>JAVSCE010000754.1:0-86377 GCA_032199065.1 Smutsia gigantea | reverse complement strand
TGTTTTCTATTTGTAGCAGAGAAATAGAAATTAAAAACTCTCTTCACTGCCTATAGCATCAGCTTCTGTTCCGTCTGATCCTGGCCCAAATTAGAACAACATATGCTGGCTTTATCTAAATTTATGAATTAAAAAAAAAATTTTCCCTGCTTTAACCGTAAAGAGTAAATCAAAAATTAATTTTATTCCAGGTAATGAATTTCAGCTAAGTGCTTAACTTTACATTTCTGTTATCCAATTTTGGTGGATCCTATCCCCAATCCCCAATCTGCATCTTTATAGTCAGAGCTTATTCTGGGGACAGTGTAGGAAATGGTGGGTTTTGACGAAGAGTGTAAAACACTGTTGCCAAAATAATGTGGGCATTTTTGATGATGAGAATCAAATCATTTACATTTTCTTATTACTAGGTTAGCTCTTCTAGACCTTTGGAATTTTTTTTTAAGTGGTGGGGTGGTGAAAACATAGTGGGGGATCGGGCTGTGCCCAGTCCACAGACACTATTATTTGCCTCACTGAATTCGACTTTCTCTCCCTCAGGTAAGATGACTCAGAAAGAAAGGGGATATATCTTGAGGGGTAAAAGGAGACTAATATTAACCCAAGCAAATTCTTAGGGAATTTGGGAGGGCACATCCCAATCTCAGTTCCCTTCTATTACACACAAAATGAAAATCTTGGGTAGCGTGTCATTTCATTTTGCTTCTTCATGAACATCATTTCCCTCTCCTATCTTTCACAACCACTATAAGGACAACTGCCCTGATGTAAGAATGTGTGTAGACTTCAGGGTCATTGCATAAAGTCCACAGTGATGACAGGCAAACGCCGAGCCCTGTGAGCACCCTCCACATTATAAGGAGACGAATGCTGGCGATGCCTGGGAGGAGATGGTTCGAAAACAGGTTGTAAGTGATGTAATAGGACAAATGAGACAGCACATTAATATTTGCAGTAAAGGGAGGCAGATGTCAGAATCTTAATTCATATTATGTGAATGAATGAAGGGACCAAATCTCTCTGAGATCCTGGAAAGGGACCCTTTATCAAAGAAAAGGATGGGGGGAAAATACAACCAACTTGGGAGACAGAAATTAAAGTAAAATGTCATAGAGGAAAAGGGCAAGTGTGTGGTCTCAAAACTTCAACCCAATTAGATGTTCCAGGAAGAAAAATGTGACTTTGGAAAAGACCCGTGACACAAGGTTAAAATAGGAAGCTTGTGAAATAGCAGGGTCTGATCACTAACAAAATTAGGTGCTGGGAAAAATCCAACAACTTAGTTTCTCCAAGAGGTTGTTGGTATAGTAGGAGTGATTTATTTTTAATACAAGGAAAAACCAATTCTCTCTTGATACAAAGGTGGTTTCATAAATCTGTGGCAATGGAGCTCTTATTTCCTGTCTGCCAAGGATTGCGGCATGCCAAGGCGTGCTTCGTTGCTCAATCAAAATTGGTGGCAGGTGTTATCTGGTCTGCCCTACAGACAGGAACTTTGAGGTGGTGGCTGATTGTGGCTGGCTTGGTGTCCCAGGGGAGCAAAGTACAAAACTCCGTGCTCACCTGGTTAATTTTATCTTTTGCTGGCTAACACTCTCGTTTTGCGTAAAGCCTCCTCTTCTCTTGCTTTTGCTTTTAAGACCATAAAGGTAAGCCTAGACAAGCTTTACCATCTGTTGAAAGAAACAGCTGATAAAAGACATCTTTCAAGTATTTGCTTCAGACACTATTTCCACTAAATATGGAGCCACTCCTGCTTGAGCTTAGTAGGGTAAAATAAAGTATGGAAAATTATACACGCTAGAGGAAAGAAAAAAACATTTATATCAGAACAGAGAGGGAAATAGCAAAATAGTAATTTGTATGGAATTGTTATTTCTACTCCTCAATGGGTCTGCCCTAATAAGGTCCTTTATATGAGTCTAATAATAATTAAAATCTCATTGATTGTATAATTTTCCCCACGTTAAAAAGGGGCTGCAACAAACTCAAAATTATATGCCATCAGGTCCATAATAAAGGCAAAGCACCCTTGTAGCAACCTCCAACATTTGGTTAGTGGTACCAGCAACAGTCTGGAATGGGAATGTCCTTGAGGAAGGAAAAGAAGGAGCCCTCACCCCCTGTCGGTCTCAGGCCTCACAGATAGAGCCGCTCTCAAGGCAGATGCTCCTCCACCTGCCATCTGAACTTTCAATGCAGGAAGCTTTGCAGGTAGGGACTGACCCACCCTATCACCGGATGCTGGCGCTAGACATCACTAGCAGTAAATAGTACAGGATCCCTTTGGCCAAAGGAACAACTTTTGGGGGCTCAAATGATTCAAAGAAGAGGTTCTTAAACGTCCACTGAACTCATTTCAAGAATGTATGATGCGTTACTTGGCCATAAGAAAGAATGAACTCTAGGTTTGCAACAACACAGATGGACCTAGAAGGTATTATGCTAAGTGAAATAAATCAGAGAAAGACAAATACTATACAATTTTACTTATATGTGAAATCTAAGCATCAAAACAAAAGGGACACACTCATAGATATAGGAAACCAACTGTTGGTTACCAGAGGAGAAAGTCAGGGTTTGGGTAAAATATGTGAAGGGGATTAAAAGATACAAACTTCCAGTTATGAAATAAGTCAGTCCCAGGGATGTAATATACAGTATAGAGAATATAGTCAGTTATATTGCAGTAATTTTGTACGGCATGACAGATGGTGACTAAACTTATTATGGGGGTCATTTTTTAATGTTTAAAAATATCAAATCACTATGATGTACACCTGAAACTAACAGCATACTGTATGTCAACTATACATCAATTTTTAAAAAATGCATGCTGCATTTATTATCAGTTAAGGTAATATGTGACCATTTAATAATATGCATTACTTTTAGATGACAACTGCAATATAATAAGTTATGAGAAATACATACTTCGTCATTCTTATGACCAAATATCTATTTCTTAAGTATATTTGGTCTCCATCCACAGTTCCAGAAGAAGCTGCAGAGTGTTAAAGGTGAAATGGGTGTTTGGTCATGTTAATGAGAGACTTTTAGACCCCACCCAAGGGTGGGGGCTGGAGGTTGGATCAGCCACTGGCCAATGATTTGGTCAATCATGACTATGCAATGAAGCCCCTCACAAAAACCCCCGGAGAAGAGCAGATCTCTTGGATTCTGCTTCTGTGTCAGAGAGAACTTCCATGCTTGGGAAGCCAGAAAGCAGCCTCATTCCACCAAGCCAGGCCCCAAGCTCCACAAGGATAGGAGCTCCTTTATTTGGGACCTTGCCTTATGTATCTCTTCCTCTGGCTGTTACCTTGTATCCTTTACAGAATTCTTTATTAAACTGGTAAACGTGTTTTCCTGATTTTCTTTAGCAAATTAATGGAACCTAAGTGGGGACGTCATGGGAACCTCCAATCTGTAGCCAGTAGGTGAGACCACAGGTAACTGCCTGGGGTTTGCAACTGGCATCTGGAGTTGGGGGTGAAGGGGAGTCTTGTAGAACAGAGCCCTCGACCTGAGGAATCGGGTGCTGTGTCCAGGTAGACAGCATCAAAAATGAGTTGAGTTCTCGGACTCCCTGCTGGTGTTCGAGAATTGCTTGGTGTTGTGTTTGTCAGAATCCTCCCTCCCCCCCACAATGCACACATTGGAATCGGGCCCAGGAATCCAAAAGGCGTTGTATACTATTACTGCTGTGTAATATACTGTTGTATGCATATGAAAAAAAATAGCAACCTTAAGTAGTATACAACACAGTTTCAACTTTGAGAGTCACCAGGACAGAGAAGGAAATAAACAAGACCATGGAACAGCTTGAAAAGAAAGAGAAAAAGGACCTGAGACTATCATGCCCCACCCAGCAGATAGAAGAGTTCAGGCTTTGCATCCTTACAGAACTGGATTGTAAACTGCATGACCCTGGGCAAGTTGGCTGTTCTCTCCCTGAATGTCTGCTTTCTTATCTGCCAAATGGAGACAATATGTACTTTGCACACTTTTCAAAGCATTAGAAAAAAGCAATGGAAAGCATGTAGTATAAAAGTCTAGGTATTAGGATAAAAAAAAGTTAGGTGTTAGGTTAAAAGTGGCAGCTACCAGCAGAGTTATTTTTGTATGCTTGTTGGTATTATGTGCTAGGAAGAAATGATTTCGTTTTGATAAAGGATTGCATACTTGAAAGGCAATCTGAGTATTCAGTCTCAAGAAATGTGGGAAGACAGGTACAACCAGACTGCAGTAGGTTGCTAGAAGTCATATTTAAGGGTGCTTACTTAAATTAAAGAGCTATTAAAAGAAGATGAGTTGTATTTTACTACCCAAGTACTTCCAGGTGCTGAGTTTTTGTGGTCTGGAGAATTCCAGATATTTGTGAGCATCTCTTTTCCTCAGTGTAGCCCTGCCATACCACTTTGTATAGCCCTAAACTGGGCAGCATGAAGAGCTGACACTCAGGTGGCCCCTTTTTGGGAAAGCATTCTGGGCAGGGGTGTCAGGGTGGTTCTCAGCTTGGGGGTGGGGTGCATAGGAACCCGGAGGATCACTGAGTTGCAGCTTAAAGTTGCACATGGGACATTCTACCACCTCCCCCTGGAAAGGCATTCCAGGTTCTCCATGAAAGAAGGGGACAATCCCAAAGTAGTTGTGACAAATCTCATCTTCTACCTTTGTGAATGGCCATTGTGGGATGTGCCTCAGGGGTTTGCTGTTGGGAGAACTGGACCAGTAGGGAGCTCCCTGTGAAAATAAAATACAGTGTTCCTCGGTTCACTGCCTCAAACTGTGACCACTCCATCAGTAACTCCAGTGCTTGTTAAATGTGCAGGGTCTTGAGCTTCAAACCTGACTTATAAAGTCAAAAGCTGGAGAGATGAGACCAGGACATCTGTGTTTTTACCAAGCCCCCCAGGTGATTCTGATGCTCGAAGCTCTTCATGACAGCCTTTTGCTAAATGGCCTGTGTGAAGAGGAGCAAAAGACAAGGCAGGAACATAAACCAATCACCTGGGACAGTCACCCAAACATTGGAATAAGGGTGGGATTGCGGGAGTGCGTGCATCTGAGCATTTGAGAGGCAGGATTCCAGCAGCCCCAGAAGCGTCACCAGCAGCTCTCAGAGCCGGGGTTGAATGTCAAAGCTAATAAGGTTGCTTCTTACCCAGGAGTCCTGTGATGATTGCTGAGAACCTCAGCTCTTCTTTATGGCCCCAGACTCTGGCCTCTCACATCCCCATCAATAATTTTCTATTAAGTTTATTTCTGATTTTCTCAAGCCAAATTCAGAGGGCAGGAATGCCAGAGTAGGCACAAAGATGAGAAAAGGCAGAGGAATGTCAGCATGTGCAGGACAGCAGAAGTGATCGTAGGTCCATCAAAGGCATGGAAAAGAGAAGACCAGAAGTTCAGCTCAAAATTCAACTTTGGAGTTGTCCGAACAATCCATGGTCAGACTAGACAGAAATACAGTGGACAAAAAACGGGACTGGGCTTCTGGGAGCACAAGAAAATTAATGACCCTCATAAGGCTCCTTGATGACTCAGCAGACAGTCATTTCATCACTTACCCAAGAAAGACCAAGAAAATCCTAGAAGCATCCCATGTAGAAAGACTCTGTACTTAGGTCCTGTCAGTAGAAATAAGTGGAAAGCAGTCTCCTCAACTTACCACTGGCAAATTTTTTCATTGTCATCCTTGCTCTTGATGGATACAATTAATTCTCTGATTGTCTTTGCCACCTACTCTGTTTAAGGAAGAGATTTGTTGATATAAATAGGATCAGTATTTACCTCAAGGAAGAGAACAGTCTATGTATTAGGTCTCCAAATGAGTCTGTCACGTGTGGGCCCACCCTGTGAAAGGGTAGAGTGGGTGGTAGATAACGTGGGGTGATGCAGAAGGTCGCCCCTCCCAAGGTTCTGCCGTGGAGAGCAGGAACTCCAGCCAAAGGTACTCACTCTTTCCTGCACAGCATCATCGTCCGTGGCGAGCACTGTCTCTCACCTCCTTTCAAAGTAAAATTACCAGAGGACCCGTTGGTTGTTACTAGCAGGTGAGTATGAATGTGCTTAAATTAACACCTCCATCTCTCACTGCAGACAGGATTGTTCCAGCTGAAAATACTGGAAGCCAGCTATTGCACACATGAGTTCTTTAACCCATGATATCTGTTACCAGGTTTTCTTGTATATCTAATAGCACACAGTAACTCCAGGGGAAAAATCCCAGGGCCAAATACCTTTGAAACAGAAATCAATCAAAGGGAGACGTAAAGTTTAAGAAACCCATTTATTTCTTACAAGCAATTGTCCTGCATGTCTTTCAACCAGCTGCAGAAGAGAGAGCTCCACCCAACCTCAGATAAGCCCTGGCACGCCCTTGGAATTACCTATTCATCTGTAGATGGCCTACTCCTCTCCATCCCCTTGGGAACACCTCTTGATATGGAGGTGCACTAAAGCCAGGTAAGAGATTCTGAAAATATTGCAATTTTAGCCCCCCAGCCCCCACCGCCTACACATATACCCCTCCAACCCCACTCCCATTATGTCATGGTCAGCAGAGGAGGAGGGGCTTTGCGATCCAAGGAGAGAAGATCAGGTCTGTGGGACTCAGTGGGAGAGGGTCCACTCAAAGACGGCCCTTATCTCGAGTGAATTAACCTCAGAAATACCCGTGAAAGATCCTGTGCTCCCTTGTCTGTTGGCAACTCAATGTCACCACCACCACACCACCACCTCCCAGGGCCTCCTCCCTCCTGCATGGAAGAAACCTGGAATGACATTGGCCTGAATTTATTTCCCTCTGTGGGTGTAGGTCAGGCACTCCTGTGAGACTTGGAGAATAGAAAAGAAAAAAAGTGGCCAGAATTCTCCAAGACAGTCCTTGTAATTACAATCAAACTCTGCAGAATTCCTTCTCAGGAAGGGCTGTAGATAAATTTAAATTCCCTTTACTTTAAAGCATTTCAATTCAAACTTCCTGAAGCCTGTGAGAATAGTTCTAATGTAACCAGCGTATATAAAAATAAAACATCATACATTTAAACAATTACTGGAAAGTGTCAGGTATTGTAGTTTTAAATCCAGAAATCTGAGCAGAAATGTTTCCATAAAATCATAGAGTTCTCAGATTATCTGAGTCCTGTTAGATCTTTTGTATGAAACATACTGGCTTTTACCACTTGGACACATTTGGCACCTGACATATATAACTTCTATTGGTTCTCTTTCTCTGGAGCACCCTGACTGACACAATATTCCATCTTCTGGCATACATTTTGAGGGCATTAGTTAATTGATCCAAGAAATGTTAAGTCCTACTAAGTACTGGGAACACAGTAGGAATCCCAAGACGGATACTCCCTTCTGTTATGGCTTTTCTATTTTAGAGGGAAGAAAGAGACAAAAATCAAATAAGCATGTTATTAGGTAACAGGTGGTAGCAAAGCAAGGCAATAGAGAGTGACAGCGAAGGGCCATTGAGGACGGGGTGCTCTGAGAAGTACTCTCTGGAAAGGGGTATTTGAGCCCAGTCTCTATGGCGTGGTGGGGCAGGGCCTGCAGGTGCAGGAGGAAAAGTGTTCCAGCTGGTGGGGCAACAAGACGCATGGTCATGAGGAGGAAGCTCCCTTGGCCGGTCTGCACGCAGCCCTGGAAGTATTTTGGTGCTATGGGAATACACTGGGCTGCAGTCAGGAGGCGTCCTGTCACTTCCCCACAGTCATTTTACATCTCCCGGTCCCTGCATCCTTAGAGAAAAGAAGAAGGATTAGGGCCAGGTCGGTGTTTCATTCCTAGATGCCCTCGGTGGTCCTGCGTGCCACACACTCCTGCCAGCAGTTTCCAAGGTACAGATAAAGGCTCTGAGGAACATTCTGGTAAAGAAACCTGTATAACTTTACTTAACCCAATGTTTCCAAACTTAATTTGGTCTCAAAACTCTGTTTCTACTATTAACAGAATTTGGATTCATTGAAAACTTTTTAAGAAACACTATACTCAGGAAGCCAATTCATCTCTGAGTTCTTAAGTTATCTGAATAATGGGACACAAAATCTCACATCATGCCCAGCTCTCTAGTTAACTAGTAGGACTCTTAAAAAAAAGCAGACTGGAGGAAGAGCAGCTTTTAAGCTTATTTTTAACAATAGAGCCTTTCTTTCATATAAATTCCCATATGAAACACCAGCAAACAAAATAGGTAAAATCGAAGGTGCTGGGCTGAAGCAGGAGTGGTGGAGACTAGCTGGCAAACACTGGTCTGGATTCTGTGTGAAGCCCACAAGCTCTCTCTCCAACATCACACTGCCCCCTCGTGTCTCATCTTCAGGTAAAGCTAACAGTCTACGGACATCTCTTCTTTCAAATTGCTACTTGCTAAGCAATCTCAAAGTGGAGTTCCCAAGCACCATTGTCATCAGCACCTGGGAGCTTGTTAGAAATGAAAATTCTCCATCTTAACCCTTTCCCACTTAAAACCCACTGCATCAGTAAAGGGGGCAGAGACCCAACAAGCCATCGTCCAGATAAGGAACAGAACCATAACTCAGCCCATCACCCACGGATGGGAGAAACCATTTTTGGTACCATGTGGCTGTTGTCAATAAAGGAAAAAAAAAAAAAAGGACTTGGGAACCGCCTGTGGAAAGCCTGTTCCTGGTGGTCATCTTTTCTTTAAAGGAAAAGTACTGTGGTGATAATGCCCCTTGTAAAAAGCAAGGTCTGCATTGGGAAATGATGGTGAAAACCCTGTAAAGCTAACCTGTGTTTAACATGTATATGGGATGGTATTTCCAGCATAAGAGTATTTTCTAGCCAGTCATGTGGAATCGATGATCTGTTTGCAGGGAGGCCAGATGAAGATGCACAGATGGATGAGAGCCATTTCGCCACAACTACAAGAGAATATGGCTTTCCGCCTTCCCCAAAGGCTCCCGACCCTTGTCGCGGGGTGCATGAGGACTTTGTTGGCTGAAAGCCTGACCAGAGGTGCCCTGGGAGTCAGCCTCCCACACAAAAGACGCCTTCATTTGCCACCATGGCCCACTTGTTCCCAAAACTTGATAGCTTGATAAAGACAGAGCACCAAAAAAGGAGAGCAGCAGTTATAAACATCAGTATCACAAGGGAAAAATCAGTATAAAATAAATTTAAGGTAATGACTAAACCATGAGGAGACTTATCTATTTTTTTTTAATTATAACTTGCTTAGAAAGGCAGATCACCTAAATGGGTGAGGTCCCCTTCATCATTTCTGCAAATCATATAACATTTAACTTAAAAAGGTAACATTTAGTCTTTCACGAGAACACCTAAGTTTTCAAACAACCTCTATATGGAGTCTAACCAATGTTCATCACCTAGCTAAAGATATTTATGAGTAGGTGCAAAAACAAACTGGAAAAATTCATTCATGTGTAAATAAGACTCATTTGTCCTATTCGTATTTAACAATAATGAAAGTACGGATACTGGAAATCCAGGAGAGAACATAGTTCATAAAAAATTGTAAATGTGAAGTACATCATGCATTTTGTCCAGTTATCAAAAATTCAAATTAGGTATATCAGAATCTGTATCAGATTACTAGGCCTGCTGTACCCAAATACCACAAACTGGGTGGTTTAAAACAATGGAAATGTATTGTCTCACAATTCTGGAGATTAGAAACCAAATCTAAGGTGTCACTAGGACCAGTCTCCCTCTGGAACCTGCGGGGGAAGGTCCTTCCCTGCCTCTGCTAGCTTCTGGTGCTTGCTGGCAATCCCTGATGTTCTTGGCTGATGGATGGTTGACTCCAACCTTTGCCTTCATTGTCACATGGCCACCTCCTCCTTGTGTGTCTTTGTATCTGTATCTCTTCTTGTAAGCATCCCAGTCATACTGGATTGAATGCTCTCCCTATTTCATGTGACCTCATTGTAACTTAACTAATTATACCTTCACCAACCCTGCTTCCAAATAAGTCCCATTTTGAGGTATGGAGAGCTAAGACTTCAACATGCTTTGGAGAGTGGGGGACACAATTCAACACATGACAGTCCATCCTTCCAAATTCATATCCTTCCCACATGCAAAATACATTCACCTCATTCCCAGCATTCCTAGATGTTTAACCACTCTAGCGTAAATTCTAAGCCTAAAGTCTCATCAAATTCCATCCAAAGTCCCGAATTTCATCATCAAAATGAGTATAGGTGATCACCTGGGGCATGACTCATCTTAGGTGAAATTCTTCTCCATATGTGCACCTGTGAACTAGACAAGTCATCCACTTACAAAATACAATATCCAGGCACAGAAGAGACATTCTCATTCCAAAAGGGAGAAAGTGGAAGGAAAAAAGGAGTAATAGATCCCAAGCAAGTCCCATTAGATTTCAAGCCCTGAGAACAATCATGTGGTGAAGCTCTGTCCTCCAGGTCTGATGAGACAGCCCCACCACCCTCTTGGCCCAAGGAGGTCCCATCAGCCCCAGTTTCTGCCTTCATGATTCTGTCTTCCACATCATTCTCTCTCTGTCCCTTTCAGTCCAGGCTGGTGGTGTTTCTGCTGACATAAAATTCTCAAAAACCTTGTCCATGTCCAGTGCAGTTCACAGAGCTCCAAACCATCAGACAAGAGGGTCTTCCATGGAGATTTCCTGGATAATCCCATCTCCAGTCCTGATTTCTGCTGAAATGGTTGATAGGATCCACTAATCACACACCTAATCTCCTTAGCAAGTGATTGTCCAGCCACACTCTTGACGCAGTTTCTGAAGTACACGATCTGGGTAGGCTGAGAATCCTCCAAATCATCAAGGGCTGGTTCCTTTGCAGTTCCTTCCTCAATTTATCTCTTTCTTCTCACATTTTACTGTAAGCAGCGAAGAGAAGCCAGGCTGCACCTTCCACACTGCTGAGAAATACCCAAGTAAAGTATCCAAGGTCATTGCTTACAAGTTCTACTTTCCTCCCAACAACAGAACATAATTCAACTATCTTCTCTGCCATTTTATAACAAAGAGATCCTTTCCTCCAGTGCCCAATAACATTTCCTCCTTTCTATCTGAGACCTCCCCAGAAGCACCTTTACATTCATATTTCTAGCAACATTCTATGCATGAGGATAGGTGTACCCTGCAAGACAAGTAGTTACCTAATAGTTCCTCTCTCTTCTATCTGAGCCCTCACCAAAATTGCCTTTAATGTCCATATGTTTCTTTAAGGCATTCTAAGTTTTCTCTACCAAGTGCCTCAAAACTCCTCCAGCTTCTGCCCATTATCCAGTCCCAAAACTACTTATACACTATTAGGTATTTGTTACAGCAGCGCCACAGCCCCTCCCCCCACCCCCGCACTGCCTGCCCAGTACCAAAATTGGCATCAACAGTTCATTAATGCTTGTGATTTCCTGGGTGCAAAGAAAACATGCCCTTGAAATGTGTCTCTAGTCCTAGCTCATAGCCTTCAAACAGCAAGGTGAGTGAGGTGACCATTGAAAGTGACCAGGAAGAAGATCTGTCCAATCACCATTAAAAAGGGTGAGGCTAC
This sequence comes from Smutsia gigantea, assembly GCA_032199065.1. Taxonomy (NCBI): domain Eukaryota; kingdom Metazoa; phylum Chordata; class Mammalia; order Pholidota; family Manidae; genus Smutsia; species Smutsia gigantea. Next base: position 74,834 of record JAVSCE010000754.1, on the reverse strand, counting down.
ATCTTTGTTAACATCTTTATTTAATATGCCACCCATTGGTGGCAGTGCGCCAGGGTCCCCAGGCTCCAGGACTCCCTAGCTGAAAGATGCTGGGATAGACCAGTGTGGTGAACAGAAGGCTCCTGCTTTCAGTGCCCCCAATTTCCTCAGGAAAAGCTACAAATGTGCACTTCGACATAATTAGGAGCAAATCAGAGTATTTGGTAACATTTTAACTGATTTCCAGTGACCTTTGCAACAACAGGTTAAAAATTAACTAAAAATTATCACCTGCTTGAAATATTAAAAACTACACCACTGGGATAGCCTGGAATTGTAATACAGCATTTGCCCTTTTTAAAAGCTGTGATTCCACCATTAATTTAAAAAAGAGAAAAATGCCTGTGAATTAGAAAAAGAGCGTTGAGGAAGAGGTGCTTTCATCTTTCATGCAGAGTTCTTTGCTCCTTTCAGTCCAGGAACATTATACTCCCCATGTTTTCAAAGTGTTTCCTAGGGAGCTGTTAGCTTTCCACAAGCCGTAAGGAAAGCCTTTCCATTCAACACTGTAGGCAGAATACCAACAGTAAAATGAAGACACTACCGCCTTTTTGCAATAAATGAGGATGCCAGCGGGGGCAAACTTAGAGCCCCTCCGAATAAGACTAGTGGAAATCTCACATTCGGGAGGATTTGTTGCAGCTACTGGTCCATGTGCTCACATTACATGAATCTTTTCACTGCCATGGTGATGGATTCTGTAATGCAGTCAGACCAACCCGTCTACCCATTTTGCGATCAGCTTTCTACTTTAACAAACTGGCTGCAAACATTGAGGGTGAAATCGGACATTATCTCCAACATAGAAACCTGAAGTCACGGTGTCTGGAAGCAAAGCGCCTGCTCTCAAAAGTGCTGAGCGATATTTCATCCACACCAACACCTGAGATGTGGATTCAGAAAGAGGATTTGCGATTTCCTGGCTACAACTTCTGTTGGGAACTGTGTGTTTCTGCTCTGCATGCTATTATTCGTATCCCAAGAATTACTACTCTCTAAAAAGTGCTTTCAAAAACTGCAATGGATCAAACAGTGTAGAAATTATGACTTTTTATAAAATACGCAGTTATTTTAACCTGTCACTCTCCAGGGGATTATTTCTGTTAGAGATATCTCTCTGGTTATTCCCCTTAGCTGCCAGCAGGCGGTTAAATTACTAATCCATGTAAACAATGATCTCAATTGCTACACTTGCTTAAAACCTAGTTGTCCCAGGTTTTAGAACCTGCCTGTTGCTTAAGCATTTCATACTCCACTAGAAACAGAGTAGTGATGGCAAATGCCAACAGTGTCTCCAAAGACAATGTTTCCCCAATCCATTGCCCTAGACGCTAATATGGGATATCCAGGTAAAGACAGGACTCTAACCCATGCCAACCACCTGGAGCAGTGACACCATTATGCCAGGAAATTTCCTCACAACTACACATTGTGATGGGCATTGCAAACCACCTGTGCAGGAGAGGAACACTGGAACCTCAACACATTAACAAACTTGTCCAGGAACACAAGACTTGGAAGGGTGGTTAAGAGACCAGAATTTGCTCAGCTACAAAGCCTGTGTTCCTCTTATCAGGTAATTCTCTTTTTATTATTCTAAAACTACTTCAAGATTAATGTGAATATTCTTTTTTTTTTGGTATCATTAATATACAATTACATGAGCAACATTATGGTTACTAGACTCCCCCCATCATCAAGTCCCCACCACATACCCCATTTCAGTCACTGTCCATCAGCGTAGTGAGATGCTATAGAATCACTACTTGTCTTCTCTGAGTTGTACAGCCTTCCCCGTGCCCCCCATACACATTATGTGTGCTAATCGTAATGCCCCTTTTTCCCCCTTATCCCTCCCTTCCCACCCATCTTCCCCAGTCCCTTTCCCTTTGGTAACCATTAGTCCATTCTTGGGTTCTGTGAGTCTGCTGCTGTTTTGTTCCTTCAGTTTTTGCTTTGTTCTTATACTCCACAGATGAGTGAAATCATTTGATACTTGTCTTTCTCTGCCTGGCTTATTTCACTGAACATAATACCCTCTAGCTCCATCCATGTTGTTGCAAGTGGTAGAATTTGTTTTCTTCTTATGGCTGAATAATATTCCATTGTGTATATGTACCACATCTTCTTTATCCATTCATCTACTGATGGACACTTAGGTTGCTTCAATGTGAATATTCTTGAGAATCAAATGGTGGTTTGTGGTTCCCACTCCAGAGAACAACTTTAAGTAACTGGAACACTCAGAAAACATCTCATTTTTATTATTTAAAATTTTCTGGTCGGTTAGAATTTTTCTGTTTGGTCCAAAGGCTGTACTTTGAACAAGCATTTCCAGGAGATCTTTGATGTGTAAGATACTGTGCTAGACTCTGGGTGACAAAGACGAATCCCTGGCTAAGGAGCAGATGAGTGTGTCACCAGCTCGGTACCTTCCAAAGCCATCAGTACTACACACTGGGTAACTTATGCTTACTGACTGGCCTTGTCGGAACATGTACTGCTGCATGTCAGCCCCACAACATGAGGTCGGTATTATCATCTCCATTTACAGATGAGTTATCTGAGGTACCATACAGGTCCAGTAACTTGCAAAAGGTCACATGCTTGTAAGTAGCCAAGAAGGATTTAGACCTTACATGGCTCCAAAGCCCTGCCCTCGACTGCCCTTGACTGCCCTGCCATAGCCTCTGTCTTGCCACGTCTGTGACTGAGATGAGGCGGTAAGGACAGAGAGAAGCTGGCCAGGAGGCTTCGGGGAGGATGCAGTCATGAGCGAGGATGGGTTCTCTGGGAGCCTTTCTAAAAGACGGCCTCATCTTCCCTTCAGTTGGCCGACCTTACGGGTCATCATCCTCAATGGAGGTTCTCGCTTTTCAGTATCAGCAAAGGAAAAGGGGAAAAACAGGAACAGAGTGGAGGCTGTAATTCAAGTGAGAAAATACTCCTAAGTGTTGCATTTTAATTTTATCCATGATTTGATGTTGTCTAGGTGTCACATAATGCTTCTTCTGAAAATAGGTGTTAAAAACAAATCGTATCACCTAGATGGATGACAGTTCAAAGTAATCTGAAGCTTCTAATGCTAAATCAATGCTCACTTTGAATTTGACACTTAGAAAAAGCAAAGCGTCTACCTGATTATCAATCTCCACTCTCCAAAGCCTATTTTATTCACCATTTAAAAATTCTCATTCCAATGAATTTCCAATTCATCAATAGCTAAAGGTTAACAAGCTCACGATGCAAAGCATGAAGCAGATGTTTGCTTAGCAACTGCGTCTGTTGACAGCATCTTGCCTATCTAAATCCTACTAATCTTATCTTCTGCCTAAGAGTTCTGCCTTAGCAGAAATTCCTGATTTTTTTCTACTGCAAAAGATTAAAGCAGAGTGTAACTGATTTATCTAAGAAATGCTTGAGAGCACTTTTTCATCACCGAGCCTGCCATTCCAGCTAAGATCAATCGCTTACACAGGGTTTTCGGGTAATCATTAGTATTCTCTTTAGACCCAGGAATCCAAAAGCAAAGATTCAGTTCCTGTGCTTTGACCTGTGATATATTTCCACTGTCACAGTGATTTTTTTTTCATTTTTAAGACTGGAGGACAATGGGGAACAGAATGTAAGTTTTATGAAAAGAAATCAATTGAATTGATGGCCAGTCTTCTTACTTGCTTTTTTTCCTTTTTTCTGCAACAGATTAACCATCCATGAATTATTGCCCAACATCCCCAAGCCATTCCTGGGTCTTTCCCACAATAAGTCTCTGCTCCTTTGAATTTTTCTCAATGATGAAGCCATTCGAGCCATGTGTCATGCCTCACTTAGCAGGGCCAAATAAAAATCTAAGCCTCAGTGTGGTAAATTACTTAACATGCTTATCTTAGTCTTAAATCTTGTTAAAATGAGTATGTAAAGACTTGGGTACCAGCACTTCTTATCATGTCCAATTTGAACAAATAGGCCTTAATGATTTTCATATATTTGTCATGTACAAATATAAACTGTTTGCTGCAACAAAAATGGGGTGGGTGCAAAACAACCTGCCTTTAATCTTTCAGTTGTACAAAAACAATATTCCAGAACCTCATGGCTTATTATCATTAACCTAAAATAAAGTTATCCCTTTGAAGTTCTAAGTACAAATCTTAGAGGATAGTGAATGGTCTGCAGAGGAAAAACTTACTGAAAAGCATGTGGAAAATCTTCTGAAGATTTCCCCCTCTTTATTTAGAAACATTAAGGCTGTGTTTAACTTTTAGTCAGATCACAGGCTATAATCCTAAGGAGCTCCTTAGTTGGGGGTGCTCAGAGTGTGACCCTTGGACCAGCAAAGGCATCCACATCATCTGGGACCTTGTTAGAAATGTGAATTATTAAGCGCATCCCAGATCCACTCAATCTGAATTCCTTGTTTTTTAAATGAACACTACAGGTGAATCTGATATATACTAAAATTTAAAAACCATTGCCTTATGCCATGGAGCAATAACAAGATTAGACAAGGGACTGGAGGGGTTCCCTTTCTCTATGAAAAAAAAAAATGTCTCCAGCATCAGTTTTACAGGTTGGTTATTCTACAAATGGGGCATAAAAATTTTATCTCCGTTTTCCTCCCTTTCCCAGATACCTTCCTCCTTCCTGTACCCCATATCAAGAAAAATTTGTCCCCTAAACCAGTCAACCATCCCCCCTCGCAATAAACACAAGCACATTCCAATCTTGAATGCCGTGGAGCGCAGACGTGTTTAGCTGGGAGGTATCCCGGGTCTGGAGTTACACTCTAAAGGCTCTCATAAAAAGCAGATCTGGAATGCAGTCACTAACTACACCTAAACATCAGAAAGAACAAGAATAAAGTTCCACCAAACTTTAAGAACACTTACGTAAAGTCTATCTGGGAACCCAAGGAGAGATAACAAAGATCAGGTCAAAACAAAGACACTCTTGGGCTCAGTAAATCAGTGCATTTATTTCAGTGGTTTGAGCAAACAGGGATTGGCAACTTCTCTTATGTCATCTTCTATGCATTACAGATTTCTCCTATATAAGCTGCAGTAATCATGTACTATGGATGGACTTAGATAATTTGCTAGTACAACCAGTGTCCCATCAGAAATTGCGACCAAAATTGACTTAAGCAAGAGAGATACTAAGCAGTTTCTCATGGTTCCTCCAGAGAAGCCCATTCAAGTCAGGCCAAGAATATGCAAGAGCAGAAACAGACGAACACGTTTCTTTTTCGGACATTCAATCTTGAATTGGCCATTTTTTCTGTATTTGCCTGATCACCCAAATTGTATCTTGATGGTCTGCACATTCACATACTGACGTGAATCAAAGGTGAAGATGGTCAGTCTCTGCCAGCACTAAAACATCCTTTTTAACCCTTAGAGCTATGACTTTGAAGAAAAGGAAACTATTTTAAATGCTTTCAGGCAGCAGTACCTGGGCAGCCCTGAACTACCTCTTTTCTCAGACTCAACAGTCTATGCAGTTCAAAGAATATTTTTTAAATGTAGGAAGCGGATAACTCAACTAAGAGCAACGACTACTGTGGCTTTATACCTGGAGGAATGAGCCCACATATTATGAACATCTTTTATCTTTGCAGTTTGTTTCCTTGAATTTCAGTTTCCTGATGCTTTTCATTATATTGTCAGAAATTCACTGGACCTACTTTGGCATGTGTCCTGGGCTTGATACCTGTCATCTGTATGATGTATATGTCAGAGATCCATGGTGCACTTCGCTTCCTGATGTTCTTGTGCTCACACCCTCCCCATTTAATCTTTCCCGTTTGGACATACTCCTACCTCGTGCTGCTCCTCCCCGTGTTTATCCTCACCGATTACATCCGCTACAAGCCAGTCATCGTCCTACAAGGGATTAGCTTCATCGTCACCTGGCTGCTGCTCCTGTTTGGCCAAGGAGTGAAGGCCATGCAGGCTGTGGAGTTCTTCTACGGAATGGTCTCCGCCACCGAGGTGGCCTACTACGCCTACATCTACAGCGTGGTCAGCCCCGAGCACTACCAGAAAGTGAGTGGCTGGTGCAGGAGCGTCACGCTGGTGGCCTACACGGCGGCCTCAGTGCTGGCCCAACTCCTGGTCTCCCTGGCCAGTCTGTCGTACTTTTACCTCAACGTCATCACCTTGGCCTCTGTCTCCGTGGCCTTTCTTGTCTCACTTTCTCTACCAATGCCTAAGAAGAGCATGTTTTTTCATGCAAATCCCAGCAAAGACGTTCCTCCAAAGCCTCCAGGAAAGGATGCTTTCTTAGCGGGACCTCAAAAAGATCGGGGACCAGTCTGCCAAGGACGATTCACCATTTCAGGGAACCTGGATGATGGCCAGCTGAGCATCCCAAAGCCAGGAAATGTGGCTTTGAGAGTTTTTGTGTGGTGGTTCCGAGATTTGAAGGAGTGCTACTCCTCGAAGCATCTTTTTTACTGGTCCCTGTGGTGGGCTTTTTCCACAGCAGGTTTTAACCAGGTTTTGAACTATGTTCAAATCCTGTGGGATTCCAAGGCACCGTCCCAGAGTTCTACAATGTAAAATGGAACAACAGAAGCCCTTGCAACCTTTGGGGGCAGGTATACAAGCCTTTATCTTTTCAATGTGCAAAAGTGTATTTTTCCAAATATATTCTTGGATAACTTTGTTGTAGTGATTTCAACACTGAACACCAAATACTTGGAAAAAGAAGAGTTTTTGTCACAAAATTTAAAAGAGGCAATATATATAATAGAAGATTGATAAAGCTGTGCATGAAAGACAAAGTTTCGCACATCCCTAAAAATAAGTGTTGCAAGTTCGTGTCTCATTGATGAAACCTGGTTTGGCCATGAAGAATTGGCTTCTTTAAGGTTAAACTATCAAAACTCTTTCCTCTCTCTGACCTTCCAGTGACTATAGTCTTTAAAGTGTGGCTTGCAAACCATTAATATGAGGTAGACAAGCAATGGCCCCATGGGCTACCAGAGTTAATAGTTTTTACATTTTTAAGAGGTTGTAAGGGTAAGAGAAGAATATATGAAAAGGGCTATTTTTAAAAATATATAAATTTAGCCAAAAACAAACAAAGCAAAGGGCATATGATCCACAAGTCTCAAATATCTACTATCTGGCCTTCACAGAATATAGATCTTGAAATCAATTTAGTGGATTTCTGACCAGCCTTTTAAAATTAAAGAACAGAAGAAAGAATAGAATAGAATAGAGAATAGAATGGAGAGCATATCAGCTTGTAAGTATAAGGTCTGCTTTGTGAAAATATTTTTTATACATACATACATGTGCACTGGTCAGCATATAAAGTATATTTCTTTTTCAAGCTATGGTCAAAGGAGTTTGAAAGCTACAGGTCTAGGAGCTACTTTATTTTCTCATGGCTTCCCATAAAAATGACCTAAATAATGTATTGGTATCTTTCCTTAACTCTTCATGTGAGGATTTGTTAAAGCTGGTTGCCTTCTGTTTAAGACTCTTTTCCACACCCATATGCCCCATTCCCTACCATATACAGATATTTTCTAGAATAATCATTAAACCAGACTGGATTCTTACAACCTTCCATCCCGTTTCTTCTCCTTAACCAAGTTACTGCATTATCTTGTATAATTTTCTCTCTGGCCTTTCATACGTATTATACTTTCATTCAGCTGTCATGAGTAAGAGCAAGAGACACAAGAGCCCCTTAGCGAATAGTAGCGCTTGATTATGGAGAAAATGACACCCAAGGACAAGAAGCCCTGGGGGAAGGGGGAGCGGTGAGGTGGCAGAGGTGGGAGAGGAAGCCCTCCAGGAGGATATGGGTGTGCCTACGTATTTACTGCTTTTCCTTGAGTTGGCTCGTAAGTGTCTGCTTCCTCCTGATTTACCTATAGATGGATTTCTGAGACTGCATTTGGTCCAAGAGGTAACAGGCAGGGAGACTGAGTGACCTTGAGCAGGTCTCTGGGGGACAGAGGCTTTCCAGCTTCTGCTACTGGATTCACCCTTCAGCCCTGCCCTGGGCTTTCTGCTTTGGCAAAACTTCCCTCCCAACCGAGAAGCTGTGGTAGTTTTGGGGGGTTTAGATACTTGTCCGTGCACTATTCCTTTTTTCCCAGAACACACTTTGTGAAGTTTGAAATGCTATTCTCAAAGAAATGAGGTGAAGAGAGGGCGAGAAAGAGGGCTGATGCAAGAATGAATAGTCCAAGGTCAGAAGGGCAACACCCGAAGCCCTTTGAACTTGGCCCAACAATGCACATGGATTTTCCTGACATAACAAAGCTTTTACATCAAATAAGACTTTGAAGGTGTTTATTTTTAAGTCAGGGTGTTCCACACCCACGTATTTATTAACATTTCAGGGTCTGTTGTTGAGGTAATATTCTTCTCATTTCTCTTTCTGGAAATTCCATGTTGACTCCTAGAAACCTGTAGTTGGATTTGGTTCACCTTAAACCTTTTCCTCTATAAGTACTTTCTCCTGAAAAGAAGTGGGGGGAAAACTCTCTGCTCTTCAGATAATGTGCCATTACTTAGGGGCTATATAGAAAAGGTACATTTTTCATAAAACTTATTCCCTAAAAGCTCTTTAAATACAAATATTAGTCTCTTTGTGCAACTGAAGATCTAAATTAGTATCAAAATTTGGGGCAAAACCAGGAGAAGTAGGATTGGTTTGCTGACCTAAGGCCTCATGTAAATTAAGGTATGTCTTTAAAAAAGAAAGCTGAGTTTAGAAAGAGATGTGAGAGCTGACCACTTAGTTCACAGTGCATCAGAGGAACACATTAGATCATAGGAACACAGAGCCTTTATGACCCTATTACACTCTATTAAAACCATACATTTGTTTATCTAGTTTCTCCAGTGGGCTGTATTATTTTCCCACAGAGAAGCTTAAAAATGTTTGATGGATAAGTGAAGGAATGAGTGAGCAAATAAAGAAGGGAATGACCCAACACCGGGGCACGAGTGTGTGGAGAGAATTCTTGAATAGAAGTTTGGTATCTGTGAGGGATAAAAAAGAGCTGGCATCCAAGCTGAAGACTGGCACCTCACTTGCTCACCAAGCGCTCACATTTGCCCATTTCTTACCCTCTTTGTCTTGAGCAAACTTTAGCCATGCCTTCTCTCTCCTGCAGACTCCTTACACCTGCTCGCCCCACCCCTGAATAAGCACAAGAAGTGTGGAACGTGCTCCCCACCTTGTCAGCTTCTCCTGGGAGCAGGCTGACCACGTGGGACACTTCCTGACAGACTCCACTGTCATTTCCCCTTGCTTGTCTGACTTCCCCTCCAAAGATCCTGCTTATCTCTGCCTTGTAGCAAAGGATTACCCTCTGAAAAAAAAAAAAAAACTATTTTTCTGTTTTGTTTTAAGATGCTTGCAGATTTTAGCCCTCAGACTACTCTCCCTTTTTCAGTAGTCTTCTCAACAACGCCTCTCCTTACCAAAGTCCAGATTTGTTTTTATTGGACACTGGGGTTCTGAGCCTGAGTTTTATCTTCTGCACAGGAAAGAGGGAAGAAAAAAAAATGACCCCTACCCAGTCCTTTCCAGTGTGTGATTTATGGAAACCCAAACTCAGTTGATCCATTTCAGACTTTAAGAGAGAAAGATATGTACACTTCACAGAGCTGGATCGAGAGTTTTTTCATTCAATCAAAGTTCACAGTAACTCAATATTTTTTACCATCCCCTGAAAATGCTTCAATGCTTATACAATATGGATTTTAACAAAATGGTATGCCACTACATCATGCGGGGAATGACAAAATGAAACATACATTGACGAGATGTAATGTACATTCCTTTCTCTTCCCGGGCGGTGGCAGCCTTCACAGCGGGCTAAGTGAAAGTCAACTGGGGTCTTCTGGGAGAGCGGCTCCGTGGATCTTCTCAGCAGCAGAGACAGGATCTGTGTTTCTCATGCATTACACATCCGACCTCTGGGCCTGCTGTGCTGGCTACTTGATATTCAAGTCAAGTTACATGTTTCTTATAACAATAGCAGCATAAGCACTTTTTTCTTTATCTAAACCTAAAGCAACAACATATATATCTTTATTCTTCTAGTTCCTCTGAAGACCATTTTTGCTATGTTAAACAATGCAAAAAAAAATTCAAAGTTCTCACAATTAATAAAGTGACACATTCTCAGGTTTTGTTTTTAACTTTTTTTATATTTGATTTTAAAATAACTTCATTGAGTTTTTTCTTTCATATTTTATTTTTGGGAGAATATTTAACATGAGATCTACCTTTTAAAGATTTTTAAGTGTGTAATACAGTACTGTAGAGTTGTCGTAGATGTGACTGCCTTATTTCACTTAGCATAGTGTCATCACGGTTCAGCCACGCTGTCCCATATTGCTGGATTTCCTTCTTTTTAAAGGCTGAATGATATTCTACTATGTGCATATACCACATTTTCGTTATCCATAAATCCATCAGTGGACAATTAGGTTGTTTCCACATCTTGGCTACCATGAATTTCACTGTAATAAACATGGAAGTGCTGGTATCTCTTCAAATCCTGACTTCAGTTATTTTGTATAAATGCTCAGAAGTGGAATTGCCGGATCACCTAGTAGTTCTAGTCCTTGTTTTTTGAAGAACCTCCATACTGTTTTCCGTAGTGGTTGTACCATTTTACATTCCCACTGGCAGCGTACTGGCGTTCCAGTCTTTCCGCATTGGCTAACTTTTATTTAGCGACATAATATAATGTGATTATATCCATTACTAAATTTAGTTTTCATTCCCAATTTTCCCTACTTACTTGAATAAGCATAATATAAACCTAGCTTGCATTAAGGAGTTAGCTGTTGTTCTCATTGTTCCCCAAAATACAATGATATTTTTGCTTTTGGCTGCTTTTAAGATTTTCTGCTTTTATTTTTATTTTATTTATTTAACAATAATTTCATTGACTTTTTTCTTTCATATTCTTTTATTTTTGTTTGACTATATTTGTGTATTTTGGGGGGGGGGGAAGTGTGACTTTTAGCTTACCCTGTTCTTTTCTTATTGTCAGCCTGATCTTTCCTGTCCTTCAACACCCTAACAAGACGTAAATCTCTACTTTCCCCTATTTTTATTTTAGAAGATATTCTAAACATTTTGTTTTCCCTTAGCAATCTAACTCTGATGGGGAAAAAGAATTCAAACCAAACCTAAATTAGCTTAGCTTAATGCTCCATGGCTACATTTAGAAGGAGGGAGAAACTGAAAGTCGGTAAAATAATTTTTTCCCAATTATAATGAATGTTCCACATTGAAAATGTAGACGTCTCGGACCTTTAAATATTGAGTAGCAGGTATGATCAAAGTATGTAGTATAGAAACTGCTGTAAATACAAGGAGAACTTGAAAGGATAAAAGGACTCAGAGTTCTTATCCCATGACATATCAAGGGAACTAAAAATAAGTGAGACTATAACAGGCTAATAAGATAGATCCAACAGGCAAGTTTCAAATTCTATACATTGAAGAAATGCATATTATTTTGAAGTACCAATGGTGTATTTACAGACACTAATTCTAAAGAAAACTTCAGTAAATTCACAGAAGTAGAAACAGCATATAGCACATTTTAAAACACAATACAATAAAATTTAATAAAAAACAAACAGAAAAGTTGACACAAAAAGAAAGCCAAATCACTAAGAAATAAACTATCTTTTGAACAATTTTTTGTGTCAAACAGATTTCAAAACTGAAATTTCACCAAACTATATGTACCAGCCTATTAATTCCACAAATTCTAAGACCTGGCTGCTCCTTTCAAGTGTTCTGCAAACTGTATTTTCTACAAAAGCATAGCTAGATAGATGCTAGATTTCCCTCCCATTATATGTTGTTGACTCCAGTCGGTGCTCAAACTAGTGTCCTTTTCTTTGTTCTTGTACATTTCATTGTGCTTTCGAATGTTGGTAAAATAATTTTTCAGAGTTATTTGTACTATCCCTGACCACAGCTTCCACAGAGCTAAAGGGCAAAAATACATTATTATTCTATAATATTTATGAACAGATTGGTTTACAACCATCTTGCTTTTCCATTGCATACCATGAGGCAAGTCAATCTACTAAAGAAACAAATAGGACCATTTGAAAAATAGTAAGCTTAATCGTCAGATGTGATATGGTTTAGGAAAGAAGAAACATCCAAACTGTTTTGATGTATTGAAAACCCCTAGAGAGTATGTCTAGAGCTTTCTACCCAAGACCCAGCCATTATCTTTCATCTAATTTGTCAATTCAGTCAGATGATCAGTACATTTAGTGAAAGAACTATTTTAGATATAATTTTGGTTACATTTTAAAAAATTATTTAATTGCTGGGCAGGATTGAGCAAACCTAGGACTCCAACATCCGTACACATTCATAGTGGTGAAAAGACAAGAACTTAACTTCATAGATGTGTGAAATTCGGAGCTAAATGAAATTATCACTCACATATCCTATCAGCGTACTGGTAGAGGACCATTTTCTGTATAGGTAACTCCAATCTCTATAACTTCACTCACGTCTAATCACCACTATAACTTCTAGACAAATTTTAAAACAAATGCAGCAAGTGTTAAGATAAATTTATCTCTAATATGAAGGGTTAGTGTCCAGGTGTGGAAGAAATTCTGAGATTATTAGCCACCCATGGTCTCAACCATCACGTGACACAACGAGTTCATGTGAAGCAATGTGTGATTTTTCATATTTTTTTCATGATGTAAAAACTGATAAATTTAACTAAATAGTAGTCAAAAAGTTATTGAGTACCAGTTAATTATTTCCTGATGGAGAATAAACTCTGCAAGGGTAGAGTCAAGCTTGTTCATTATCATGCCCCTTGCGCTCACCCTACTTCTTCATGGCAAGCACTTGGTTAGCATTTCTTGAAAAAAAATAAATGAATGGATATAATATAAAAAACAAAAAATATTTGGCTATTCAATCTTTTTTAATTTAACTCTTTATTTTTATATAGGCACAAACAAATGTTTTTTTCTTTTTTAATGTTTAGAAAATGTTCTTATTTCTATGCCTTAAGTTATAGGGTAAATTGGTAAATGCCAAAATGATATCACATGGAACATAAAGGATCAAATAAAATTTCAAGGTGGTTCTATCTTTTAGATTATAGACTATTCCAGAAGCTCATCTCTATTTAGTGCTAAATGCCTCATAGAAAAACATGAATATGGTTCTTTTTCCAAGAATTTCCTTGCCCTGAGCAACAGTAGCTTCATGTCTCCACCATGATCATTTAGGGGCCACTGAGGAGTGATCTAGTAGGAACTTTGAATAAGAGTATACATAGTATGATTACATGTAATTTCAGGTAGCTGCACCAAAGATTTCTGGTATTTGAATCCTAAAACTGAAAAATCTTATGATTCAGTGCTACTTTCAGCCTGATATCAGAATTGTGCTTTCATCCGAATCCACTGTGTGCACAGGACTTAGCCAAAACCAAGTGATCACCGACAAGCTGTTCAAGCAACTGTACGAATTAAATCAAGATTCCATCTTGGAATAATTTGCATACTACAAGGGAATCTTCCATTTGATTTAAGCTAGATTTCAAAAGCATCAATCTAGTATAACATTAGGAAAAAATGTTAGCCGAACAAGAAACTCCTAAAACCATAAGGCCCATCTGGACCACCTGTTATGTTCACTTTGGGGGACTTAGGGTTATTTATGTTTCCTGTGAGGTGTAGGTAATTTTTTTGTGCTGAACTAATGCATTTTAACTGAATCACATAATTTTTAAATGGTTGTATTTGTTTTTTAATGTGAAAATTTTGAGAGGAAATGTAAAAGTAGTTAAACCTTTTCATTTGGTTTCATATTTTTAAATAGATTCAGGTTGCAAATGTTTTAGCTAAATTACATGGAAGAATTCTTATGTATAGAATGCATTCTTGTCTGACTAAATTAAAAAACCCAGTACAATTATTTAAAATGAACTAATTGCCAGATTGAATCAACTGTGAAAGGAAATAATTTGTGAGTTTCCCAGAGAAAAATTCATCTATTATTAGACTCTGAAACTGCTAACTTAGACGATCAATGATCCTCTGAACAATCTCCAAATAAGCAAAAATTCATCAGATTGACCTGTGTTTTCCCTCACTGATATGTTTAAAAGTGACCACTAAACCATATCTATATAGAATGTTCAATGTTCCCTAGTTGCAGAGTTTTAAAACTAGTTTACCTAGTTTTACTTTATCATAATGTATTACATCCCATGAAAGGCTAAAATACAACATTTTTCTATTCCATTTACCCTTCGTTCCTTTTTCTCTGCTTGAGGAGCTTTTAGCAAGACACTGTCAACAAAAGTGTCTTGGGCTTCCTGAGAAGGGCAAAGTTCTTGGGAGCACAAGTCACCGCTCTGCCCACATACATGTTCTTTCAAAAGTCTTTCCCTTTGTACACTGTTAGACCTCAGATTGCCATTAATCTCAGCATGGAACGCTCCGCCCTGTTGTTCGGCATCAGCGCCCTCCTTGCCTTGGTGATCCCGAAGATTAAGCCCATAGCTGTGGTTGGCAACCGGCACTGGGGCTTCCACTCAGCATTCAGGTGAGCCCACTGCTTCTGTGCCCCCGTTGACACAGAGGCATATTTTTAAAACTAGGTCTACACATACATGTATTTTAAAATCAGATTTATCAAGATATAACTTACATACAAGAAATTGACACATAAATAAATTTATGTACAATTATTAATTTGGGCAAAAATGCAGCTGTGTAGCCACCACCACAATGAAAATAAAGAAGAGAGTTCCTTCACTCCATCCCAGCTCCCCAGAAACCACTAATCAGTTTTCTATTCCTATGGCTTTGTCATTTTGGAAAGTCATATAAAAGGAATCATATACAGTTGACCCTTGAACAACATGGGCTTTAGGAACACCAACCAGTAGGCAGTCAAAAATGCACATATGACATTTGATTCCTCAAAATCTTAACCACTAATCAATAGCCTACTCTTGACCAGAAGCCTTACAGATAATATAAACAGTTGCTTAACATGTATTTTGTATGTGTGTTATATACGGTATTCTTATAATAAAGTAAGCTAGAGAAAAGAAAATGTTTTTCTCAAACTCTCGTAAGCCTCCAAAATTTTTTCCAGTATTTACTGAAAAAAATCCGCCTGGGCCCATGCAGCTCAAACCTGTGTTGTTCAAGGGTCCACGGTAGCATATAGCCTTTTGTTTCTGACTCCTCTCGTTTAGCCTATTGTCTTCAATGAAATAATTTCGTACTGAGAAATATAAATATGATATAGTTAAGATACATTCTATTTAAGAAACTTCTTCATTAAAACGGTGAAAGAATGAAAGTACTTCCTAACACAGCCATCAAGTCATTCCAATGTAAGCCGTTCTCAGTACCCACAGCCAAAGGTTTCTTCTTGCCCTGGCTGAGGTTCAGCTGATTAAAGCTTGGCTCACAAGTTCCAGTAGGCCTCCTCAGCCTCAGGGACAAAACAGTCAGTCCTGCGTATCTTTACAAACATTCAATATGAATGTTTAGAATATTGAACTACCTTCTCTAAAAACAAAAGGACAAAAATAAAGCATTTCAGAAAACACAATTAAATGAAATTAACACCAGGATATTTTAAAAATCTATTTTAAGGTTATACTTGGTCTCACACTTGAAAGATGGCTTCACTTATTAAATATTAAAACTAAGATGAACATAGATGTGATACTTTTTGAAGACATAAAAGAAACAATTTTACTTTCTAAAATAAAATTTAAATTCTTGGTTAATCATCCAGCTTGTGATTTCTTCTCCAGGTTTCCACAATTTATTAAATGTGTTATACAAAGGAGAGGGAACAAGCTTGAAATCAGCAAAATACAGAATTGAATATTGATGTCTATGAGTGACTTTTTAAAAAACTTTCATTTTAGAACATTTCAAATACATTTTTAAAAGAGAATAGTGTTTCGAGGCCCCATGTATCCATCACCCAGCATTGGTGATGATTACTTTATGGCCAATCTTGCTTCATCTGTACCCCCTCCACGCCAATTCCTCATCCATAGCCCAAAGATGTAACCTTTTTTAATGTCTCAGCTTTCCTGTCAATAACATAGAGAACACAATACCTGCTTCACGAGGGCTTACATGGATTAAAGGCCAGCTTGTAAAATGCACCCTTCCTGGCCCACAGTGTACTCAATAAATGGTTGTGTTTCTCTCTTTTAATTGAATAAACAATATTTATTCACATTAGTCAGCACTGTTAGGATGCACTTATCTTTTCTAAGGACTTCTACATTAATCATCTCCAGATATTTCCCTTATTTTTCCACAAATCCATGTGTCTTAATTTGAAATTAATGAATTCCAGTAACTGAGGTAGTCAAAATAGAACTTGAGAAGAACATTACCCATCAACCTGTCTATCTTCTCTGCCACTATTTTGTATAACATAACCTGATTTAAATGTCTGCTCTGTGGGCAAATCAATACATTCTGACTTTTGGGGGGGAGTTTACACAAACATCAAAAGCAGGGCAAAAAATTAAATTTGGAAGAAAAAGTCAAGCTTCCCCTTTGCCTCCCCTGATAATCCAAGATTCCCAAATCTTTCTTCCTTCTTGACCAAAGGAAATCTATATTTAAGGCAGGCACCTAAAATCTTTGTATTTCCATCATATCTTCTCTTCCAGTCTATGCCAACATCCTCAACTTTCACTGAGATTCTTACAGGCACATTATTTTAAAACTCAACTCCTAAAGAAAGGACTAGTCTACCCAGGTGCCAGAGCTGGGTAAGTACAAGGTTTACAGTCCAAAGCCATACCAGAAGACAAATCCTATTTTTATAAAATATTTCTGCAGCCAAAAATGTGTTAATGCAAATCACCGGTTTTGAAAAGCAAGCTTCTTAAAAATTGATTTTTTTGGTAGGAATCAAATTAGATATGCTTGAATTAGACTCAAAGAGCCAAAAATACAAAGGTGTATTGGTTAATAACTCCCATACCTCAATAACGAATGTCCCTTTATCATTGACTATGCACTTATGATATCCTACGAGCTTCTTAATATAATGCGAAATGACATTCTAAAAGATTGAAATCTAAAAAACAGAAAATACCCCTAGTCAGCATTTTCATAAGACACAGATTCATTGTAGAGAAGGCTGCACTGAGACGTCCTGGAGTAATCCTTCCATTTTCTCATCATTTCTCTGTTACCACAACATAAGCTATTTATGGATTTCTCAATTTAAGAGGACCATGAAGGTCCTGAAAAGAGGTTTTGAGCACATCTTTGAATATTACCAAAAGGCTAAGGTGTAAAAAGCCCGCAAGAAAAGCTAAAAGAATCTTTTTACCTCATCTAGAAAAAGCTGAGTGACTTAGTTAGTTATATAAGGGGAGAGGTAACTTTAAAGTCTCTAATTTTCTGAAGGCATAAGAACATTTGTAGTGTATCAGTGATATAAAATAATTCCTGGGGGAATTTTTAAAAATAGATGAAATTCGTAAGTCTAAAGTAGGAGGGGCTTTTGGAGGGAGTGTGTAAATAACCACACAACCCATCAAAAAAAGGCTAATTTGTTAATAAACTTTTTATAAATTATTTTTATAAATAGCTTAAATAATCTTTTCATTAGGTAAATGAAGTAATAACACTCCCCACAAGTTTCCCACCAAAGCACCCAACCATCCACAAATTGGTTACTCGTACTCTCTTTCTCCATCCCTTTCACCCCCCACCCAGTTCCACCCCACTATTTTCAGAGATACCCCTTGGAATGAAGAACAGATTGGTAAACATCAACTTCTTCCTTATTAAAAGAATTAATCTCTTCCATTCATAAATCTCACGGTCTTCACCCTCCTTCCCTGTGGATGGGCTTGAGGCTTAAGATATGAAAAGCAGCTCTTGATACTATGGGGGGGGGTATTTTTTCTTCCAATCCGAGAACTGGGTTTCTGTGACGAAAGACAAATTAACAAAGGAAAAGCATACTCATTTATTTGATATAACTTTCATGTAACATAGGAGCCTTCATAAGGAAATGAAGCCCTGAGGAAATAAGTGTTAAACCTCCCTGTTTTAAGAGTAGATCTGATGAAGAGTGGAAAGTCATGGGAAAAAATGTGATAGGATCAAAGGATATGAGCTAAGAATAGTAAATTGGGGGAAGCCGCAAATGGCCTGTGCATTCAGATTCCTCTCCTTGACTCTTCATCTTCGGGGAGAAGGATGTTCCTTTCCTCATAGACACAAGGGTCTTGGGACCTGCTTCAGGGGAATGTCAGACAATCCTTTCTGCACCGTGGTGTCTCAGACTCCTTTGGTTAAAATCACTCAGTATGCCAAAGTGCCATATTCTGCAGTGGCATGTCCTGAGCCCTGTCACCAACAAGTTTGGAAAGCCCACATGAAAAAGAAGAGGGAAAGGCCAGGGGTGCCAAGTGGCCTGCGGATGTCATGGAACTCCCAGCCACTGCACGCCTCTGTCTTTCACGCCCTCACTGGGAAATGCAGAGGGGTCCTCCCTAGCTCAGCGGGCAGGACGCCATTGCACACAGCCACTCTGGGACCAGCCAGATGGCCCCTGAGTACACATCCATTAGGTCTCTAGCTGGGGCAGCTGGCACTTTCATCTACCTTAAATTAAATGAAAATTAGAATCATGAAAATGGATTTTCAGTTGTAACCCCAAAGGGCTTAGTAAGGGTTGGGGCCCTCCAAGTGGAAAGATTACCTCACAAAAAGTAGAGCAGTGATGCCTTTTTTTTTTTAAGTGCATGACACAGGGATTCACTGAGATTTGGGGCAGCCTCACAAAACTTAAAAAACATTAAAATTGAACATTTTCAGTGTGTTTAAAGTATATAATATTTGCCAGTCCAGATAGCTGACATGAGTGTTTCTAATTCACATTCATTAACTGAAACATGGGATGAGTGAGGTCTCTCCCCCTTAACTTTCACCATTTCATAAACTATTTTGGAGTCTTAAAGAAAAGCTGAAGCTGAAGGCCAGATTTTCATTATCCAACAAATTAACTATTTTCATGGATTTTCAGTGAGTTTGGGTCCTGGTCATTCAAACATTGCCTTTTTTCTTACTTTTCTTTTCTGATGGAGATGGCCTTGACAGAGTACCTTCAGGGGGGTGGGATTGAGGGATTGAGTTTGAGGAAGGAGAAAGGCAGCCTCTGGGTTGCTTGAAATTTTAAATTTAAATGAAGGCAACAAGTGTTATTTTAACTATTAAATTGAAAAAGACTTACTTCCATCAAAAGCCACAGCCTTTTAAAACTATTCAAATAAGAAAGACTTATTTCCATTAAAGCAACAACAGTCTAGATATCAGAAAAATCCTTATCCTACTAAACAACTAAAACTCCCAAATATAAATTTAAGGTGTTTTTTTTTTTTTTTTCAGTAAATGGCTGATTGGTAAGAAACAAGAGAACTCCTCAGAGGCCAACGCAAGACCAGGAAAACAGATAGAAAGGAAACACCAAATCTGTCATGTGCTCAAGACACCTTCTGATTCTCACAGTGATCTGGAATTTTGGTTTCAGTAGTAACTCGAAGGGGTACATCCTCAGTGAATGATGAAACAAAATAAAATATGAAATTATGAGAGTCGGGGGCGGGGGGAGAAGTGGGGGAAACCCTAACAAAGATTAATCTGGGCGATGTCAGAGGAATTTTCCCTAGGAATTTGCCTTCATAAACCAGCACTCACAAAATTCTGGGGCCCAATTCCAATAAGCTAAATTTTTTTTAAAGCTGAGAATTTAACTTAAAAGTGACCTGATTGGCAATGGTCCCAGGTACCTATCTATATCAATAGTAAATGCTCTCTGGAAGAATGTCCCTCAATACAGGAATCAAAAAATTGCTACAGATAAAATTCCATTAAATATGAGCTTATGATTAAAAAAATCCAAAACCATACATAGATATAAAGTATCACTAGTAAACCAACTGAAATAATAAATAGCAGAATCAGACCAACAAAGATTTGGGATGGAAGAATTACCAGCATTTGAATATAAGGTAAGATGTTTAATGTATTTATACAGAACAAAAAAATAACACAAGAATGGAACAAGATATATCATGAATAATCATGAATATTTGGGAAAAAATAGAACTAATAAGAATTAGAAACTTAAATATGTTAAGAGCCATTTAGACACATATAAAGGGAAAATTATTAAACAGGAAAAAATCACCTAAAATGCAGCTCAAAAATGGAAAATATTATTACCACACGTAAAGATTAAAGTGAGAAAGTTCTACAAATACCTACTCAGTGTTCCTTGTTGAGATAATAGAGGTAGTAGAGAGAGAAGCAGGTAAAGAAATATTTACTGAGAATTTTCCAGAATTAATAAAAGGCATGCATTCTCCGAATTAGGAAGCCCCCAAAATCTCAAAAAGAGTAAGTGAAAAGAAATTCGTATCTAAACACACTGGTAAAAATGCAGAAAACCAAAGAAAAAGAACTCTGAACAAGAGAAACAAGAACAGCAGCTACAGAGAAACAGCAGTTAGATTGACACCTGACTTCATAGCACACAGTGCAAGCCAGACAAGCCGTGCGTTCAAAGTGTTGGAGAAAATAATAAACAGCTGAGAATTACATACAAAGAGAAACTACAATTCCAGAATGAGGGCAACATAAAGACATTTTCAGACAAAAAGAAATGGGATGAGTGTGTTATCACCAATAGCTCTTACAAAAGCAGTTTCTAAAGTGTGCCTTTGAGGAAGAAGGAAAATTATCCCAAAAGGAAGGGATGGGAGGAATGTGAAATAAAGGGGTAAATAGGTGACTAAACGTAAACACTCACCATTTAAAACAGGAATGCTTGTATTTTATGTCTTGAGGAGTTTTTTTTTTAAAGATGACTAAAATACTGGAACACAATAATGTACAAGTCAATAGAAAAATGTTCAAAACTAATGACTTCTCTACTGTTCTGGAGAAGGGCAAAAATATTGAACAGACCCTGCCAGGTTGGAACACCAAGCTGGGCGTGTAGTAGCCGTCCATCTGGCCGGGAGGAGCATTTTATCACCATCATTGTTTAGAATCGCTGTGCCGTGGCAATAATAAAATGCAGACAGATTTTTTTTTTTTTTTTTAAAAAGATTCTATTTTTATTTTTTATTTATTTATTTATTTTTTTTTTAATATAATTTATTTTATTATCATTAATTTACAATTACATGTGCAATATTACGATTATTAAACTACCCCTTCATCAGGTCCCCCCCACCAACCCCATTACAGTCACTGTCCATCAGCGTAGTGAGATGCTATAGAATCACTACTTGTCTTCTCTGAGTTGTACTGCCCTCCCCGTGCCCCCCCAACATTACATCTGCTAATCTTAATGCCCCTTTTTCCCTCTTATCCCTCCCTTCCCGCCCATTTTCCCCAGTCCCTTTCCCTTTGGTAACTATTAGTCCGTTCTTGGGTTCTGTGAGTCTGCTGCTGTTTTGTTCCTTCAGTATTTTTTCTTTGTTCTTATACTCCACATATGAGTGAAATCATTTGATACTTGTCTTTTTCGGCTTGGCTTATTTCACTGAGCATAATACCCTCTAGCTCCATCCATGTTGTTGCAAATGGTAGGATTTGTTTTCTTCTTATGGCTGAATAATATTCCATTGTGTATATGTACCACATCTTCTTTATCCATTCATCTACTGATGGACACTTAGGTTGCTTCCATTTCTTGGCTATTGTAAATAGTGCTGCAATAAACATAGGGGTGCATCTGTCCTTTTCAAATTGGGCTGCATGCAGACAGATTTTTAATCACTTTGATTTTTGTTTTTAAGCTGGCTGCAGACAATACTGCCTGTCTCTGGCCAGACAGCTCCCACTCCCACCAGCGTCCACACCGCTGCTTTGCCCATTTAAGAGTTAACGTTTCAAGTGCAACTACTAAAAAATGAGAAATAGATTACATGATGTCTATCCAGAAGAGAGGAATAAAACATATGGAAAACTATTAACTCAAAAGAATTCAAGAAAGAAAAGGGAAAATTAAGTAGCATGAAAAATAGGAAAAATGTGATAGCAAAAAATAAATATAAATATGTTAATGATCATTCAAATAATCCATGAACCCCTAGATTGAATCACCATTTTACAGGAGACAGAAGAACTCATTAAACGATGTGTGGGAACAGCACCTGAAAACACCAGAATCGGGGAAACTCTATAGTTTTTTCAACTATCAAAATTTGAGGGGAAACAAAGAGAGATTGGTAGTGTATTAGGGTACTCTATCAGTCACAATGTGTGGATTTTATTTGAATTCTCATTCATGCCATGAAACTAAAAATGTTATGAGACCATCAGGGAAATGTGAACACTGACTAGACAAAATTATTCATTTTTTTTAAGTGTGAGAATAGTTTATGGTTATCTTTTTGTGAGTCCTTATTTTTAAAGATACAAGTTGGAATATCTATTAAAGTACATAACCCGAGATTCAGATTAATCTATGAAGGAAAAGGGTAAGTGGTTGAAGCAGTGATGAAGCCAGACTGGCAATGAGTCAATAACTGATGAAACCAGGTCATGGATATATGGGCATGTGTATACAATTCTGTCCACTTTCGTGAATGTTTATGATTTTCCAAAAATAGAAATAATCAAGCAAATCTTAGCTAAACTACGCAGTAAAAAATACAATAATAAAGAAAAATATTATCAGACCAGATTTAAAAAGGGTCACAACTATATTCTATTCTTAGGAAACACATCTAAAATATAGAGACATCTAAAGGTGTGGGGAGGGAAAATTCACACCAAGTTAACAAAAATTTTAAAAAGTTAAATACAGGTAAATTCTTTAAAAGATAAAATATAATTAAGACCTTTTGACCTGGATGTATAAAGAGAGTCATTAAAAATGAATAAAGGTTCAATTTATTCATTAGGAATATATATCCAAATTCTAAACTTCCATACATTTATTAATATAATTTCAATATTTTAGACAGAAACACTGCAAAATTTTCAAGTATATTACTGTCTAGGGGAAAAAATAAACTCCTAAATGTGAATATGAAAAAAGAAGAAGAGCAAGAAGGAAGTTTATATATATATATATATATATATATATATATATATATATATTTGGAGAGTTTCAGAACTACAGAAACAGTTAAAATTGATTGAAATCTTGCCATCTAGGTACTTTCTTTATGTCTTATATATAATAACTTATTTAATCCTCACAACAAATGTGTGAGTTGGTGTTGTTATTATTCTAATTTTACAAATGAGACGGAATCAGTGACCTGCTGAAGATCTCTCCGCTGGTAATAAAGCATCATTATATCCTTTAGCGTCAAATATCCGTTTTATGTGATTCACTGATTTGTTCTTCTTTTCCTTTTTTAGTTTTTAGCTTACGGAAGTTATCTTTCTGTCATTGATGGACTCTTCCTAATGCGAAGCATTTACCTAACCTATTCAGCCAAAGGCAGAAAGAAAAAAACTGTAAGTTCTGCTGCTGGCTGGAATCCAAAGGAATTGGAGGACTCAGTTTCTGCTATGAGCCCAGTCCCACAGTCTTAGCCTGGTGTCTCCTAGGGAGCGGCGCGAGCAGCAGACCCCGGGGACGCCGCAGCAGCCCCCACAGCAGTCGCGGCAGCCGGGGCAGCAGGTGGAACAGCAGCCCCTCCAGTAGCACCTGCAGGTGGTGCAGCCGCCACAGCCCCACAGCCTCCACAGCCTCCGCAGCCTCCGCACCTCATGGCGTCAGGAGGACTCACGAGAGGTGAGGAGGTGACTCAGGAGGTGAGGGGGCTGGTGCCCCTTCTGCTGGGTGGGGGGCCCTTATGTTCCATCGGGGGAAAAGGGAGGAGGAGTCGCCCAGGACACATGACCATGGTTCCTTCCTATAGTCCCCGCTGCAAAACGTTTCCACAGCAGGATTATCTCAGGCTCTTCTTTGTTTACATTCTTACGGACTATATCAGACCCAACACATTTGCTAATTTTAGCTTTTCTTTCTTTAAAGTCATTTTAGAAGCCAACTAAGATGCTGACATTTTGGAGGGGATCTTCACTTTCACAGAAACATAGTTGAATCTGAGAATTTGAGATGACACAGCACCCTCTTGCTGCCTGCTCGCTCCTTTCCCGTTTCTCCTCCATGGCCTTCCCACCAGACATTCCTCTGAAATCGCCCTGCTTTAGCAGAAACTCCCAGGATTTGGAAGTGTAAATATGAGCATCCAAATGCCACAAGCCATCTTCTTTGAAAACGTTTCACACCTGTTATTCTTAGGAGCCTTATACCTCATTCAATTGGCCACTTTTGCTCTTGTGAGGTCACACGTTTACAGCTATATTTCCGAGTGGGAGATTTTTAACCCCGGCAGATGTCTGTAAAAAGTTTTGATCCAATCCTCTCTTCTCTCTCTCTACACTCATATCCCTAGCTACGGCTTCAGTGTCTACATGGATATCCATGCTTCATTCCTTCAACATGAACTTCCAGTTTAGAACCTCCTCCAGATTCCAGATCTGTAGAGAGACAACTCCCACCCCATCTCCCGGTGGTCGTCTCCGACATCACAGGCGCCAGGCTCGTCACAATCTTCCTACCCAATCACCAACCCCACTAAAAAAAAAGTGAATTTCTCCTCCACTGCTCTTTAGCTGCCAAACGGACAATCCAAGGAGCAGTCAGCTTGGAATCCTTCCTTTCTTTCAATCCCCTATCTAGTCTTTCACCACATGCTGTTGCCTCTGCCTGCTGAGAAGCTCTCACACCCATCTCGTAGCTGTAGCTCCCCTGCACCTCACACGCAGTTCAACACACCCCGCACCCAGTTCAAGCATTTCCTGAGCAGCTAGAAGCATCTCTTTGGTCCACAGGCTGCAGAAAATGTTTGGATCATTACTAACAATGCCAGCCCCAGGGACCTTGTAGCATTTCCTGTCACTCAAATTCCTGAAGAACAGTCTTACCAGATTGGGAAAATAGGCCCTGAACAGCAAGCCTGTTACAAAGCAAAGCTTGGGAGGTCTGTCGTCCATCAAATAACCCCCCATGTTCCCCGGAGCTCTCAGTGAAAGCCAGAGATGCTCTCCGTCAACAAGGGCGAGGGAAAGCCTGCGTGCGCTCTCAGTGTTCCTGCCTTAGGCTGTCACAGCCTCTTTGTTGGTCACCAACCCTCAAACTTCACCAGGATCCACAACCATATGTATGCTTCCCTTTATGACCACACACTCCTTTTCTCCCCATGTCAGGCCTCCCCCTACTTCTCTGGCCTCTGCACCTGTGCTCCCTGAGGTACCCACCCTGCTCCAGAAGCACCCAGACAGGCTACTCAGCACAGGGGTGCCTCTCTCAGACATCAACTGATGGTATCTATCACGGACAAAAATTAATTCCTCATCCAAAGTGAACATACCAAGAATTACATCCACAAAATGCAGACTCTTCATAGGATTTATTTCTGTATTTAAAAGAGTCATTACAGCCTGAGTGTGAGAAGACAAATCCCACTGGTATGCTTCAAGGAAAAGGTAGGGAGTAAAAGTTTCCACTGGCCAAGAAACACAGTGATGGCATCTGGCGTTGGCCTGTGGCCTTTGATGCTGTTGCCATTGTCACATCCCCAGCCACCAATGTTACTTTCCATTGCAAGATCTCAGAGGTCAGGGACTGTTCCATAACTCTCACAGTACTGACCCTCTGGAGCCCAGAGGTCACCTGGCCTAGGGCCTGCCTGACGATGGGTGCAGTCTGCAATGTTCATGTTCCCAGGACATCCTGGGAGACAGCGAAGTCTGCCCTTTCCTGCTGACAGCCTTGCCATGCCCCTGGTTCCCCGAATGCTTCCCTGGAACTTTTAGGCCCTTTTTACTTTCATTGGAATGTAGTTTTATGGCAAAGAAAAATAAACAAAACTGAAAACGTGGTGAAGACAAAGATATCTGAAAGGGAAGTAAATAAGAGAGGATGGGATTCTTCCATGTAAACTGAGCCAAATAGCAACAGGAAGTGGTCATGTGTCTTCCTGCTTTATCCCCAGAGCTGGTATATAATGGCCCCCCCCAGCAGAAGGGGCATTAGCCCCCGCACCTCCTGAGTCTCCTCCTCACCTCTCGTGAGTCCTCCTGACACCATGGGGTGCTGTGGCTGTGGGAGCTGCGGCTGTGGGGGCTGTGGCTATGGAGGCTGCGGCGGAGGCAGCTGCACCACCTGCAGGTGCTACCGGAGGGGCTGCTGTTCCGCCTGCTGCCCCGGCTGCCGTGGCTGCTGTGGGGGCTGCTGCGGCGTCCCCGTGGTCTGCTGCTCGCGCCGCTCCCGGGGCTGCGGCTCGTGCGGCTGCGGCTGCGGGCAGGGCTGCTGCCAGGGGAAGAGCTGCTGTCAGCAGAAGGGCAGCTGTAAGCAGCAGTGGTGCTGCTAGGTGAGAGGGGCCTCTGTCCCTGGGCAGGTAAGCATGCTGTAGGTAAGACATCCGCCTCCTGCTCCATCTGCTCATCTCTGACTTGTGAGTCACAGTCATGATCTGAGCTTTATCACCAGCCCAGAGGAATCTCACATTTCTGTAGTTCCTGTGGTCCTGTCTGTATTTTCATAAGCATCAAATAATTACTGCCAAAAGTAATTACAAAATATAAAATAAATAAATTGTGCTTATTTATAAATATAAACTACATTGTAAATATATAAATATAACATTTTAAGAATAAAAATGAAGGCAAAAAATCACCAAAGTAATAAATGTGCAGTTTTTGTCAATTACCATTGGGACTGTGTCCTTGACAAAACTGAGTCAAGATAGTTAATGTTCTATCTTCTTGAGATGCCTCTAACTTTGTGCTTATTTATGTCCTGTTTTTACCATTGAATTACCATCTCTGTACACACAAAGGAACTTTTAATCTTAATAAATTATTTTAAATCAGCCTCAGAGAGAGCCAGCTCCTTTTCTCTTTCCAGTGTCTAACCTGTCTGTCCATGGGGAAAATGCATTTCAGTCTCAACAGATGAGAAAGACACATACACAAAGGCAGCTGTGAATCTGGATCAATTGTTTTGCAGTGGATTAGTGAATGATTTATCCACTGCAGTTTATCAAGAAGCAAGGAACTTAGGGGTACACCCCCTAGTTTAGTACTTTAGTGTCACGAACTAAACTCCCCCAGGTCTCTTCCTTGATAGAGTCTTAGCAACAGAAGTCTGAGTTCGTGAATATTGTACAGACCCTGTGTGGTTGTAGGATCACTTAGGGGAATGGTCACTTTCAGGGCTCATTGTGTGTGATGGTCATTTTTTGTCTCCCAGAGTCTTTTTTGTTTGTTTGTTTCCTAGAAAAAGAAAAATGCTGATCTTGACTTAAACAGCCTCCTTGTTGAGAATGACTCTGAAAGGCAACACAGAGGGAGGCTTTGGGTCTCATGCATTACTTTGCCCTCATATGAGCTCTGTAGGCCATGTGTGCTTCCCATCCGGCTGCCACCCCCTCACGAGGCACATCAGTGTCCTCCGAGGAATCTCTCTCTGAGCCAGACGATGAAGCTGGACTCTAGCCGTGGCAGGCACCACGGAAGTCTGTCCATCAGCCACTCCAAACTACAAACTCAGCTTTCAGATGTAACGTGAGAAGATGAGCATTAGATTCAAAATAGTCAAGCTGGGCAACTTTCACACCACCTCCCCAGTGTTCTCTGAAGGGTTCCCATACACAATAAAATGCATCCCAAACATGGCTTCTGTTAATTTCCTGTAGAATTCCCTGGCCCTTCCCTGTGAGGATTCCAGATTCTTGACTGGTCGTGGTTGGTTTAGCAGCCAGGCTGGAGGGAGAGGCGGTGGAGGGCTCCCTGCCAGATCGGCTGGTGGCGCTGGGCCAAGGGAAGTGGTGGCCCTTGGATGTGTCTCCCGGGAGGACATTCTCGCTCCAAGCCCAGGATGCCCACGTGGGGTGTTTCCTTGTCACTGTAAGCAGGCCGAACTGAGTAAACAGAAGGACATAAGCAATGGAAACATGAGTTCAGTAACCATGCCAAACAAGACTCCCAAAGGGAGCCCCTGGAAAAATGGTCTTCCTTCCCTCTTAGGATTCAGAAGACAGGATTTGAGGAAACAGTCTGAGATGAGCCTATGCAAATTCTAAGTCAGCAAGTAGTTTCAGGCACCCAGAAGCTCTCTTTCTATTTTTTTTTTCCTACTTCCAAGAACTCCGAGCCTCTAGGGTCCTTGGCCACCAGGGCCCCTGAGTACCTTTCAACCTCTGGGATTTATCCCTGAGGCTCCCCACCCTCTGACCCATCCTTCCCCTCCCAGGCTCCCCACTAAGAACCACCTCTTGTCACTGCCCTTCTCAGCTAGCAGGGAGGTGTCAGGAGAGAAGACCTGGTGCATCTGTCTCACCCAGCTTTTCCTCACTACAGCCTCCTTTAGGCAGTTTTCCTACAAAATGAGGAAGATTGGCATAACTCTGGGACCTGCGGCCCCTGCTAGCCTCAAAAACAGGGTCTTGCTTGCCCCGTCCAGCCGACTAGAAGTGTGACTTTGTTTCCAGTCAGTATAAGTTGACAACATGGGCCTTTCATGATTGGCTGAGGGGTCCTGACTCAACGTTGACATCGATTTGTGAAAACAGAGCCCAGGGAGCAGGTGAACGGAGGACAGTTACTGAACATTTGTTTGCCGAGCACCATGCTAGGTCCTTCCTGTAGGGGGACAAGAAGACATAATTCCTTCAGTTAGACAGGTGGCAACACGACATGGAAAAGAAGATAAATATAGATCCATAATGGCTACTAAAAAAAAAAAAGCAAAAGGCATATGATGTAGAACATCGGTCACTAGTAAAAATCACACAAGCAAAACACAGCATATGACACCTGTGCATTTGGTTACTCTTGTTATGGGCTAAATCTCATCCCCCCGAAATCCCTATGCTGAAGTCCTAACTCCCAGCATCTCAGAATGGGACTGTGCTAGGAGACAGGATCTTTAAAGAGGAAATTAAGTTAAAAGAAGGTCCTGAAGGTGGATCCTAAACAGAGATGACTGGTGTCCTCATAAGAAGAGGAAATTGGACCGCAGACGTGCACAGAGGGGCGAGCACATGAGGACACAGCAGGAAGGTGAGCATCTGCAGCCAGCGAGAGAGGCCGCAGAAGAAATCAAAGCTGCTGACACTTTGCTCTTGGACTTTCAGCTTCCAGAATTGTGAGAAAATAAATTCCTGCTGGTTCAAGCCCTCAGTGTGTAGTATTTTTTTATGGCAGCCCTAGCAGACCAATCCTCTCTTTCAGTCATGCATGATGAGTGTCGGGTGCTGAGCTGTGGGTGGGAAGAGATGCCGGGACGTAGGTGAATCTGCGTGGTGAGCCTCCCTGGACACTGCCGAGGCGTCCGCGATGCGGCCCACGTATGCGGTGTGGTTCCTGACTTCCCTTTTGACACTTGGCTCTCTTTCTCCTCCTGAGCACGGTCCACACTAATTCCCTCTACCTGCAGCCACCATGGAATTCATGAGGGAATCAGACAGGACCCATGCATGGGGCCGGAGAGATGGGAAGCACACATCCTGCCTCTCGCCTCAGCTGGTGAATGGCTGTAGGTCCCTCTCTGTGGTCCCGTCACAAATCCGCATCTTCACTTCTCTTAACAACTGGCATAAACGTGGTCCGTGCCTGTTACTGCAGGAAATTCAAAGGGAGGACCTATAAGGATTTGAAAACCAACTGAGAATAATGTCAGATTGAAAAATGAGAATATTTGCTCAGCTCAAATGAACTACAGAAATATTTTCTTTAAATCGTGACCCATCCTTTTTCTTTTCGGTATGTAGTCCTTCTGAGAAACCAGCGCCTGGTGGCAAAGGGATGAGGAAACTTACTGCAAAGACAATGCGGGCTGAGCATCGCATCACCATGACAACAGCCACTGCCGCTCTCTGGCTCCGGTCCAAAACAGACCAGATGCAAAGGAGAGAACCTACACTGACAGAACAAGGAGCCACAAGATTCAGAGCCATGAGGCCATCCATGAAGCGTTCTGGAAGCACTGTCTTCCCCCCTCTGATGGAAACACCCACAGCAAGATTCGCACTTGGACCTGGGCTACAGCTTTTGTGCACAGCCAGTCCCACCCAAAGACCTGCTCCAAGGCAGGACCTGCTCCATCTGTGAACTGGCCTCAGCACTTCAGACCTGCCTTTATATCTAGGAGTTTCTCCATCAACATTTGTTAACAGAAAGCAGACTCTTCCAAAATATTTAAATCCTTCTACATACTACTCATGGTCTGAATCATAAAATGTCATTTGTATTTCAATTGGTATTTTCCAGTGATTGATGGTTATTGAGAAATAATTAAGTTTCCTTTTAATATAAGAGAAATAGAACCTACCCATGCAACTGCTCTCCTGTCAGGAATGGACTTCTGCAGTAGAGCAGAAAGACATGGATAGATGACTTGCTCAAAGCCCCTCCTGACTCCTGAGTCTGGAAAATGGAAAGAAATAAAGAAAAACATCAATCATGTTTGAATCAAGATCTGAAATGAATTCAAAGGAAACCCTAAGCCTTAAGAATACCCCAACTGAGATTAAGTTAATTCAGGCAGAAGACAACCAAGAGAACTAGGATAAACCCCGTGACCATGGGTGCCGACTCGTGTAGCACAAGCTGATGGCTTTGTTGTCTGTGGTCAGGGAGACAGAAAGGCTAAGCTCATGGTACCAAAATTCCAAATGTATACTGCTGACTGACTTTATAGGAGAAAAAGTAAAAGGCCTGCACTGCAGGGGTGGAAGTCTGCCCTCCATGCAAAGAGCAAATGGCCCTAGTAGATGAAAATCAACAGCAAATGTAGTCATCCATCTTTTGGTTGGAGATGTGTTCCTGAAAATTTGTTTGAACTGGTTCTTTATGAATAAAGCAGGATTTTTAATGACTTAGGGAAACTTATCTGTCCCTAAAATAAGCTGTCACCTTGAAATTGAATTCAAACCATGGATAAAGTCATACTCTAAAGTGTTGTGTTTGTGCTGGTAACTGGAACTCACGGATGGCATGGCAGGAAAGTTATCCTCAAGGTCCTTGGCTTACTCTGCCATCACTGCCCATCTCCCAAGCACCTTTTAGGAGAGAATAAGATCTTCCAGGAGATGGGATATGGTAAAACCAATAAAAACAAAGAAACTTTGAATGATTATTTTCTTAGGAATTGAGAAAAGAGCTATTGACAAATAGGAAGAAATACAGGATAAGGGACAGAGAGATAAAAGCACATAGTGGAAAGAACATAATCACATACAGCTGAAGAATACAGGGAATTGTGCCCCTGTGTGATGGAGCTCAGTGATGCCAACTCTTCTGTAGCAGCTTGGCTGTCCTCCTTACTCATGTCTTGGGTAGGCTGTGGGCCCTTCAACTGCAAACCGGGAGAACTGGAAACACCCAAAGCGAGGCAGGAGCCGCAGTCCAGGATCAAAGCCACAGCCCTGGAGGGGAAGTCCTGGGATACCAGGTGACAGCAGGCAGGGCAGGTGAGCTGAGTGGAGGGGAGTCCCAGTGTCTCCTGCCCGGGGACAGAGGCCCCCGCCTGCCTAGCAGCTGCACCCGCTGCTCACAGCAGCCCTTCCGCCGGCAGCTGCAACCACACGAGCCGCCACAGCTCCCACAGCCACAACCTCCACGGGCACAGCACCCCATGGTGTCAGGAGGAGACTCAGGAGGTAAGGGGGGCTGATGGCCCTTCTGCTGGGGGGCCCTTGTGTACCAGCTCTGGGGGGTGAGTATTGACCCCAAGACTCAAGGCCACTTCCCTATTGTTGATGCAACTATCCACAGCAGAATCTCACATGGCCCTTTGTACACTTCCTTAATGGGTCCTTCTGACTTGAAGAAACTTGTTAAATTTAGCTGTCATTTGTCTTCTCAAAGCCATCTTTTTTTTTTTTTGGTATCATTAATGTATAATTGCAAGAGCAACATTATGGTAACTAGACTCCCCTCATTATCAAGTCCCCACCACATACCCCATTACAGTCACTGTCCATCAGTATAGTGAGATGCTATAGAATCACTACTTGTCTTCTCTGAGTTGTACTGCCCTCCCCATGCCCCCCACCCCACATTATGTGTGCTAATCGTAATGCCCCCTTTTCCCCCTTATCCCTCCCTTCCCACCCATCCTCCCCAGTGCCTTTCCCTTTGGTAACCATTAGTCCATTCTTGGGTTCTGTGAGTCTGCTGCTGTTTTGTTCCTTCAGTTTTTTCTTTGTTCTTATGCTCCACAGATGAGTGAAATCATTTGATACTTGTCTTTCTCTGCCCAGCTTATTTCACTGAGCATAATACCCTCTAGCTCCATCCATGTTGTTGCAAATGGTAGGATTTGTTTTCTTCTTATGGCTGAATAATATTCCATTGTGCATATGTACCAAATCTTCTTTATCCATTCCTCTACTGATGGACACTTAGGTTGCTTCCATTTCCTGGCTATTGTAAATAGTGCTGCAATAAACATAGGGGTGCATATGTCTTTTTAAAGCCATCTTTAAAATGGAAAAGGAAACAACAATTAAGCTCCTTTTCTTTCTTTTGGTAATTGTGAAAGTATGAATAGAATCAGAATTTCCCTCAGCTACTCCTACATTTCTCAGTCTTATCAGTCCAGAACAAAGGTTTTTCATTCCTGCACCACTGGTAACCATTCACTAAGTTGTGAACCATCCCTCCAGACAGAGGAGATACCTTGACCATCGAGAGGGAAACAGTGATCCCAGGCCACCTAATTTCATCCTCCTGAGGCAGAGTATTTCTTTGCCCTGTAACATAGGTTTGGACACTGACTCGGGGGAGAGGTGATCCTGGGTTACCAGGGGTTATTGCAGAGCGTCCTTAGCCCTATGCCGATGACCAGAGCACAGCGTGAACGCAACATTCCCAATACACATGCCCAGCTCCAGGAGGCGTCTGCTATCATCAGCCTGTTAAAAATGAAAGACAAACGTAAAGGCATCTTTCCCACAGTTGCCTGGTCCCCGGAGCATCACAGAGTTCTTAGGGGTCACCCCAGGCCAATCCAGGCAACACAGAGAAGAGGCAAGCCATGGGGTTCCCACAGTCCCCCACAAGACCCTGAGGTGAAGGAGCTTGTAATTCCCCTGGAATAAGTTTGGTCTGGGTCTTAACACTCACTTAAGAAATCTTATGTTGACTCCTTTAGGAAAGGCACTGAATGCTACTTTTCAACCAGAAGATAAGGAAGTGGCTCAGCCCTGTGGTTCAGTGGTACAGCCTTGTGGGTCAGTCCTGCTTACGCTTACCCTGCAGCAGTCAGTACATTTCTAGCATAACCTCTGTGTAAATAGCCAATTCATTTCTGCTTGATACATTTTTGCTGAAATTTTGTAATGTAACAATTTCTTGTGAAATAGTAGTTTTTCTTTCCTGTACCAAAGTAAAGACAGAACAACAAAATTGCTTAAATAACTATACTCTCCATACGATGTGGAAAACACACCATGAGCAAGGATTTCCTCCATGCCTCCAGCTAGTATGCATTTTCTTCCCAGCTAACTTCTAAGAGTTGTCTGTTCTTATTTAAGGGGCTCATGAACTTCTACTTTAATGCACCTTAATACTCTTCTGTCACAGAAACTTTGGGTTAGGGGACAGTGTATTCAACTTAATAAACAGCTGTTGAATTATCCTTGTATTACCCCACCCTTGACTCTGCCGAGCACCGTGACAAGAAGAATTCACAGGCTCTCAGTCTGATAAGAAATGCAGGTAAAGAAATTCCAATACAATGGAACAAGAACAAGAAAAACCTTACACATGACTCTCTTAGAGGTATGAAAAAAAAGGTTGATCCTGAGTGTATGTGGGAGAAAAGGAATTAGGAACGCCATGACAGGGACTGTCTGTCAGAGGAGAAGCCTTTACATATTAAGAGTTTCAGCCAAGACTCAGAATAGGAAAATATGAGGGGTGGTCAAAGTAGCACCTCATATAAACTTACAGGTAGGACTTATAAGATGGGGCTTCGGGGAGACACAGAAGGTTAAAAACAGTGAGATCCAAGCCTGCAAATACAGGTGGAGTCAACAGGTAGAAATATTTGGGTGCCTTGGTAAAAAGCATGGGAGGTTCAGAAGTCTGTGGAAACTGGGATTGATGTTTCCAGAGGTACATGCCAAGAGGACCAGGACTTGGGAAGGTCAGACTGAAAATAGGAACCAGTTATAAGGTTTTTGCAATAATCTTGCTCAGATAGAATGTGGGCCTCATTGAGCCAAAGCCTGGGAGGAAAGAGAGGGAAAGAGATAAGCGGGGCATAGAGCATTTGTTGAATGTGTTGGTCAATTAGTCGAATACTTGCATTAATCCATCACTACATGCAATGTGGGCATTCTTACCATTTCCAAAGTCCTCCAACCATTATTCTGGGGGTCCCCAAGAGGTATCAGTGCACTCAGGGTCATAGCATGCTCAGTGGCCCTGTGACATGGCCCTTCCATGTGCCCCATTTTCTATACTGGCCAGTCTCCCAGGGTTGGCAGTAATGCCATTCTGCAGCCTCAACTTCAGGAGAAGCCATCCTTCAAGCCAGGACTTCAAATAATGATGAATAAGGCATTAACAAGAATCCTGTAGTGTTGAAACTGTCATTCTGAGGTTCTGCTCTTGACTGAACTGATGTGAAATAGATTAACAACAAATAAAAGCTACTTATTATCTATAAAGGAAATTGAATTGTTTTTATCTTGAATTTTATAACTTTATTTCCTCTATATGGTGTGAGTGAATGCATAAGGCAATACTTAAATTTTTTTTAAAAGGATCTATTTCTCTTTCTTTCTTATGGGAAGGACAGAGAGGTTCTGCCCTGGAGGAAAGAACAGATATCAATGGATGTGGGGAAGGATGTCTGTTAAGGACACTCCATGGAGCCAAAGAAGAGATAGAAAGGATTGTTTAAGCTGAGAAAAGGCAGATAGAAGCTAAAGGAATAGGACTCAGAGCACACTGAGATCACCTGCACCTCCCAGACATAATATTTAATCCTAACAACAATGCCTTCAGGGTCTCTGTAATTACCCAAGCCTAACCAAGACTCCTACACAGGTGCCATCTAATGGCTTCTCTGCTTTTCTTGAACTTTTAAACCATAATTAGAAAAAATAACACTGGACAGTGATCAGAACTCATTCAAACTGTGGCTACATCCAAGGCTGTCATCTTGGCTTCATTCTGTCAGAATAGATAACAAGCCCAGCTCCCTACCAGTACAACCAGGTCATAGGAAGCCATCAGATATTCAAATGTGTGACCCATTAGTCAATAGCACAAATTCCTGCATAAAGTATGCCTCAAATGCATAAACATGCCAGTTAAAAATAGCTAGGCATGGATACTATTTAGTACATCTATCAATTAACTTCCTGCTTTTTACAAAAGAAAAAACGCTTGAGCCAATGCAAACCCAATCAACAAATATTTGTTGAACCTATGTTACATGCCAGGCAATATGGGTGATACAAAGAAATGTACTTACTTGGGTAAAACCAAACTAATACGAGAGATAAGAAGAAATAATTGGGCAAACCAAAGAAGAAAAAAGATTTAAGTTATAAAGGTCCAATGAAAGAAGAGTTGATGCGAAGCACTAGCTGATTAAGTTCCCAGTGGATATTAAGACTGATACAAGTTCCAAGAAGGGACTAATTCATCCCAATTACATAGTCAGAAAAGGCAGGCTTTATGAAGAAGGCAGAGTTTGAGGCTAGGTCTTGAATGGGAAGCTGGATGTGAATAGGTAGAGGAGGAAGGAGCAGGGAGTGGAGGATGTAATCCTGGGATAATCCTGCATGAGCTACTTCCTCCCTCCACCGCCAGGTGTGTGACCTGATCCTTCTATCCTCTCGGGGATTTCACTGGGTTACAGTGAAATGTAAATGTGATAACACATATAACACACTTAGAGTTTAGGACAGACATGGTAAGCACTCAATAAATGTTGGCCATTATTAGTATTTCAAGGTGAACTATAATTTATAAGGGAAAATACAAGATTTGTTCAGGAGACAGAAAGGAAAGTACATTTGCATACACTGGAAAGTTTATTCAAGGGAGTTAGTTGGTAGGTATTCAATCTGGAAATAAATCTGGGATTAGTCATGAACTTTAGGGTGTGGCGACTTCGATGTTTCTTTCACAAGTGAATTATAGAGTGTGGTAAAAATGGTGTTTTAGGAAGACATCCCTGGCAGCAGCTTGTAGGATACATTCAAGACAACCTAGAAACCTGATAGATGGCTCTAGAAAGGGGATTTCATCCCCATTAAAAATTCAAGGCTCTCAAATGCAAACATCCTACTACAATTCCTATTCATCATAATAGGTTACACTAATGAATACAATGAAAATATTTCTTCAAAGCAACCACAGTTGGCAACAGAAACACAAGCTGATAGATAACCAAACCATGCTGCATTCCTCTTTGCCATGCACTAGGCTGGGCACTGGGCCTGGGTGGAAGAGAGGGGTCATCTGCAAGGGCACTGGTCTCTCAGGCTGAGGGGACACTGAGCAGATGTTCTCGGTCCAGTGTGAAAGGGCCTCATTCAAGATACGTGAGGGGCCGTGGGTCCAGGAGGGAGCAGACACAGAAGCCTGTCTCTGGATGGAGATAACACATGAGCCAAACCCTGAGGAAGAGGAGAGAGTCCACTTCCTGAAGGAGCTCAGGCTCCCTGAGTGGTCCTGACAAGATCAGTGTCTACAGCACAAACAAGCACAAAGAATGTCCCTTTCCAACTGCAGAAAATGTCAAATCCATATCATAAGTACCTCCTCCCAAAGGCTTAACCCTTTTCTCATTCCCTGTACCAATACCTTTTGAGCTCCTATACTGACCTGGCATAACTCTACGTGTTTAACATGTATCATTTGACTTATTCCAGCAATAACCTTCCAAAGAATATACTGCTAACACTCCCATTTACAGATGAAGAAAAAGTAAGACACTGGAATATTCACTGTGTAAGGTCACAAAGAAATTGGAGGGTCAGGAAACAAGCTCAGGCAGACAGCCCTCTCAACCACATAACATTCATTGTACTTCATAGTTCAATGTCTAGATCAGGGATCAACAAACAAAGCCCAATTTTAGCCAAACACCTGTTTTGGTAAATAAGGTTTTATTGGAACAAAGCCACGTCTACATTTAAGGGCGGTCTATCTTTGGTTCAAGTTACAGTGGCTGAATGGAGTAGTTGCAAAAACAATTGTGTGACTTTTATCTGGCCCTGCACAGAAAAATTTGCCAAACACTGGTCTGGATCATGCAGAACATTTAGTCAAAAGGGAATTTTTGAACACAAGCAAATTGCTCTTAACTTGATACACCATGATGAGGTTCCAGTGCAAAGCCAGTCTGACGTTCATTCTCTCACCCACCTCAAATAAGCTGCATGCTTCTCTGGGGTTTGCAGTTGATTTTCCTCTGAGGTGGAATTTTTTTCCCATAAAAAGGGCTAGGATGACTCTCCTATTTATGCAAAGTCCTTAGAATCAATGATGCCTAGTCACCTCCTGAAAACAACCAATTTGAAGCAGTCATGCTTTCCAACAAATGGTTATTATTCTATATAGAAAATCTATTTCAATCACCATAAAAATAACAGCAGTGGGGTGGGTGGGGAATATTTGGTCCATATAAGACTTCGTCTAGGACCAGGACTAGGGTGGGGTGAATGAGGCACTCACCTGGACTATTCAGCGTGGCACCCAAAACTCAAGTAATCAAGATAAATAGTATTTTTTTTAATTCAAATTTGTGTGCAAAAAAAATCCACGATGGACACACTATCAAAATTTTACATAAAGACAGAACTGGACCCTGCACTTGCCTGACCCCACCTCCCCCAGTCCCAGCCCTGCTTCTTAGTTTGCGAGAGTTTGAAACAGTTTAGTACCAACTAGGTATTTAAATGACTCCATGATTCTACAGATATAAACATGACTTTACCCCCTGCCTATGAAAGACTGTAGCAGGAGGGAAGATACATGAGGTTAGCGAGAACCCAAAGAATTTAAGGTCCCATTTCCCATGGAGCAGATTTTCAATGTTAGTCACTCCAACAGATATTTCTGGGGGACCTCCACCATGAACACTGGGCCAAGCTCTGAAAGGCCACAGAGATGCTGTACTCATCAGAGAAGCAGAGATGGCCCTCACCTTGCTTCTCCTCTTCAGATTACACAGTCTGGGGGTTAAGGAAGTGAGCTTTGGTGTTCTGTAGACTGGATGTAAATCCTGGCCCCACCATGCAATGGCTGAGGGACCCCCCTGCACAACCTTGATTTCCTAAAGTAAACAGAGGGGCTAATATCCATAACTGCCTCTTCGATTGTTGTGAGGACTAAATGGGATGGTGCTTGCTGGCAATGTCAGCGGCTACCATCACCGCCCGCTCAGTGGGCGACCCACCCAGCCAAACAGCCGGGCCCTCCACCTGTCCAAGCTACAAGAGCCACCACCGGTCATGCACCCACGTGTGCAGCAGAAACCGACATTCTTGAATTCTCCTTGAGTCCACTTGCTTTGTAATTAGTTCCCATTCTCCATTTAACATTTCTGGAATCTCTGCGCAGACCTGTGGCCCCAGCCCCCAGCCCCCCCGAAGCTCTTCAGCAGCTTCGTCTGTTTGTCTGCCTCGGCACTCCTCTCCTCCAGTCCCTTCTCTCTGTCCTGCCAGACTGACATTTCCTACAAAGTATGTCACTCCCACTAAAATCCCTCAAAGAAGCTTTCACAGTGGGGAGCATCATGTCTGAGCCCCTGCGGAGGTCTGGCCTGGTCTGGCCTTTGCTCACCTCTCCAGCCCCACCCCGAGACGCTTCACAGCCTCACCCTCAGCTCTGCAGCCACCCTGAGCTCTGGTCACGCTGCCTCTCACCTCTGGCCTTTGCACACAGTTGCCTCTGCCTGAAACAGACCCCCATCCCCCATCCCCACCATGTGCCCCGACATACCTGCCTTCCAGCAGTTACCTTCCTCCCTCGCTTGGTCTAAGTGTCTTGAGCTGGGCACCTTACCCAGCTCACCCAAAGTCTCAGCTGGGTGTCCTTCCTGTGTTTCCTAGGTAAGTGCCCCTTGTCACTTCATGTCACATTTACCCTTTGCTATGAGTCTCCCCCATCAGACAGAGAGCCAGGGGCCAGGAGCTGTAGTGCATCATCTTCCAGTCCCAGCATCTGGTACAGTGAGTTGAGGTCAGTCTTGCCAATGGGTTTCAGCCCTGGACAAGTTCACTATGGATTCAATGAGACAGAAAAATGACAATGGAACGTTCTTGGGGTGAAAGGGTTTATACCCAACTTTATTCCCACAGTGGCAGGTCAATCACTAGAATCCCATCCACTCAGAGCAAGTCTGCATGCAGCAAGCTGGTCTCTGCCTCTGGGCCTCTCTGGCCCCACGGCCATCTCAGTCTCTATCTTCGGCGCTGCCACCACTCCAGCCTCTGCTCTCCTGCAGCCATGCAGCCAAGTGGCCATACCGCCCTCTCACCCAGAGCACTGGGCGGAGCTCTTTATATAGAGTCAATAACAACATATTGCCCACATGTGTGTAATGAGCAAGCCGACCAGGGTCTTGTGAGAATTCTGGCCAAAGGAACCTTTAGTTTCTCCACAAGGTTCATTCTGGAGCCTGAGTAGACAGAGGCATCAGGGAATGGACAGACAGGACTGTCCACCTGTCATCTCCTGTTCATAAGCAACAATAGTAAATATTGCCCTTCCTGAATTTCCTAGGTATGTGCCCCTTGTCATAACGCATCACATTTACCCTTTACTGTGAGTCTCCCCCACCAGAATATATTATCCGATACTAAAGAGACAAAGAAGTATATGAGAGCCCAGAGAGAACTTCGAGTGGGAGCAGGATAGTGGGGAAGATGGGATTTAAGCTGAAACCATGTCACCTCCAAATGGCCTCAGGTGTGGGTTCAAGTGGCAGATGTAATAAGGCTTAAAGAATAGCTGAAGTAATAATAAAAAACAGAATAGCTGAAGTCCTGCCAGCAGGGGACCCATATCTCCTAGGTATAGATGACAGAGGCTTACCTCCTACACCATTTATCATGGAACCCAGAATGCATACAGCAACTTCCAGACCACTTTTGGAGACTGTTCAGACTCATCTTCCTTCTACTGTTAAGCATTGGTAGACATTTCATCCCATCAGTGATGCTTTGATCAAGTAGCTATCACGTGGGCAAGAGAAGAGCAGGTCCTTGAGCAGTTTGAAGAGGAACTAGCTAGAATGCGTCCTTGCCCAGGGAGCAGGATTCAAGGACCACCCGGCCATGCGCAGAACAGCCAGATAGCAGCGCACATATTCGTGATATTGGGAAACAAAAAAAGGAAAAGAAGAAACAAACAAGGAGAGAGATCGAAAGTTCTAGAATCAGTATGATATGGGAAAATGATTGTCAGGTTAGGTGTCAGAGAAACCTGGGATTAAATCCGTATTTATGAGTCATGTTTCTTTGGGTGAGTTTCTTAACTGCCTCAGCAGTTAACTCACTAAACCCACCTTGAAGGGCTATAGTGAGGAATAGAAGTAGGCATATGGAGGGGAACAGGGGAACTCACCACCTATTCCTTCCTCTCTGACTGGACCGGGAGCAGGGTGCAGATGGAGAGAGGGCCTCCCGCTGCTTCACTGCTGGTGGAGGTGGGCTGGCAGCGAAGGCCTAGACGGGACACCCTGGGGAAGCTCCCCCTCCGGTTACTGACCTGACTCAACCCACATAGTCAGCAGTTGGGGTACCAGGCCTTTCCTCCCCAAGGGCCTGCCTCCTGAGTTTACTGCATGAAATCAATAAAAGCAGAGAGCAAATGCACAGCTGTGGGAGGCAAGGTCAAAACACTGGCAGGAACAAGAGCCTTACCGAATCCTCCATAGCGCTCACCCCCACTGCCCAGGCCAGCGCTCTCTGGCCTCCAGGAAACACCACTGGGCACCACACTGCAAGGGCCACACACATTTTTCCGTCCTTTGGGGCCCATTTTTCATTTCTTAGATAAGTCTCAAGACAAAGGGCTACCCCCGGCACCAGACCCCACCACCTTCCCCCCACCCTGACAAGTCCCTGGGTGAGCCTGAGTGAAGACCCCATGAGTAAAGTGTCATTTCAGACCAGCAGCAAGGGGCCCCGTGCCTCCGTAGTGGATGGCTTTGGGTGCAGGGTCTGGTCCTGGGAATGTGGGCGTCAGGACTGGATTCCACCATGGTGGGGCCCCAGCCAGCAAAGGAACTGGGAAGACGTGTGACTAAGGAAGAGATGTGATTGTGCAGCAAATCATTTTCTTGGGAAATATAAAACAGCAAATACACACAGAGCAGCAGGAAAGATTTCACGCACGCAGAAGATGCCAAGATGGCCAAAAGCCAGGCCCGAACAGTTAAAAAAGATGGAACCCTACAAAAATTAAGGGCTTTGCCCAGATGCTTTATCATCAGTCCTTCAGTTGCATGTTGGTTTTACGAAGTGTGGTTTGGGCAAACGTGTGCCGAGTGCAGGAAAAAGCAGGAGGCACAGGAAGCCTGAGAGGGAAGGCTAGTGCCAGAGAGGTCAGTGGAAAGGGCAGCTGGGATGGCATGAAGCTCTCTAACCCGCGGGACAGAGTGGCCTTCCACAGCGCCGGTCCAGGGACAGAGAACCCGCCCGCCTAACAGCACCACTGCTGCTTACAGCTGCCCTTCTGCTGACAGCAGCTCTTCCGCTGGCAGCCGCCCTGCCCGCAGCCGCAGCCACACGAGCCGCAGCCCCGGGAGCGGCGCGAGCAGCAGACCACGGGGACGCCGCAGCAGCCCCCACAGCAGCCGCGGCAGCAGGGGCAGCAGGCGGAACAGCAGCCCCTCCGGTAGCAGCTGCAGGTGGTGCAGCCGCCTCCGCCACAGCCGCAGCCCCCGCAGCCGCAGCCCCCGCAGCCACAGCCCCCCAGGGGGTCAGGAGGACTTAGGAGAGGTGAGGAGGAGACTCAGGAGGTGCGGGGGCTAATGCCCTTCCCCTGGGGGTAGGGGGCGAGGCCTTATACACTCAGTCCGCTAGGGGGCTTGCCACGTGGTCTGCAGTCTCTTCCCTGTCGTGTTGATCAGTTTCCGTGGCAGATGCTTAGTTCCTATTTGTTACTTACTCAGGGGGTTACACGACCT
The DNA here is from genome assembly GCA_032199065.1 of Smutsia gigantea. Lineage (NCBI taxonomy): Eukaryota > Metazoa > Chordata > Mammalia > Pholidota > Manidae > Smutsia > Smutsia gigantea. The sequence continues at coordinate 32,525 of JAVSCE010000754.1, read as the reverse complement.
GATGTTTTTTTCAATGTCAGAGAATTTAGGACTGACTGAAATATTTAATAGCACATTGCATTTTTTCCAAATACCTGAAAAACTTTTTATCTGACTCTAATTTTAGCTTTTAGTCTAATTACATACATTTTGTTTACATTATCTCATGTAATCACCGTTAAAGAAACAATGAATTAGGTATATAGAATCTGTTCAAATGGCTTTATAGTCAATAGTTTATTTTGTAGTCAGCGGTTTTTAGTTTATTTGACTATATAAGCCTAGGAAATGCTATATATTATGCCTCCATTTTGGAAATTGGCACAAACTTGGTACAGGTAGTGAGAAGTCCTTGAGGGGGAGGGGAACTTTTAAAAAAACAATATTCAGCAGTAAAGAAATTCCTTACTAATCAAATAGAAAATGAAAATTTAAAAAAGAACCGGTAGCCGGAGGGGGAGCTTCCCCAGGATGTCCTGTCCAGGCCTTTGCTGCCAGCCCACCTCCACCAGCTGTGAAGGGACGCCCTCTCTCCATCTGCACCCTGCTCCCATGTCCAGTCAGAGAGGAAGGAGTAGGTGCCTCCATAGCCACAAAATTATAATGGTGAATAAACCCAATGGCATGCAAGATATTTAATGGAGAAAATTATCAAATTGTATTGAAAGGCATAAAAGAAGAAATAAATGGAGAAATATACTAGGTTTGTGATAGAAGTCTCAATATCTAAAGGGTACTGTGATGGTTAATTTCATGTGTCAAGTTGCCTGGGCTCAGGGATGCCCAGATATCTAGTAAACCGTTATATCTTGGTGTGCCTGTGAGGCTGTTTCTGAAAATTGTTAGCATTTGAATCTGTAGGCCGAGTGCAAAGGATCATCTCACTCTTCGAGGGTGCACCAGCCAGTCCACTGAGGGCCTACATAGAACAAAAAAGGCAGAGGAAGGGCGCATTTGCTCGAGCTGAGGCACCCAGCTTCTCCTACTCCGGGACCCCAGAGCTCCTGGTTCACAGGCCTTCACACTTAGATGGGGACTTACACCATCAGCACCTGATTCTCTACATTATCAGGTTCTCAGGACTTTAGATTCAGGCTTAATTACAACCCTCTTTTGCATGGTTCTCTAGCTTGAAGACGGCAGACTCATCAGCCTCCATAATCACGTGAGCCATTTCCTATAATAAATCTACATATCTATATCTTACTGGTTCTGTTTCTCTGGAGAATGCTGATTTATATAGATGTCAATCCTTCCCATTGCAATTCTATTTAAAAAAACCTAAGAGATTTTTTGAATGTCTTTTTCGTTGTTTTCCTTTTTTTAAAAAAACTTGACAGCTTTCCCTAAAATATGTTTGACAAAACAGAAGGCCAAGAATGTCAAAGATGTTTTATATATATATAACTTTTTAAAATTTTTGGTATCGTTAATGTACAATTACTTGAACATTATGGTTACTAGACCCCCTATTATCAAGTCCCCCCCCCACATACCCCATTACAGTCACTGTCCATCAGCGTAGTAAGATGCTGTAGAGTCACTACTTGTCTTCTCTGTAAATACTGCCTTCCCCGTGTCAAAGACGTTTTTTAAAAGAGTTCACCTATCAGGTTTGGGGACTACTTCTAAAGCTATGATCATTAAAACAGTGTGATATTAATTTCTGAAAGAGACAGAGAGCCCAATGGACAGGAACAGAGAACAAAGAGATGAAATCATACAGATTTGGGGATTTGGTAATTGCAAAATCCTTACAGATCAGGAGAAAGTACTGACTATTCAATATTGGTACCAAAATAACAGGTTATCCATGGGGGTGAAAATAATTTGAGGGTCCTTCCTCATATCACACATCAAAATAAGTTCCAGATGATGTTAAGATAAAAAAATGAGAAACAAAACTTTACATTTTAAGAAGATAGAGAAAATTATCTTTATGACTGCATTTAATTAGTAAAGTATTCCCTAAAATTTAAATGGAAAAGATTGATGAAATAGAGAATACCTTACGTGAAAGAGAAGAAAACATCTCTACAAAAAAAGATGCTGAAAACAAAAATTAAAAGCAGCCATAGGCTATAGAGCAAATTGACTTTCAAAAGGAAAACAATTGAATAGAAAAGCACATGAAGGACATAAATGGAGAAATCACAGGAGACAGAGCTCAAGATAAGATGCATGACCTCACTTGTAATCAGAAAGTTGCAAGTTAAAACAATGTTCTACTTTTTATGCCCACCTGATTCTCAAAATGTCCATGTCTGATGCTACCTAAGATTGTTGAGGATGTTAAGCGAATGGAATTCTCATACACTGTATATGGGTGAGAGTACAAATTGCTATGACCATTGGCAGAGCAATTCAGCAACTTCTGTTCAGGTTGAAGATGTACCTTCTCCCATTTATTCATTTATATAAGGATGGGTTGATGGAGAGAATGATGCTGTTCTATTCAGAGAGTTAAAATCTGTTACTATCATTATTTTGATGCTCACATTGTTCCAGAGTTTGCCAAACCTTCCAGCTGGCTTCTGTACCTTTTCAAAAATATCCATCATTTTCTGAGTATCAACTTACATGTTGGCACAAGATGTTTATGGCCTGCATCATCCCTTCCAAGCTCCAGATGCAGCGTCAGTCTTTTCTTCAGGAAATCTGGTGCTTTTGTTGAAGAATGGTATTTAGAATTCAAGATCTGGATGCTCTGTGTGCTCATTGCTAAGGTATGCCAGAATTGCTAAGATCTCTTCTGCACCTACAGTCCGTTCTGCTGTAACACAACATATGTGTTCCTGAAAATCATGGTACTGTACAAAATTATGCAATAAAGACCACAAGGCTATGGGGTTGGGGAATAGAACTCAAAAACTTCATCAGTGGCCTATTAAAAAAAATAGGAACTTCATAAAAATTGTGCACAGTTTTATACATGTTATTTGTTTAACAATATGTAAGTCCTATAAGAAATGTGGTACTTTACCTTGAAAAGACTTATCTTTGCTTGTGGAAGTGGGCCTTAGCGCAGTTGCAGCCTGTGTTATTGTCAAGTGGTAGAAGGGGGTGTATCCAAAATGAGAGAAAAAGTTGTAACTGTAGATGTGGATGAGTGTAGTTCATAACCCACAGGGTGCACAGGTAGCTCATAATTAGTTGTCTGAAGCATGTCTGTGTGTGTGTGTGTTTGTGTGTGTGTGCATTTAACTGGGTGCAGCTTTCTGTGTTTTCCTGTTGTTTCTCATGGACAAAATCACACATAAGAAACACAAAATTTACATATACTCAAATTGTTCCCTAATGTATCAGTCTCCTTGGGAAATCTAGCTTTACTGAAGTACAAATGACAAATAATAATTGTATATATTTGTGTGCAATGTGGTGATTAGATATATGTATACTTTGTGAAATGATTACTATAATCAAGTTACTGAACACATCTATTATCTCACATGGGTACCTTTGTGTGTGTGTGTGTGTGTGTGTGTGTGTGTGTGTGTGTGAGTGTGCGAGAACATTTAAGACCTGCTCTCAAGTAAATTTCAAGTATACAATACAATATTGTTAACTGTGGTCACCATGCTACATTACACTAGGTTCCAGAACTTACTCATTTTGTAATTGAAAATTTCTTCCTTTTGACCAACATTTCTCCCTCTCTCCCTGCCAACCCGTGGTAACCACCATTCTGTTCTCTGCTTCTATGAGTTTGCCTTTTTCAGATTCCACATGTAAGTGAGACGGTGCAATGTTTGTCTTTCTACGTCTGGCTTATTTCACTTAGCATAATGTCCTTCTTGGAACAAATGTGCATTTTTAAAACAAGTGTTATAGCAGCATTGACTATATTATATATGAGAAATTATGCTAGGTGTTGGGAATTTAAGTAATGTGTATATTTCCACTTGGCCTTCTATGATAGGCTTTTCATACTACATTATTACTGTTTGCTTCCATCTGTCTTTTTGATGGACTTTATATGCTTCTTAAGGGCCAGTTTCATCTCTCATTCATCTTACTCCCCCAAGTGTCCCACAGCGTCTAGAATGTGGTAGACAATTATTAAACTTTTGATGAAGTGATTCAGAGAAAGATGACGTGTGGCCCCTCCTCTCAAGGTGTTATTACTCTAGAGCTGTGCTCTCCAATATGGTCACCACTCACCACATATGGCTATTGAAATTTAAATTAATCAAAATTAAATAAGTAAAACTTTTCTTCTTCAGCTTCATTCATCATATTTTAAGGGCTCAATAGCCACATGAGGCAAGTGGCTACCACACTGACCAGCTCAGCATAGAACCTTTTCCTCAGTGCCAAAAGTTCTATCGGTCAGTGCTGGTCGAGATCCTATGGGATGGGGATGGAGAATTATAGCTCCCTCATTACCCAGATCATCCTCAGAAGACTGAGTAACATCACCCTACCACCCGCAAAAAAGAGTGAAAGATGATTCCACACTTGGGAAAATATTATTCAAGACAGTTGAGACTGAAAGTCTTCTAGAAAAATCAGAATTTAGAAGGAGGTAGATCCATGTGATAAAGTCTACAATTCTCAACAGAAGAATCAATAAGATATAAAGGAAATGAACTCTTCTCAGAGACAATAGCAAGCAAGACTATATACCAACTCTCAAGTCTCCCAAATGGAGCCATTTTTTGCAAAGTAACCTGAGGAGGAATAACAAAAGCAGTAAAGGAAAAAGAAAATCTTCTCTCATCAAAGCCAAGAGATAGAGTGTGTAAAGGAAGAGGTTTGCCAGCTGCACAGTACTGAGAAATCATCTTCCAAGTTGCCTGCAGACCATACCTTGGACCTACCCAACAAACGCCATTAAGGAATTGAGTTACAGCAGTTCAGTGAAGTGGTTGCCTAGAGAGGAGTGGAGACATTTTGCAGTATTTTGGTGAAGATTTTTCTTTATTATAGTAAGTAAGAAAAACAATAACACCCAGAATATGCACTATAATCCACCATTTTACATTTAAATAATGCATATGTGGTATATATATATAATTCTGGAAGAAGATTACAATGCAAACAGTTATTTCGGTAAGGTGTGATTGTGGGGAATATTTATTTTCTTTGTGTTTCTGTGTATCTTTCAAATTTTCTACAACAAACACATATAGCTTTCTTGATCAGAAAAATCAACAGTTATATTAACTATGCATATGTGTATGTCATCAAGTTATCAGTAACTATGTCTAAACAGTGAAATTGTGGGTAATACTTTGTTTCTTATTTTTCTATGCATTTTAAAAGATTCGCATTTTATTATATGTAATCTTATGCATACTTTGCTGACTGCCTTTCCCCACATTCAGGACCCCACACTCAATCCCTGTTTTATTTTTTTAACAGTTTTATTAAGGCAACTAACTGTCAAATAAAACTGTAAGACATCTAAGTTTATAACGTGATGACTTTGACACGCGTATACACCATGAAAGCTCAGCCCCTATTGGTTAATACCATCATTCTCACGCCTGTCATCTAGAGGGAGCTTTTCTTGGACAATGCTTTCCAAAAGTGTGGCTTTAAGGGGAGGAGAGACAAGAGGCAGTCTGGGAGGTAGGCTGGGCCCAGCAGTGGTGCTTTCCTGTTTGAAAGTGGGGGAGATGCCCAGTTTGAAAAAGACAGATGCACCCCTATGTTTATTGCAGTACTATTTATAATAGCCAAGAAATGGAAGCAACCTAAGTGTCCATCAGTAGATGAATGGATAAAGAAAATGTGGTACATATACACAATGGAATACTATTCAGCCATAAGAAGGAAAAAAATCCTGCCATTTGCAACAACATGGATGGAGCTAGAGGGTACTATGCTCAGTGAAATAAGCCAAGCCAAAAAAGACAAGTATCAAATGATTTCACTCATATGTGGAGTATACAAACAAAGGAAAAAAACTGAAGGAACAAAACAGCAGCAGACTCACAGAACCCAAGAACGGACTAATAGTTACCAAAGGGAAAGGGACTGGGGAAGATGGGTAGGAAGGGAGGGATAAGGGGGAAAAGGGGGCATTACGATTAGCAGATGTAATGTTGGGGGCACAGGGAGGGCTGTACAACTCAGAGAAGACAAGTAGTGATTCTATAGCATCTCACTATGCTGATAGACAGTGACTGTAATGGGGTTGGTGGGGGGGACCTGATGAAGGGGGTAGTTTAATCACCATAATATTGCACATGTAATTGTAGATTAATGATACCAAAGTAAATAAATAAATAAATAAATAAATAAATAAAAGAAAGTGGGGAGATGCCATCCTAAAGGTTTAATGCTGATAAGAAGGGTCCAGAAAGCAGCAGGAGTTCATTGCTGTGTCTGCAGTGCCTACGACAGGCAAGCACTTAGCAGGTGCCCAACAAACACCCATGGAGTGGGAGACTGAGAGGAAGAAGATGCACGGGCAAGGAGATTTAGGAGGCCAGAGGGGCTGAAATCACAGATGGCAGGGCCTTTGCTGGGAGAAGTCGGGGTGGGGCACCTCCTTGGCTGTGTAACTCGAGGCAGAATCAGACAGGTCTATAGATTTTGTGGTAGGAAGTGCCTGCTTAGAGTGCAGGGGTCAGACAGGTCTACAGATTTTGTGGTAGAAAGTGCCTGCTTAGAGTGCAGGGGCTGGAGGAGGCATCAGACATCTACAGAAATGCGAGAAGATTGGAAGTGGGCATTGCAGGAAGAAGAGCCAGTGGAGGAGAAAAGAGGGGGCAGCACGGAGGCCGGGACAGGGTCCAGCTCCATTCCTGAGTACCAGTCCCGGAGGCACCGACAGATCCCAGCTTCTTCTTGTCTCTCCTTCATTCTTCTGCTCCAACACCATTTCCTCTATTTCCTGCACCCTTGTTCCCTCCTTCCTTTATTATAATGTAACAGAGACACAACCAAAATCCAAGGGAAGACAGAGGAATACTATTTCCATTGGTACAACTGGGAAAAGCTAAGCTTTGAACAGTGTCTTTAAGAATAAGCCAAATTTTGATGGTGCTTGAGGGCATTTTCAGCCCAAAGCACAGTCACAAGGGAGGTGCAGGCGTATAAATGTTCCAGTTCTGGTATAGGACTGCTGTGTTTCCTTTATAAGAGCAAAAAGGTCTGCATCAAAGGAGCATCCAGGCCTGCCCTGCGTTTGCCACCTGCAGCCCGAGGGGCCTTTCGCTCTGTCAACACTGTTCCTTGTTAGACTGCAAGTTCTTTGATGAATCCTGCCTGTTCGTCTGCTGTTGTCTTTGTCTCATTTCTAAGCGCTTAGTACACTGTTCAGCACATAGTATCTGTCCCATAAAGATTAGCTACTACTAGTAGATGGGGTATTAATTATCAAGCTCTCGCTTCTGCGGCCTCAGACAGAGGAGTAGGCTGCACAGGTAAACTGAAGCCAGGTTGTTGAGGGCATTTAAAGTCTAACCTATGAGTCTGGACTTTATTTTAATAAACACAAAGGCACCCAACTGAGGATTGCTGATCAGGAACAAAATGCGCACCACTGGAAAATACAGCAGCACAAGGTAGATTTTTAAATGTAGAAGCACTAAAATTCCACCAAATGGCACTAAGCCATCATTATGCCATGTACGGACCGGGTATAAAGATTTATATTTGATGAGGTGAAAGCCAGTAGTTGGGATCATTTTTAAGTAGTTTGTTTTCTCAGGGACAAAACTTTTCTGTATCTCTGCCCTAGCAGTCCTCAAGGTGTAATTCAAGGCCTCCTGGGGGCCCTGAGGCAGAAAGTGTATCCTCTCTTTTTCCAACTGCATATCTGAGCGAGGCCAGATTTTCCCTATGTACTTCGACCAAAACCACATAGTACAACAGTTTCAACACAGAAGTAAATAAGAGAATCCAGCTGTCTCTGATTAAGTGGGACATTAAAGAGATTTGCAAAAATGTAAAAAGTACCATTATGTTCACTAGTTTTTTTTTGTTTTGGAAAATATAATTATTTTTCCCCAAGTTTGTTATTTATGTGAGCATGTAATGGGCTTACACTGTTATATTTTAAATGAATTTACATAAACAGACTTTTTTAAATGTCTCCATGTTAATGTCTAATACAATAAATATTAATAGATACAAGGCCTGTAACAGAGCTATTTGGGGTCCTCAATGGCTTCTTAAGAACAGAAAGGGTCCCAAGGCTAAAAAGTTTTGAGAACCATTGTTCTGCCCTTTCTATCCTCTGAGGTAATGCCCTCTTCTAAATCCACCATCAAAATCTGAACGTGGGACAGTCCTGGGAGCTCTTTCACCTGAGGAGTGAGGCAGAACAGTGCTTTCTGGGTAAAAAGTGGGTTCGGTGGTCTAGTCAGTGGGACCCTTAGAGTGTCACAGAGCTCAGGTCCCATTAAAGCCTCGGAGAAGATGCAGAGTTAAAAAGCCTGTCGGACTTTACTTAAATTTATTACTTTTCAGACATACTTGAATCTTTTTTGTGTTGTATGTATTAACATCCTCAAACTAATAGTTCCACCAAACGTATTTTGGGAAGCCCAAGACTGACTGACTGCCATGCTCCTGGAGTCGGGGATCTACAGGAGCCTTGAGCTAAGTAACTGTGGAAGTCGGCCGTCAGCCGAGGGAGTCTGTCTGGGGACCGAGGAGCTTCCTACAGCCTCTAAAGCCTCAGGGTTGCCTTGTCATCTGCTCTGTGATAAGGACTGAAGCTACAAATGTGCCTCATGCATGATTAATTATGAGGCAGAAATGTGAGGGTGAGTAGGTCCTGATGATGAGCCGTGGGCTTTCTCAGGGACAGTGATCTTTCTAAGTCACTGAATGAGTTCGTGTTTGCAGTCAGGGCGTCCATCCCAGGTAGAAGAAACAGCCGTATCCACCGTCTAGATACACCGTGGGGCTTCTCTGCCCGGTGACATCCAGAACCATAGCGGAAATTGCAGATGTTCGAAGTTACCTCCTTTACCTAAGGTTTTTGTGCTCTTTCTCCTTTGAAAGGACCCCTTGGAATTTTCCTTGGAGAGGTGTCAAGGGAAATACAAGTTTCTCCAGGGAAAATACGAGTGAGCAAGGAAAATGTCTATGGATAGATGGGTGTCCTTGGTGCGGTTCCAAGAACAGGGATAGGTTCTTTGCTAAATATTCCCATTGGGCAAAACAGGTACATTTAGCTAAAGTGAAACTATGTAGCTTTAGGAGACTAAATATGTGTCAAGAAATAAACAGGAAGAGCCTGAAGATTTCCTGTAGAAACTCAGATTAACAAGGAAGTGGTCTTGTGCCTTCCTGCCTTATCCCCAGAGCTGGTACATAAGACGCCCCCAGGAGAAGGGGCATCAGCCCCCGCACCTCCTGAGTCTCCTCCTCACCTCTCTGAGTCCTCCTGACACCATGGGGTGCGGAGGCTGCGGAGGCTGCGGCTGTGGAGGCTGCGGCGGAGGCAGCTGCACCACCTGCAGGTGCTACCGGAGGGGCTGCTGTTCCGCCTGCTGCCCCGGCTGCCGTGGCTGCTGTGGGGGCTGCTGCAGCGTCCCCGTGGTCTGCTGCTCGCGCCGCTCCCAGGGCTGCGGCTCGTGCGACTGCGGCTGCGGGCAGGGCGGCTGCCAGTGGAAGAGCTGCTGTCAGCAGAAGGGCAGCTGTAAGCAGTGGGGCTACTGCTAGGCGGGCGGGGGCCTCTGGGAGAGTTTGCTGGGATGACGTTGCCTGTTGGTAAGATTTCCTCCAACCCTCCCCATTTCTCTCCGTGACCTAGAAGTCACTCTGGTGAATTCAAGGGCTGCAATCGGACACTCTCCTCTCTGTCACATCGCAAATCAATTTCAAAAGACTCAGCCATGATTGAACCACGAGAACTATGAGAAGAACCTGCTGGAGATAATTCATGAGTGGAACAAACCAAAAATGGAATCATAGTCACTTTTCTATTTTTCTGAAACTCTTCGACACACCTTCAGCGCCTGCACTCCTCGTCACAGGACCCCTGTGTGACATGCCATCGCCATTGTCCTTTAGGCCCAGCAGGTCTGCAGTGCAGAAAATTAAATGCACACATAGAAGAATGTACCATACGTCAATGGCTAAAGATCTCTGGTTTTTTTTCCTTTTATTTGTTTTGCTATAAAAAGAGCTTTTACGTTCTGTGAACTCATGCCGACTGAACAAAGGAACCCCTGTTGGGAAGAATTTCCCCTAGTGTCAGAGTCCTTTCTTTTGCGATTACAGTTCCACTGAGATACCTTGTGGGCCGACACCTGGAGCGGAAATGCTGTTCACAGTCACAAGCAGGTCTCAGTTATTTACACAAGTTCAATTTCCTCGTCTCACTGTGGACACTCATCTCTTTGAAGTCAATGGGAACGTTACAGTTCTTTCCAAAAGTGCCTATGTCTCACCTTGGGTTGAAGGAACATGAACCCAGTTCGAGTTGTTGCCACTCCAGTAGAACAGAGCAGAATCAGCCTAACCCACCCCTAAAAAAGTTATTCTTAAAACGAAAGACATTTTCAAAGCTGCCTCCCAATCCCAGTTGGACTTATATGGCTTTCAGTACAAAATGCTTATCACAGAGGGCGATTTGGGCAAGCGGTCATGACCGTGTTGGGCAAGCAGACATTTGCGTCTTCTGTAGAAATGGCTCCGTGCCGAGGTGGGTTGAGATGAACTTGGAGCAGGTGTCCATGCAGGTGCTATTAGAGTTCCCTGACTCCAGGTTAGGCCTGCACCTAAAGATTTTGGTCCCAATCTCTTCATCTTTAATCTGTCATCATTCTTAGAAATGGCCAAGTTACAATTTTGTATTTGCCAGTTTCTGAGAGCGATTCTCCACCTCATTCTCATGAGAAGAACAAAGTAACTTTGCAAAATGGGGCTAAGATGATCCATGACCACCCCCCAATGTTATTTCTGCACACGTGTGTGCAAGAAAAATGAAGATTTTTGAAATCTCTGTATGATGTGGGGATAAGGGCTGTAGTGACTCAGCCAAGGCAAACCGAGACTATGCCAAGGGTACCTCATTGCTAAGACCCAGGAAGATTCTCCCCACATGTACCTAACAGAACACAAGTCAATCATAGGGAGGAAACATCTATATAATTGAAGAATTCCATGACTACATGTAGTAGATTTACAAATAGGAAAGAATTAACCTACATCAATTTTGTGGGATGCCTTACCTTTTTTAGAAACAATCACTTACCTTTAGACAGGAGAACTTCTGAACAATCCAGGATGAAGGATGGCCTATGGTCTATTTGCTTCAGGAGGATTCTAGGTATAGAAAATCCATGCCCTCCATCGTAGGCCCATCCCAATGCACTCTCACCCTGGCGCCGAATGTCTTCCATATGTACAACTGATGTCTTCCCTTCATGTTTTCCCTTGTCCACTGTAGATCCCAGAGTAACATCTAGGAGCCTGCTCATCAAAACGCATTACAGACCTGAAGACTCTTCAGGCCCTTTCTTGCAATATCCAGCAACCCCAATTTTTTAGCATTCCATGGAGTTCAGAATAAATTATGTTAATAGATCTCAAAAGTGGGGCCTCTTGGACCAGCAGGGTCACCATCACAAGGGAACTTGTTAGCAATGCAGATTTTCAGGGAATCTGGGGGCGAGCCCAGCAATCTGTGTTCTAACAAGTCTTCCAGGTAATGCTGATGCTTGCTCAAGTTTGGACTGTGTCAATCTGGTGGGAGAAGCTATTGCCATTAAGATCTGGAGTACCGTCCCATTATAATGGCATCTATTTCTATCTCCTTTTTCTAGTGAAGATGTGTTTAAAACAGAGAAGACAACTTTTTACTAGTTTGCATTATTTAGTGATTTTTCTCATGTTTTCTTTGCCTTCACTATTTTTTCTTAGACCTATGAGTCAATAAAGTCTATTATTTTGAGAGCAGCATCTTTTCTCACTACATTATATTATCCACTAAATTTGCACAAATACAACCCCAGATGCACTGCTCCCTAATAATTACTGTATGCTTCTAAGCTCATATCTCAACACACACCTCCCAACATATGTGCAATTTCCATATCAACAAATAACAACTCAGAACACATTTATTCAACTATAATGTCCACTTTAGGGTTTGGAAGTGCAATCACCCTAACAATACCAAGAGCTGAACCTTCTCATCATGTCAGTCAAGTATAAATAAGAAATAAAATAATAGTTCTTGACTTCCAAGCTGCTAGTCAAGCTAAATGATGTGCATTAGCCCTTTCCTCAAGGACCATTGTTGGTGCTCTGCAGTTACTTCTCTTGTTATTGGCTCTTGGACTAATAAGTGAAGAAAATAGAAGCATGCTCTTACAGCAAATACATTCAATATTTCCCAACAAAATATAAAAATCAAAGAAAGTAAAATAAATATAGCTTCTTTCAAAGTTCTTTTGACCTCCTCCCTAATTCTAGACATATACCTAGAGCCAAAAATAGCTAATGCAGAAAGTAGTGTGGCCACCTGAACAACGGCAAAATTCCTTTCTCCAGCGACCACGTTCCCCTCTTCTCTGACACACACAAACTCACAGTGAATTCCAACCAAGCATCACAGGCCTCCGTGGATGCAGAGTTGGTCTAACCCTTACCCAGACGAAGATTGCAAAAAATCAGGGTCAAAATTGAGTTTGGAAATTGTAATTCTAGGACTAGTGATTCTCTTAGTCATTTATATGCACTACAAGGTACCATCTTTCACCTGAGGACAAAACCATGTGAAAACAGATTTAAAACAATGCCATTTATAGTTGCACAAAAGAAAATGAAATGCTTAATATAAATCTAGCCAAGCATGTACAGGATCTTTATCCTTCAAGTTATAAAATGCAGATAGAAGTCACCAATGAAGACCTAAATAAATGGATAGACATACCAGGTTTGTGGATTAGAAGACACTGTAGTCAATGCCAGTTCTCCCCAAAGTGATCTATAGGTTTAATGCAATTCCAAAATCCCAGCCAGGTGTTTTATAGACATAGACAACTTTATTCTAACGTTTGTATGGAAAGGCACAGGACTTAAGTTAGCTAATACAATTTTGAAAAAGAAAAATAAAGCGAAAGGAACCAGTCTACCTGATGTCCAGGATTTTTTTTACAGATAGTGATGAAGATAGAATGGGATGGGAAGAGGGGTAGATGTACAGGTCGGTGGAACGTAACAGGGGATCCAGTAGAGGACCAGCACACATATGCCCAGTTGATTTTTGACAAAGGAGCAAATGCAGTTCAATGTTGGAAGGATGGTCTTCTCAACAGATGATGTTGGAGCCATTGGACATCTGTAGGTAAAGAAAATTAATCAACCTAAACTTCACACCATACACAAAAATTAACCCAAAATTGATCATGGATTTAAGTGTAAAACATAAAAGTATAAAACTTTTAGGAAAAAAATGGATAGTCCTTGTGACCTAGGGCTAAGGCAAAGAGTTCTTAGACTTGACACCAAAAGCATGAACCATAAAAGGAAAAATTGATAAGTTGGGCCTCATCAAAATTTAAAATGTTTGCTTTGTGAAAGACCTTCTTAAGAGGATGAGAAGCTACTGATTGGGAGAAAATATTTACAAACCATGTATCTGGCAAAGAACTTTTTATCTAGAATGCACAAAGAACTCTCAAAACTCATCAGTAAGAAAACAAACCACCAATTAGAAAATGAAGAAAAGATATGAACAGATATTTCAAGAGGGTAAACAGAGGGGAAATGAAAATATGGGAAGATGTTCATTAGCCATTAGGGAAATGTAAATTAAAACCACAATGAGATATCACTACAGACCTACCAGAATGGCTACAAGAAAAAATAATGACAACACTAAAAGCTGGTGAGGATGCAGAGAAACTGGATCACTCATACAATGCTAGCAAGAACATAAAATGGCATAGCCATTCTGGAAAAGTATATGGCAGTTTCTTTAAAAACCAAATATGTGCTTATGATACAATTCAGCAATTGTACTCCTGGACACTTATTTCAGAGAAATGAAAAATTCTGTTCACACAAAGCCCTATACCCAAATGCTCATAAGAGCCCAAATGGAAGAAGCTCAGCCATCCTTCAACAAATGAATGGTTAAACTAACTGTGGTATATCCATCTCGTGATATACCACTCAGCCATAAAAAGAAACAACTGACATGTGCAAAACCTGGGTAATCTCGATGGAATCATGCTGAGTAAAACAGTTTATCCCAAAAGGATACATACTATATAATTCCATTTGCAAAACATTCTTGAAATAACAAAAGTATAGAGGCGGAGAACCATGTTAGTGGTTACTAGGAGTTAGAGAGGATGGAGGGAAGGGGGCAGGTGTGCATCAGGGGATCTTGTGATGGAGTGGTTCAGTATCTTCACTGTGGTGGTGGTCACACAAATCTACACATAGAATTACACAGAAATACATACACACAGATGAGTGCCTGTCAAACAGGTGAAATCTGAACACTGCTAATGTAGTGTCAATCTCTCAGTCATGACACTGCACTATATTTAGGCAAGATGTCACTGCTGGGGGATAAGGGGTGAAGTGTGTGCAGGACCTTTCTGTACTATTTCTTAGGAGTGCATGTGAATCTACAACTATCTCCATAAAATAAATGAGAACCCACAAGGATCAGATATGGATTGATCTTTCTTCTGGCCTGAGTGAGACTCCCAAGCCCTTCATTCTGCTTCTGTCTGGCCCACTGGCTTCCTCTCAGCCCTATGAGGCATTGATTAGCATGTCTCACACTCACTTCTGTCTTGTCCCACCTTCACCTTGCACACACCGTGAACCCCTTCCCTCTTGCACAAACTTTGTGTTTACTCCATTCTCCAGTACCACCACGCCCGGTACCAGCCTCTCTCACTGTTCTGAACTACGAGGGTAATGTCCCCACTGTTCTCCGTGCTTCATGCGCATGCCCACTAAATGCCATTTTGCACACAGTGGCCAGGGTTTGGGCCACATCTCACCTGTGCTGACAACCCACCAATGGCTTCCCTTTGCTTTGCTGTAACCCCTCATCCTGCCCCCAAGGCCCTACATGATCTGCCCCCTGCCCCCTTTGTCAGCCTCACCCACCAGCCACACTTGCCCCCTTTCCACTTCTCAAAGCTTGTGCTTATTTGAAAGCTTTGTCCTAGCTGTTTTCTCTGCCTACAAATTTCTTTCCAGATCTGCACAGTTGACTGCTGCTTAACTCTCAGGTCTAAAATGAAATCTCACCTCCTCAGAGTGGTCTTTCCTGATCAGTCTGAAGTAGTCCTTTGGTTATGTTGTTTATAAACATGTGATTTTGGTTTGATGGTTGGTCCTTATTTTCTTCCATCCCTGTGAGCATTGGATTTCCTCTGCCTGTCTGAGCACTCAGTGTGTATCCTTGCTTACAGCAGCATCAGGCACGTACTCAGAAAATGCCCACTGAATGAATAAAAGCAAGCTCTGACCATCCCTACTCCCTCCAGTCATTCACAGGGTCAATTATTGCCTTTCTTGTGCAAGCACCTGCCTTTTACACAAACTTACTGATACATTGACACAACCACACACATGCCTGTTTGCAAGACCTCGAAGTTCTTGAGGCAGGAACCACGTGTTTTGGTGAATTCCCGGGTCCTTTCACAGCATAAGGCATCAATATTTGATGAATGAATGACTTCACCCTCTTTTCAAAGGGATGACACCAGCTGGTCACATCACCAAGAGTCCATTTAAAGCCATTTACGAGACCATTAGTGATGTGTACTGAAGGTGTCTTATGTGAGGCATATGGTCAGGCACAGAAGACCTGACCCTTCCCTGCTCATTAAAGTATGCAATTCAGCTGTGTCATTAAGCTTCTAGACAAAGACATTCTTCACAGAAAACTCACAAAGAAGCAGAGCCATAAACCCAAAGCACAACGCTTCTTCTAGAAATATTTTTAATTGAAACTCTTTTTAAAAGGGCACATCATCTAAAGCAGCAGAGAAGGGAAACCCCCGTGATAAGAACAATACAACAAACTTCATTCAAAATACAATCAACGGTTTTTGACCTCAGGTCAAACCACTTTTTTTGACTTGTGGGGTCTGCCAAGTTTCTGGAGGTCACCAGACTGGGTGATGGAAACCGAGAGAATAAAGTCATCTTGAAATGAGGCGCTCCTTTTTTTTTAATCCATGCTCTCAAAGATCTCACCAATACTCTTTTTAAAAGATGTTAAAATGATCCCCCAGTTCATCTCGAGTTGTTGTTACTGTGGCTTTTATTGCTTGCTACAATGAAGGGTAATTAAATATAAGCAAAACTGAACTACCACACACACACACACACACACACACACACACCACACAAACCCTTGGAATACGGTAGCTAAAATGTCTAATCTTCGTGGATTTTCATGACACCTCCATCCAAGTGTTTCAACTAGTTTCCAACCTCCAGAGAGAAGGCTTACCCTGGGCTATCCACACCCGCAGACACGCTGTGCCCAGCCACGCTCACCCCGGGGCAGCGCCTCTGTTCAGGTCAATCACCAGCCTCTTGATCCTGGAGGAAAAAAGTTTGGCAGCAGGACCAAAGCAAGACCAGAGAGACGTCTCCACCTGACTCCCTGGGCCCACGGTCTTCACAATGGCTTTGGGCTATTTTGCACAGAGGATGTTAGTGGATATTCTTTTCCCTTTGAGTAATTCTGACACAGAAGAGAATTAAGAATTAGAAAACTAAGAGCCATTGAAGGGAACATAAAATAGGTGTCTGGGAAACATTGCTAACCCACCAGGAGCCAGCAAGGAGGACCACAATCTCAAACCCTTCCCAGGGGGCAGCCGTGGGATATGGGGCTGAGGACCTCCACCTAGAAAATAACCAGCTCCATAATTGTTCCTGAGGCTGTGGGAATATGGTGTGGGAGGCTATCAGTTAAGTACAACTGGCAGCTCTACAAAGCCTTTTGAACTTAAGGTTGGAAAAGAGCTTGCATTTTTTAAGGTTGGTGGATCCGGATCAAGAGGTGGGAGACATGGAGGATGCACATTGGAGAGATCAGGCAGGGCACTGGAAGGGTATCATAAACTAAAGCCTTAAGGGCAAATAGCCATTATCACTATTACAGGAATTGGTGCCTAGGAACAAGCACTGAATGGGAATGGGGGAGAGTGCGACCTGCTTTTGTCCATACTGCTGTGCAGCTGTCTGCCTGTAATGTCTCTAAACCTCGCTAAGCAGCCATTTCTTCCTTCATAAACATTAGGCTCTGACTCTCCCAAATGTCCTTCTGGCTCTTAAATGCTCCAGTGAGTTCAATGATACTACAGAATGGTCCCTTTTAGCTAAAAAGGATCCCCCAGATATAAGCGTATTAAGGGAATTTCTGATTTGTCTAAAGGGTATCTATAGAAGGAGCTATTTTTATCTGAAGATCTCATTTTTATTAACTTGATATATACAACTAATGTGTGAATTGATTTCTTAAATTTATTTTCATGATGAGAGGTTAAGCAGATAATGCCAGAAGTATTGTTTAAATTAATGTCAGCATATAGACTCATAAGTTATCCTTAAAACCTAGGCCAGAACTAAAAGAAATTTAGATTCCTAACAAGTTAAAAACTTGAAAATAAAACCATGATGATAACAATGAACGGTTATGGTAAATGAAGATATATAACAATGAAATAATAAAGAATAACAATATCATAAGAGTTGCTAATTATGGAGGGCACACGTACAGCAACCTAATTCGAATGACAATCCTGACAATGACAATATCGCGATCGACATTTTACAAACAGAAAAGCAAACATTCAGGGAAACTAAATATGCTGCCCGAGTGCAAGGCGTTCTCGGTGTGGGGCTGGAACTGGGGCCCGGATCTGAGAGATTCTGCAGCCCGTGCTCTCAGTTCCTGCACAGCAGTCAAGGGAACTGAGAGACACTGCATGAACCAGGGCACATGGCAGGGTGAGATGACCAGGTGCCTTTGTATATTTTAGCAGTAACCACTAGCATTGTTCATTCTTTCTGGACACAAAGAATCAATTCATCATGAAATACCTGAAGGACTACTAAACTCTAGTTGATCTGAGCAGTGGCTACGCTCTACCACTTTACAAGTAGCAGAGAAATGTAGATAACAGGTTCCTTCTAAATTGGAGACAGGACGATTTTCTGTTTACCCTCTGGTTGGTCCACCTCTGGCTTTTCTCACTGCCACCTGTCTCTTCCCTTCCTCCTCCCATGCCATCTCAGTCCACACCTGACATGGTTAACGTGCTCGGATTCTTTCATCGCAGGAACGTCCCATCTGGTTTCTTACCCGTGGTGTGGTGTGCTACACAAAATCCAAGTGCTGGAACACCATCAATTATGACTAAGCCTTGTCTTATTGCCACATCACTGGAGCAAGTGGATGGTAAGTGGCTGATGGCAAAAGCCATTCCGGGAAGGGAAGCAGTGACACCACCAGCAGGGAGGACAGCCACATCATCACCAGGAAATGAGTCAGAGGGACCCAATTCTACACCCCTGCGAAATGAGTCAGAGGAGTTCAGTTCAGGGTGACATTCATATTCAGTGCACTTGCTTAACTGCTCAAAAAAAAAAAAGTGCGCTGGTGCTGGGGATTCAGATGAAGTCTCCATAGGCCACTAGGAGCGATTAAGTACTTAAGTAACTTATCTATATACATAGTTCTTTTATGTTTTCATTTTTAGCTGAGACATAATTCATGTTCCACATAACCTCCTTTAAATGCATAATTCAATGTTTTTTAGTATATTCAGAAAATTCACTATTTAATTTCAGAACATTTTTATAAACTCTATACCCATCAGTGGTCATTTGCTATTCCTCCCTCCCAGGCCCTGGAAGCCACTATTCTATTCTGTCTCTATGGATTTGCCTGTTCTGAACACTTCACATAATGGAGTCATAAATATGTGACCTTTTGTGTCTGGCTTATTTCACTTAGCATAATGTTTCCAAGGCCCATCCATATTACAGCATGAATCAGTACTTCATTCCTTATGGCTGAAAAACGTTCCATTGTATGGTAATACCACATTTTGTTTATCTGTTTCTCAGTTGACTGGCATTTGAGTTGTTTCCACTTTTTGGCTATTATGAGCAATGCCACTATGAAAATTCATGTACCAGTTTTGGTGTAGACATTTTTTTTTTCCAGCTTAAACCTAGCAGTGGTTGCTCATTTTTTATTTGGGTTTATTGTCTTTTTATTGTTCTGTTTTGAGAGTTACTCCTAACAATTAGAAGTACAAGCTGGAAGACTATAATGCACATTGTTATAACAAGTTTGAAATACATGCTTAAAACTCATATGTAAGCATAATGTGTTTATCTTGTAATTTCAGTAATTTTTTTATGAATTGATCTTTAGGAAATTAAGTTCTAGCCATAGGTTTCACAAAAAAGGGAAAACGTAAAATCGGTAAAAGCTCTAGCAACTCTGTAACAAAGTTTCTTAGACAGTAACAAAAAAGTGCCAAATAAATTTAGATTTTATGATAAGAAAATAATTTCTCAACTACCATGATATTCAGTCTTCATTTGTAGACTGGCCACATAACTTATTCCAATGATAATCAGGTGTGTAGCAGCCATCAATAATCGATTAGTAAGTCCTCATACAATTTGAACCACAAACCTTTGTTCAAATTCAGTAAGACTTTTTCTCATGATGCCAAGACAAATGCTAAGTGTATTTATTATATTTAATACCATTTAAATGTCTCCTCAGGGATGTGACAATTTCATTTCTAAGACAGAATATCTTCCTCCTACATAGTTTTCAATCTTTTAATACTTGAGATATTGTCTTATCTTGGAATCTTAGTAAAAATAATTTCCAAATTTTTAAATGATACTTTTTCTTAATCCTCTTGAATTCTTTTTAATATTTAAGTCTACAGAAAATTCTTAATTACCCAAAGTGGTTTTTCTGCATCATTGTCTATCTAGATCCTGGGTTCCAAGTGAGTCCAGACAAGATACAAGACAGATGCTGCCCTCTGGGGTAAACAGGGAGATTCTTTTTGGTCCTATCAGACAGGAGAGGGGGCACCCCGAGAGTTCTTGGGGATGCACTAAATCAAGGACTACACAGCTGGATGGAAGCCAAGATCAAAACCAAGGGAGACTAGGTCATGTGCCAAATTAAAAGGGCAGGGTGGAGATGGGTAGTGCACGGAAAGCCCCTCCTGCCCCAGCGCAAACTCCATGAAGACTGGAGTTGTGCCCCTCATCTTCACTGTTGTGTACCAGCATGTAACACAATGCATGCACTTCACAGTCAGCACTTGTTAAATGAATGTAGAGTTAGGAGCCTGAAGTTTAGGAGAGCAGGGCCTGCTGAATGAAGTGTTCTCACCTGTAAGGACTGAGGGTCCTGGGCAGAAGTAACCAAGAGTCCAATCCATGCAAGTAGAGACTCAGTCAGAGTGGGGGCATAAACAATTTACCACTGAACACAAACCTACATTTGAAACAACTCACAATTCTCCTAGTCAACACGTAGTCAACATTTCTCTTGAATAATGGATCACATTTTCCTACTTCTTCATCTATTTCAGGGGTTGGCAAACTCTGGGCTGCTGGCCAAATCTGGCATGTAGTCTATTTTAATGAATGAAGTTATGTAGGAATATAGCTGCATCCACCATTTGCATATTATCGCTGGCTGCCTTTGCGCTACAATGGCAGAGTCAAGGAGGTGCAACAGAAGCTGCATGGATTTCAACACCTGAAGTATTCGCAATCTGGCCATTCAAGGAAAAAATTTACTGACCCCTGGTACATCTAGTAAAACCACTAGATTGGACTTTGAACACTGCTGATTTGCTGTGGAGACTACAGGTTCTGTTATATTTGGAATGTATTGATTTTTTTGTTTTACCAGGCAGTTAACTTCACTGGATTCAAACTCTAAACTTACCACTCCTTAGATAAAGCTGCAGCCTTAACTAGGCTGCTTGGAGTCTGCCTCATGTGCACATAATTCAATCAGGTATTTTAGTACTTTTAAATCAAGTTTTAGCTGCTCCACATGAGCACTTCAAGCCTGCATCAGGCAAAAGGCTGTAAAAGCAAGAAATTCAGTGTTCCCTTCTCCCACTGTCAACTCCATTTCTGCCTGCTGTCGATTGATCTTCAGTGCCATTTGTTTTCAGTATTTTTCCAGAATTCAGTTATTTGTGGGAAAGCTGGTCACACAGGGTTTACTGGAAGCTTCTCCCACATATTTACTTCTGAATGCTCTGGAAGTCCAAACTCAAATGCTGAGAACTTTCACTTGAATCTCTGTAACCACCTATCGGTTACACCTACATAGAAGACATTCAGGAACATGTCTAAGACTGAACTCGGCATCTTCCCATCTAACTGCTCTCTAAATCAGCAAATATCACTCCCATCCATCCAACTGCCTGGGCCAGCCAGAAGTCTAGGAGTCACTGTGATTGTTCTCTTACCCCTAAAATGTACACCACCTCCCCGTCGTGCTGGCTCAAGGCACCATCATTTTTCATATTACTGAAACCTCTTGAACTGCCTGCCTCCACTACTTTTGTCCCATTCATGAATTCTCTGCTCTGTAACCAGTCTTATTTCTAAACAAATCTGGTATCACTCATCTCCTTAAATCCCGTAGTGCTCAATCACCCTCGTCTTCCTCACTGCCCCAAAACAAGCCTACTAGAGTGGCACAGGAAGCCCTACAAGAAGCGGCGTCTGTCTGTTCAGCCTGATCCCTTTTTGCCGCTCTCTGTATCCCCAACTCGCCTATTCTTCTAAACCCTTGAACTTCCCGCTGGTTCCAGAGTTTTGTATGAGGTCATCTCAGTGCCTGCATTTCTCCCAACACTAAGTTCATAAACCCTCCACATTCGTCAAGTCTCAGCTAGATGTTTATTTTTGTGGAAAACTGTTCTCAATGCTCTAGCTTGGGTGACGTGTCTGTGTCTCCTACTTGTACTCACAGCACCTGAGTCTCCATCAGTCCTTATTTCACTGAGCACTGTGGCTACTTCCCCCACTGCACTGGAACTTGCATCACAGGACAATGCCAAGTTCCCCACTAGATTTCAGGACAGGCTCTATAAGTTGTTTATGGTTTAGTCCTGGTATCTAACTTGGTTCCTGGCTCAGAGTACATACTTGATATTTGTGTTAAAGATTTTGTAAAAGGTATGGAGTGGTATCTTTTTTAAGGACCAGTACCTTACCAGTGTATCAGCTCTTATCTTCCCAGAAGTTGATCCAAAAAACCCTCATTCATCCAAGCAACATTTCATGAATGTTTTTAGCATATGCCAAGCCCAGCAGTGGTCAGTCATCTGGAGGAAACAGAACTATTGCTCTGCAAGAATCCACTGCCCAGTGGAGAAGCAAACAAACCACACACGCCAGGCTATTACAGAAGCATGCATCCAGCGCATCAGAAGCGCTGTTGACAGTAATAAAGTGACGTCTGGAACGACCTCTGGGGCATGAAGAGTTTCCAAGCAGGAAAAATTTGTATTTACTAAGCAATTCAGAAACATGCTAAGGACATGAATAGGCAGATACTAAAAAAGGAACTAGAAAAGCAGAATAACACTTGGGAAAAGAGCTTCTCCAGTAACTTAAATACAGTTGAGATGAGATGCCATATCTTCTTTATAATAATGCCTAGAAGTACTTTAAAATCCCTTATCAGTAAGGACCAAGCAAAATGAACATTCACATCTTGATGGTGAGAGTATAAACATGGTAAAATCTCTTTGTAAGGCAATCGAATGAAGTAAGAACTTTGAAAAGATCAATCCGTCAGACTACAGACTACTCTAGAAATGTATCTTTCAAAAACACTATATACACACTGATTAATGCGTAAGGGTATTTATTAAAATATTACTGTACTAATGCAAACTGGAAACTAAATGGGATTTTTAATAATTACTGCATACCTGTTACAAATATATGTAGGTATTAAAAAATCTTGATTTCCCAATACTTAATGACATAGTCTATGTTTAAAATATGCATATAGCCTGTCCTAGTCAGTTCAGGGTGCTATCACAGACTATAATGTAGACTGGGGCTTATACCAACAGTAATTTATTCTGGTTTGGAGGCTCAGAAGTCCAAGATCAAGGCACCACTGGCAGATTCGGTGTCTCTTGAGGGCCCTTTTCCTGGCTGATGGCTTTCTTCCTGCTGTGACCTCATTACACAGCTTGCTGGGGTCCACTTTGTAAGGTCTTATTTATAGAAGTACAAAAACCCTTCACAACAGCTTCATGAGCTCACCTCCCAAAGGCCCCACCTCCTATAACACCATCACCTGGGAGATTAGGTTTCAACATATATGCACTTGGGGGAGATGCAAACATTCAAACATTGCATAACATACATAACCACTTTACTATTCGGTATTTAAGATATACAAACACAAACTCACAAACAAATACATGTAATTTGTAATAAGGTATTATAATTGCATATAATTTGTAATAAGATTACATACTGTTATCTCTGGAAGGTGAAATTAGGGACAATTAAAAATTCTCTTCTGTCATTTACCAGATTATCTAGAGCAGGGTCAGAAAAATTTTTCTGTAAATGAAGTATTTTAGGTTTTGTGAGCCATAGGTCTCTGTCACCACTACACAACTTTCATTGTTAGAGATGGAGAGCAACACAGACAACATACACACAAATGGGACTGGCTGTACCCCAGTAATGCTTCATTTACACAACCAGGTAACAAAAACGGATTTGGCTAGCAGACTGTAGTTTACTGATGTTTAATCTAGCATTAAAGTGTATTTTTATAACAAAACATGTAATTATTCCTTTCTATGATTGTAAAAGACTAGGGAAAATGGAAAGAAATGGAACTTAGTCTTAATTATCTTTCTACATTTTACATTCTCTTTTTAAACGAATCCTGATCTCCCTTAGGGCAGGTACTTTTACACGTCTCTTTATTCCTTACACTGTGAGCTGTCTTTTCTCAAAACTTATTTGCCTTTTAAAAAATAAAGGCTAGTTTTCTACTTGCATTCTGAGGAGCATATTGTGAATCCAGAATCATACTCTACTTCTGTAGCTAAGATGACTTCATATATGGGGTCCACATGAATTTTCTTGAGGATTTTTTAAATTAATTCTGAAATTATTAAATGGGCAACCTTCCTCTGCTCTTCCTTATATAAACTTCCCACAAAATTGTCAGAAACTTTTCCAGGGAGTTACCATTTTAACTCCTGCTGTTCCCCTTGCAGGGGACTCCAGATTATCAGTAACAGTCAAAGTGCTTTTCTGGGACAGAGAGACTTTGTGGACAATTTTAGAACATTGGCATTTTAGGTGTCATTTGCCCACAAAGATAATGCTTTCTATTAATATGAAGAAAACTGGCTGCTCCTGGCCTGTGCCTTCTCCCCTACAGTCTTCTCTCT
Source organism: Smutsia gigantea (assembly GCA_032199065.1). NCBI lineage: Eukaryota > Metazoa > Chordata > Mammalia > Pholidota > Manidae > Smutsia > Smutsia gigantea. Next base: position 8,136 of record JAVSCE010000754.1, on the reverse strand, counting down.
CCCACCGCCTACCTCATCTATTACTTCCCTTCATTTTAAGAGCACCCTGGTCCTGTTCTAAATATTTCCCTTTAACTTCCTTCGATTTGTGCTTTATGTCTCTTTTCTACACTTTAAAACGTCAAAGCAGACCTCATCCTGTGCTGCAGATCACAGCACTACTGTTGTTTGGGCTTCTGACATAAGCTTCACATCCTTTACCTCTAACTTTCCATGAGAACTGTATGATACTATCCCTCCAGTGTGAACTTTCTCTCTGGTTATTATTCCTAATAACCTTCATCCAAAGTTTAAAAATTTTACCAACCTTGAATATTCACATACAAAAACACTGCGAGAATATACAGGTGAATTTTATGTAATACTGGTTTAGTTAAGAATTTGAGCATGAATTCAAGTTAGAAACTATAGACTGATGGATTTGACTTTGTAAAAACATAAAACGTCTATACATAAAAAACAAAATAGGAACATTTGAACAATAGTGATTTTACTTAGTATCAATATATAAAAGGTCATTTTCAGAAGATAAGCACAGTAAGAAATAGTAGTGAATCTCACTTAACAGTAATTCATGAAGCATGGAAAGATAATCAAACTCCCTAGTAATTGAAGGAACAAAAAAATGAAATAGTAGGTAACATCTTTGGCCTCACTTGAGAGCATCATCTAATGCCTTTCTGTGTTGAGGTCAACACTGGCATTTCTTTACTACTTCCTTTTTAGATAAATGAAAATAACCCTCTGCATTGACTTATAGTTCCTAGAAACATGCCTTAAAGTGCTTTGCATGTTCCTCATGGCCTAGGAACGTGGGAAGTATGTGCAATTAAGTGCCCCTCACACACACACGTTAACTCCTCTTCCTACTTCAGTTTCTGCTCACTCTTACCTCTCCTACTTCTTCAAGGCTACTAGCCCTTTGTTAAGTCTACATCAGGCAGAGCTGAGATCTCTCCAACTCTCCACAGCCCCTTTTCCCTGCCCTTGATTTGTGCTTATGCAAACAACAGCCTCCCCCCTCTAGATAGATGGTCAGGTCCTGCAGGATATTGTGGTGGGGTGGTTCTGAACACCTGCTTCGAGTCAGAGTTGAGTTCAAAGCTCAGTCTTCCCACCTACTTTACTTGAGCAAGTCAACCACCATCTCTAAGCCTATTTTGTCTGATAAAATAGTTATCATTCTTATATTTAAGATTGTGAGGATTACAGGAAATAATGGTTAAAAATTATTTAGCAAAGTGGCACCAAATTAACACCTACTAAATGGAAGCTACTATGACAATGACAAAGTGCATTTAGTATAATTTATTTTACATGAGTAATTCTCAAACACCCCTTAAAAAGCCAAAACGGTTTTGCACTTTAAAGGTATTATGTCTCAACAGGAGAAACTCAAAATACTGGAAGTCTCTGAATGGCTTACTGGGACTGCAAATTTCTCTATTCTAAAATTCCCATGGTTTAGGATGTTGCACATCTTACCTGGAAGGCCTTCTCACTTCTCTTTGAGAGAACTACCCAAGTATATTTAGTAACTGGAAAAAATAATAAGGCTCAAAAGGAACTGTACTGTTCTAAACTCATAATTAATGTCTTCTACACATTTGCCATATTCTCCTGTGATAACTTCAAGAAAATTTAGTCTGAAATGTTATTTATAACCATAAACATTTTAATGTTTAAAATTCTTCTAGGATTTTTTTAGTTCCTTCATTAAAACCTTTCTCCCTTAAAAATTACCACAGAAGAGCATATGGCTCTTGAAATGTTCCTATCGTGAAATACTGAGATACTAACTTGCAGAATTGGTGAAAACAGAAATCCAGACTCAAGAGGCCCATCAAATTCCAAGCACAAAGTAACAAAGAACACATCATAATGAAGCCAACACACCCCAAAAAATAGCCATTTCTGGTGTAGTAAATACAGAATAGGAATTAAAGATAAGCCTATGAGCCTGAATCATAAGTTCAACTAGAGGATCTGAGTAAGTCATGCTTCTCAGACTTAAAAAGATTATGAAACTAGAATTTACCAATTTTCTAATTTGAGATCCTATTACAAATGAGATTCAGCCTAAAAGCTGACATCATCGACAATTGAAGAATCTTCAGTTGCACCCCCATAATCTCAAAACAATAGAGAATGTGAATAAAAGTATAAATTTAGGTGAGTCACTTATATTTTTTAATTGACTTTTAAAACAATTCACAAATGAGAAAATGAAACAGTAAATTATGGGGAAAATCAATCTCACCGGTAGTCAAAGGAAATTATAGGATGAGGCATTTCATATCCCTTAAATCAGCAATCGTTAAACTGACAACTTGAAATTGAAGTAAAAATGGGCCACATGCCTATCTGTTACTTGTAAAAATTAAAACAATCCCTTTAAATAGTTAATTCAGTTGAGAGGATAAAATGTTAATCATCATAAACCGTTAGTGTAATTTCCTAAGTATTTCAAGAAATAATACAAATGGGATGTTAAACACAGCAAGGAATTAACATTTAATTATGAAAAATGGTAAATGACCATGAAAACTACTATAGAATAATATAGAACATATTTAAAATGTATGCAAGATGGACATAGTTCACTAAGCAATTCCATTTCTAAGAAAGAATGCCAAACCATAAGCATGCAAAATGTAGGTAAAATTTCTGGGTTAAAAACTGTGACCAGATTAAAGATGGTGGCGTGAAAGGTGAGACACAGGCTTCCTCCTAAAGCCGCATATAATATGAAAATATAATTAATACAACTAATCCTGAGAGAGCAACAGGAAAGTGGACTGTGCCAGACTGCATACACCTGGAGAAAAGAGCAGACCTCACAGAACAGGGTAACGTACCAAAGCTGTGGTGCAGCGGGACCCAAGCCGTTCCCAAACCCCAGCTCACCGGCAGGAGGAAGAGAAACGGAGCAGGGAGGGAGTGGAGGCCTGGGACTGCTGAATACCTAAGTCCAGAGATCTGCTCTGGGAGCACAAACCTACATTTCATGGTGCTTGCATGATACTCTCGTGATTACCGGGTTGGAAAGCTAAGACAGGCAGAATTCCTGGAGGGACTGAGATTCCAGCCTTTTGTGGAAAGCAGAGATCCATATCTGGCTACTCTGGGACAAAAGAAAGGTGGGCAGTCTGAGAGACTTCCTAACAAGGAAACCCTTGGCAAGAGGGCTGCTAAAGGGGCAAGCATTGCACAGAGCTTACTGCTCGGGAGAGAGGACAGGTAGACAAAATTGTTGGAGGGCACTATGCCCAGCAGGTTGGGAGCTTTGCCATATAGACTCTCATGTTTAAGGAGGAAAAAGAAATCTTCCTTACACGATCTTCAGGTGCTCCAGCTCCCTGGCTGGCTACACAGCTCCAAGCACCCACTCCGTGATACGCAGCCTACTGCACCTTTCTTCGGGCCAGCCCCACCTGGCTCGCAAACCGACAAACCCAACCCTGGCGTTAGCTCAGCCAGAAGGAAGATCTGTCTACAGCAAATACAAACGCAAAGCATAGAGGCTTATACCTGTGTGTTCGGCCCACTGGTTCAGGCAGTGGAGACAGGCATAGCAGCTGGGAAGCAGGAGACAGCTCTTTCTTCCCCTCAGGCACCAATACCACTCGCCTGCGACCCCAGACATTGCTTCAGGGGCTGAGCAGCTCCCGGGAGTAGAGCTTCTGGGCACTAGAGGGCACCATATACAAATATGAAATGCCAAAGGAATATGGTTCCGAGAAAAATTATTAATACCACTCCTGAGAAAGACTTAAATGACATCGACCTCATGACTCTTCCTGAAAGGGAGATAAAAATAAAATAATTAACATGCTCACAGAGGTACGGAAAGATATTCAAGAACTCAGGAATAAATTACGGTCAGAGATCCAATCGTTAGAGAGCACAATGGAGGGTATTAAAAGCAGATTGGATATGGTGGAGGAGACAATAAATGAAATAGAAACTAGAGAAGAGGAATACAAAGAAGCTGAGGCACAGAGAGAAAAAAAGATCTCTAAGAATGAAAGAATATTGAGAGAACTGTGTGACCATTCCAAACGGAACAATATTTGTACTATAGGGGTACCAGAAGAAGAGGAGAGAGAAAAAGGGATAGAAAGTGTCTTTGAGGAGGTAATTGCTGAAAACGTCACCAATCTGGGGAAGGAGATAGTCTCTCAGGTCATGGAGACACACAGATCTCCCAACACAAGGGACCAAAGGAAGACAACACCAAGACATATAGTAATTAAAATGGCAAATCTCAAGGATAAGGATAGACTATTAAAAGCAGCCAGAGAGAGAAATAAGATCACATACAAAGGAAAGCCCATCAGGCTATCTATCATCAGACTTCTCAACAAAACCTTACACGCCAGAAGGGAGTGGCATGATGTATTTAATGCAATGAAGAGAAGGGCCTTGAACCAAGAATACTTTATCTGGCAAGATTATCATTTAAATTTGAAGGAGGGATTAAACAATTTCCAGATAAGCAAAAGCTGAGAGAATTTACCTCCCACGAACCATCTCTACAGTGTATTTTGGAAGGACTGCTATAGATGGAAGTGTCCCTAAGGGTTAATAACTGTCACCAGAGGTAACAAAACCACAGTAAAGAAAGTAGAACAGCTAATTACTAGGCAAATGCAAAAAATTAAAATAACTATCTCCAAAGTTAATCAAGGGATAGACAAAGAGTACAGAATATGATAACTAATACATAAAGAATGGAAGAGGAAGAAAAGGGGGGAAGAAAAAAAACCCAACCTTTAGATTGTGTTTGTAATAGCATATTAAGTGAGTTAAGTTAGACTCTTAGATAGTAAGGAAGTTAACCTTGAACCTTTGGTAACCACGAATCTAAAGTCTGCAATGCCAGGAAGTACAAACTTATCAATAATCACCCTAAATGTAAATGGACTGATTGCACCAATTGACATAGAGTCACTGAATGGATAAAAAAACAAGACCCTTATATATGCTGCCTACAAGAGATTCACTTCAAACCCAAGGACATACACAGACTAAAAGTGAAGGGATGGAAAAAGATATTTCATGCAACTAATAGGGAGAAAAAAGCTGGAGTTGCAGTACTTGTATCAGACAAAATAGACTTCAAAACAAAGAAAGTCACAAGAGATAAAGAAGGACATTACATAATGATAAAAGGGTCAATCCAACAAGAAGATATATCTATGCCCCTAACACAGGAGCCACAAACATATGTGAAACAAATACTAACAGAATTAAAAGGAGAAATAGAATGCAATGCATTCCTTTTACGAGACTTCAGCACTCCCCTCACTCCAAAGGACAGATCAACCAGACAGAAAATAAGTAAGGAGACAGAGGCACTGAACAACACAATAGAACAGAGGGACCTAACAGACATTTACAGAACTCTACAACCAAAAGCAGCAGAATACACATTCTTCTCAAGTGCACATGGAACATTTTCAAGAATAGATCATATCATAGGCCACAAAAAGAGCCTCGGTAAATTCAAAAAGATTGAAATTGTATCAAACATTTTCTCAGACCACAAAGGTATGAAACTAGAAATAAATTACTCAAAGAAAATGAAGAATCACACAAACATGGAAGCTTCACAACATGCTCCTAAATAACCAACGGATCAATGATCAAATAAAAACAGAGATCAAGCAATATATGGAGACAAATGACAACAATAATTCAACACCACAAAATCTGTGGGATGCTGCAAAGGCCGTGTTAAGAGGAAAGTATATTGCAATACAGGCCTACGTCAGGAAAGAAGAACAATCGCATATGAGCAGTCTACACTCAATTAACAAAACTAGAAAAAGAACAAATGAGACCCAAAGTCAGTAGAAGGAGGAACATAATAAAGATTAGAGCAGAAATAAATAAAATTGAGAATGAAACAACAGAAAGAATCAATGGAAGCAAGGTTGTTTGAGAAAATAAACAAAATAGATAAACCCTTAGCCAAACTTATCAAGAAAAAAAGTCTACTCACATAAAGAATCAGAAATGAGGAAGGCAAAATCACTACGGATACCACAGAAATTCAAAGAACTACTAGAGAATACTATGAAAAATTATATGCTAACAAACTGGAAAACCTAGAAGAATTGGACAACTTTCTAGAAAAATATAACCTTCCAAGGCTGACCCAGAAAGAAACAGAAAATCTCAACAGACCAATTAACAGAAATGAAATTGAACTGGTAATCAAAAACCTACCGAAGAACAAAACCCCTGGTCCAGATGGCTTCACCGCTGAATTTTATCAAACATTTAGTGAAGACCTAATACCCATCCTCCTTAAAGTTTTCCAAAGAGTAGAAGAAGAGGGAATACTTCCAAATTAATTCTATGAGGCCAGCGTCACTCTAATACCAAAACCAGGCAAAGGTACCACAAAAAAAAAAATTACAGACCAATATCCCTAATGAACATAGATGCAAAAATACTCAACAAAATATTAGCAAACTGAATTCAAAAATACATCAAAAAGATCATCCATCATGATCAAGTAGGATTTATTCCAGGGATGCAAGGATGGTACAACATTCAAAAATCTATCAACATCATCCAACACTTCAACAAAAAGGACAAGAACCACATGATCATCCCCATAGATGCTAAAAAAGCATTTGACAAAATTCAACATCCATTCATGATAAAAACTCTCAACAAAATGGGTATAGAGGGCAAGTACCTCAACATAATAAAGGCCATATATGACAAACCCACAGCCAACATTATACTTAACAGCGAGAGGCTCAAAGCTTTTCCTTTAAGATCGGAAACAAGACAAGGATGCCCACTCTCCTCACTTCTATTCAACATAGTACTGGAGGTCCTAGCCACGGCAATCAGACAACACAAAGAAATAAAAGGCATCCAGATTGGCAAGGAAGAAGTTAAACCGTCCCTGTTTGCAGATGACATGATATTGTAAATAAAAAACCCTGAAGAATCCACTCCAAAACTACTAGATCTAAAATCTGAATTCAGCAAAGTTGCAGGATACAAAATTAATACGCAGAAATCTGTGGCATTCCTATACACTAACATTGAACTAGCAGAAAGAGAAATCAGGAAAACAATTCCATTCACAGTTGCATCAAAAAGAATAAAATACCTAGGAATAAACCTAACCACGGAAGTGAAAGATCTATACTCTGAAAACTACAAGACACTCATGAGAGAAATTAAAGAAAATACCAATAAATGGAAACACATCCCGTGCTCATGGATAGGAGGAATTAATATTGTCAAAATGGCCATCCTGCCTAAAGCAATCCATAGATCCAATGCATTTCCTATCAAAATACCAACAGCATTCTTCAGTGAACTAGAGCAAATCATTCCAAAATTCATATGGAACCAAAAAAGACCCTGAATAGCCAAAGCAATGCAGAGAAGGAAGAATAAACCTGGGGTATTATGCTCCATTTGGCACTCAAACAAAAACAGATCCATAGACCAATGGAATAGACTAGAGAGCCCTGATAAAAACCAAAGCATATATGGTCAATTAATATATGATAAAGGAGCCATGGACATACAATGGGGAAATGACAGCCTCTTCAACAGTTGGTGTTGGCAAAACTGGACACCTACATGAAAGAGAATGAAACTGGATTATATTGTTTAACCCCATACACAAAAGTAAACTTGAAACGGCTCAAGGACTTGAATGTAAGTCATGAAACCATAAAACTCTTAGAAAAAAACATAGGCAAAAATCTCCTGAATATAAGCATGAGCAACTTCTTCCTGAATGCATCTCCTTGAGCAAGGGAAACAAAACAAAAGCAAAAATGAACTCATGGGACTACATCAAACTATAAACGTTCTGTACAGCAAAGGACACCATCAACAGAACAAAAAGGCATCCTACAGTATGGGAGAATATATTTGTAAATGACATATCCAAGAGGTTAACATCCAAAATATATAAAGAACTACACACCTCAACACCCAAAAAGCAAATAACCTGATTAAAAAATGGGCAGAGGATATGAAGAGACAGTTCTCCAAAGAAGAAATTCAGATGGCCGACAGACACATGAGAAGGTGCTCCACAACACTAATCATCAGGGAAATGCAAATTAAAACCACAATGAGATATCACCT
>JAVSCE010000753.1:0-246355 GCA_032199065.1 Smutsia gigantea | reverse complement strand
TAGCTGAGAGTGTGGGTCTAGCTGAGAGCGTGGGTCTAGCTGAGCGGGGGTCTAGCTGAGAGTGTGGGTCTAGCCGAGAGCGGGGGTCTAGCTGAGAGTGTGGGTCTAGCCGAGAGCGGGGGTCTAGCTGAGAGTGTGGGTCTAGCTGAGAGTGTGGGTCTAGCCGAGAGCGGGGGTCTAGCCGAGAGTGTGGGTCTAGCCGAGAGCGGGGGTCTAGCTGAGAGTGTGGGTCTAGCCGAGAGCGGGGGTCTAGCTGAGAGTGTGGGTCTAGCTGAGAGCGGGGGTCTAGCTGAGAGCGGGGGTCTAGCCGAGAGTGTGGGTCTAGCTGAGAGCGTGGGTCTAGCCGAGAGTGGGTCTAGCTGAGAGCGGTTGTCGCTGAGAGCGGGTGTCGCTGAGAGCGGGTGTCGCTGAGAGCGGGTCTCGCCGAGCGCCCACGCAGCAGGAGAGAGAAGGCCAGGGCGGAGTACTGGGGGGTTACCTGCCGTTGAAAATGTTCCTTTTCCTTCATTGCGTTCTCCCTTTACCAGGGCCGTATCTGTTCAAAACAAGGTGACAGTCTACGAGCACTGGGGGTGACGCCGTCCCAGCTGAGAAGCTGCCCCCCAAGCCCACAGCCTGTGTGTGGGGCGGCCGCCTGGGAATTAGCGTTAGAGGTCTGAAGGGAGAAGGTCAGATATGAGCACCGCCTTCTGCTCTCCCGGGACTCACGCGGTGATCTTGGACGCAGCTGCCTTTCTGGACGGCAGCTTCCTCGCTTTTAAATGACGAGAACTGGGCCGGATGATCTCTGAGGGCTGTCCAGTCCTGAAATATAATGAAGCTCTAAAAGAGCTCCTTCAAAGTGGACATAAACAAGCTCGGGGCATGCATTGCTTGAAAAAAAACAGAAGAAAAGAAATATTTAGGGCCTGACATTTAATGAACTGGATTAGGACACGCAAAGTGGTTTTAGAAATTTGGTTTATAGGCACATTTTTTAATATAATGAGAGAACTAATAGACAAAAAATCTTAATGAACAAATACTATTTGAAGTAGAAATCATTTTTTAGCGAGAACTAAGTTGATGGACAAATCACTCATTAATTCTGCTAGTACAGGGCAATAGCAAAATTCTTCAAAACAAAATTAGTTTCTGGGAGCACATCCCTCAAATCACATTCTCCATGTATCTACTTAGCTTTAGCCCACATATTCTGAATGTTTCCTTTATAAAGACAAATGAATACTCAAGATACACAAATTCTCCAGAGAATTACTAAGGCAGACTTTTGAATTCTGGAGAGTTTTAGATATTATGAAGATTAACTACTTGGAATTCTGTTTATGTATTGTGTCAACAAAATGAAAGAGTAAAAAGCATGCATTTTGTTTCAAAACATTATTGACTCAAAAAGTGGAATCCAAAACAGTGTGTATATTACGAAAACACTTTTTATGTTCTACATTCAAAGCCAAAACTTTCAGGGTTTTCTATGTCAATAGATATTCAGTAATTATAATTTATATTAACATGACATTTAAATTTCACAATAAACTTGCCAGGGGGTTCTGTTGTATCTGTTTTACTGATGAAGAAACCAAGTTTAAAGAGCGTAAGTGACTCGCCCTGGTTAACACAGTAATTTTTTTTCATGCATATTTCTGCATTTTAATTCCATCAATTGATAGAATTAATTAAATGCCTCTGCCTGGCTTTTTTTAAATTAAGGTATTACTGACATGCACTCTATGAATGTTTCACATGAAAAACATTGTGGTTACTACATTCATCACCCATATTGTCAAGTACCCCCCACCCCATTGAAGTCACTGTCCATCAGCGTAGTAAGATGCCACAGAGTCACCACTTGTCTTCTTAGCACAGTAATTTTTACCTGACCACTACTTACCAGTTACTATTACATATACAACAGACACCATCAATACTGCAGTGAGTGTAATCAATTCATTTATTCATTCATTCTACAAATATTCACTGGTGGCCTGCTACATGGCCATCCCTATTCTTGGCATAGAGGATATCCGTGAATTTATATTCTAAGGTAGGGGATTTGAAAATAAATAACTAAATACATAAATAAATAAGACTATTTCAGTTAGAGGACCACCTCCAGCCATGAAAGCTGTGACTTTGAGTACTGTGAATAAAATAAGGCAGAATGATGCAATGGGGAGTAACTGGGCTATGACTTTAGATTAAGTAGTTAGAGAAGGCTTCTTGGAGGAGGTGGCATTTGAGCAAGATTAAAAAGACAAAAAGCATACAGCCTTGGGAAGATCTAGGGCAGAGACACTGGGTAGAGCAACTATACAAAAACTTTGATGAAAGGACATGTTTACTGAGAACGAGAAGCATGAAGAAGGCCAGTGGGCCTCGAACCCAGGGAACAGGAAGAGGGGAGGCAGGCTGCATGCAGGATGGATGGACTGGACCCTGGTGGCCTTCCTGCTCGGTGAGGAGCATGACGTGTGTTACTGAGATGTTAATGTAAACCTACCTTTCAGACTATTGTCAGTAACGTCTGCATTAGTGATCTAAGACAGAAGTCTATGAACTTTTCTGACTTTCAGAATGCCTGGAGATGTTAGTGGGGGGACGACTATGACCATCTCCCTGGAAAACACACATGTGCACAGAAATGTGCACATTATTTCAGGAGCTAATTAGGTTCATGTTCCCCTAGGAGTGTATAAAAGGATTTGGGGTTAAGAAAAATCACAGAAACTATTTAACAGTGAGCTAAATGAACAGTGGTCATTAAATCCTAAGTATAATCCCCACCCAAGTAGATGGTTTTTCCCCCCAAAATCGTGTAGTCCAGACCATAAGGCATGCGGCACTACACAGGCTGTTTCCAGTTTCAACCTGAGTTGTAGTTTTCTTTTGCAGATCCACAGTCTCCTTAATGTAATTCCGACTTGCAAAACCAAATTCTTAAAGCTTAATTTTTTTAGAAAAATTTAATAAATCAATTGCTAGCAAAATTTGACCTAAACTGATGTTAGGTTATTTATAATTTATGTTTATCTGTGCCAATCATATGTTTGTGACAGAGATAATAATGTGTTGGAATATAGAGCAATACCTCAAGTCTCTACTCATTATGTTGATAGATTAGAGAGATGATAGATAGGGAGATAATAGATAGATTTCCTACACCCAAAAAAGAAATCAAAATCGTGAAATGCATGAGGCCTTGAGATGTGGGGTAAGGAAACAAGGGCCTGCCTGGCTTCTCTTCCTTCTGAAAATTTTCCTGAGTATTTTTCCAGTCTTCTCTGTGTATTCAAGATACCGAACAGAAGTCAGCACAGTGGGCTCCGACCACATACATCCAGCCGGCGCTCTGACAGGCTGTGGATGGCAGCCCAGTGTTTCCCGGTGCAGACCACCTTGAGCGTAAGAAGGCTACAGGACACCATGCACGCTCTCCCGCAGCATATAAAAGAAACACCTGTACCAAATTAACTTGTGCTTCTCCAGTGGGAAGTTCACAGGGGTGCTCAGCCTTTCTCACTGTGAAGGGTGGTCTATTGACTTAGCTGCTGTGCATAACAAGCCCTTATGCAGGAAGGCCTGGCCTCCTGAGCAGCTTTTCCAGGAAGGATTCCTAACGTATTCCCAAGCTGGTTTCTGCCTTTGTTTTCTCTATTTTTACTTAACCTTTATTTACACAGTGTAGCTTTGAATGTTCAAGGCATTTTACCAGCACTAAATTGCTGATGCATCCCACATTGCCTAGAAGTAGGCATTAGTCTCTTTGTACCGTGGAAAGACCCAGCCACGGGTTAAGTAATTTGCTCCAGGAATCTGATTGTGCGTCTGTGATTAGGCTTCAGTTAGAACTAGGAGTTTCAAACGTGATGTTCTTTCCCTAGGTCTCTGGGAAACCTTCTCAAAGATCAGACTAACCCTAGCATTGATGCTCTGACTTCCCAGGGCAGAAGAGGAGGGAAGGACTGTAGGGAAATACATTTTATAATTCCCCAGGATGTATTAATGTATTGCATATAATGAGTGTGTTAATGCTTCGCCTTTGTAAAATTATTTCCCCATTGTTTAAATGTATTTTAGCATGACCATTTAAAACCTAAAAGAAAAACACATTTAGAAATCAAATGTTCATTTAAAACTATGAGAGTCAAACTTTTATCGAGGTACATTCATTTACTTATTTTACTTATACGCACAATTGAAAAGTTAAGATTCATTCTTTCAGGTGGTGGACCATCAGAAAAGAATGTATGTTTCATGAAACTTCCCAGTGGATATCTGTCAAAATTAAAATGTTTGTTTTAATACAATACCTATTTTTTCAAATAGGAATTTCTGACACACGACTCAATCAGGAAAGGAGGGCAAATTCAAAGGAATTATTCTTCTCTAGCTTTCCCCAGTCTTTCCTCTCCTACCTCAGCTTGTAGACACACCTTAATTATATATTTTTTCTTCCCCTGCTCCTCTCTGGATCACTGTAACTGACCTGTTTCCACTTACATGAGGTTTGCATCCAGATTTTTCTCTGTTATTTTGTACCTCCACCCCTTAGGCTATCGTTGAATCTCCTAGTGGGTGCCTACATTTTCACCAGCAGTCCGATTTGACAACTCCATTCTGTATTTTATTTTTACACTGCCTCCTTCTCCATCAATGCCAGTGACAACTCTCTTGTGTGTTTGGAGCACCTCATTCGTTTTCATATATCCTACTTACAAGATGTCACCCTGCTCGCACTGATTGCCCACTACCGTAGAAGCCTCCTGACAGTGCCATCTCACCGTGAGACCCCCCCAGCACCACCAGCAGAACATGCCCCTCATCACCGCCCTTCTGAGAAACCTTCAATGGCTCTCAGGATCATAGCCCTCAAACATGGGCGGCAGAGACATTCCGTTCATTCTCCAAACACCACACTTAGATGTTCCTTGCAACAGTCTAGGGTGTTCCTTTTTCTCCAGTCTTAGGCCAATGTGCTGGTCTCTAAGGGCTTAACAGAATTCTTTCTGAACATTCCCTAGACTTCCTATCACACACATAAATAGCTTTTTCCGTTCCATTCTACATATTGTAATTTTCTTCCTTTAATCTTGAACTCATTTTCCACCAAAAAGTCTTTCCTTATTAATATTACATGCCCCACATCTCTCCATATACCAATCGTTTACTACAGATGTTTACATTATTCAGTTTTTTAAATTCCCCTTTGGTAAATTCTTCTTGGTATTCTCACATCTGTCTTGCTTTTGTCTCAAAAGACACGGTCTTTATAGATTTGGCACCTCGTCAATCTCAAACAGGCAGTGAGAATTCTATGTTAACGCCTGAATTATCTGTTGTCCATTCAACAGTTTTAAAAAAGAGATACTGGAAAATTAATATTTAGTGGAGTTTTATTGTATTTATGTTTATTTGTGCCACTGATAAGTTTTATAACAGAGATAATAGTGTGCTGGGGTATAGGGTGGTGCTTTGTTCTCCCCTGGTCATGTCACCACACATTATATACGCAGTGGAGGTCAGCAGAGTGTGTATTTCAAAAGGGAACTTTCAGAGCCAGACTCTCTTGGACTGCGGTCCAGTCCCAACCTGAATTATTAGTTCTCTTTCACTCAAGCAAGTTCACTGATCTGTGCCTCAGTTTCCTCACTGATTACACAAAAATAATCATAGCACTTGCCTCTTAAGATGGATGTGAGATTTTAGTAAGAAAATGTGAAAGAACTTCATAGGGTCTGGCACAAGGTAGGTACTTGATAAATTATAACATCATTATATTTAAAATCAGATTGAGTTTGTTATGTGACTTTCATCCTGCTGGCCACTGGGGGAGAGCGTCAAGAGAAGAGTGTAAAAGAGCCCAGTGCCAGCCTCAAAGTGACTCGTGGTGTGAACTATTTCGTGTGGTTAGATATTGAAGTTGCAACTTTAATTACAGGATATCTTGCTGAGAAATTTCATATTTTTAATCATTCAGGGAGGAAAGCATGCATCTTTCTAAAGAAAATATAGATACAGATACAGGAATTTCCCTATATGTTCTCAGTACTGAATAAAGATAAATATAAGTGCTTATATTTATATTTAATCTATCTATATATATATTTATATAAAGAGGACTCTGATCTGGTGCTCTTTACCAAGCCACATAGAAAGTCCTACAATATGGTGTTCTCATCCTACAGATCATTAGCCCTAAAAGTTCATTTACAGTAACGTCTGTGTCTGTCTTCCAGCAGCCATTTCTATGTTCAAAATTTCCCCAAATCTATAATCAGGGGAATAAATGACCCCTGTGATATAAATCCTTAGTACCATTGCCCGTAGCAAGTTGTCACGTAATATTCAATACATTTGATTAATGTTTTGCTACAATATAAAATGAGAACCAACATGACCTGGTTCAAATTTGTGAAAACAGTATCTATAGAAATTGTATGGGTGTGTACATGACTGAATAAAATAAACCCTGCAAATGTCTAATAAATTTACGGATAATTTACTATGTTGAGAGCTGAATGCCAAGCCAAGCTATTTTCTTCATAAGGTCAGGAAAGGTGACCAGTGAAGACTGCAAAGTGAGGTCACGCACTGAAGCATCTCCTGCTCACTGTACACAGAGCAATGATAGAGAATATAAAAACTAAAACTTAAAAGGGGAGAGTAGGACTCAAAAAAATGATAATCATCTGTAGTTGATTAGAAATAGAGCCAAAGCAGAAATCTCTAAGTCAAGCTAATGCCTGGCCTGGGAGGAAGGGACAGGATCTAAACTGTGCTTGGCCATGTGTTTTTCTAGCTTTCCTACCCTTGGATGGAGGTTCAAATAAGGCGCTCAGTGGTCAGGACTAATTGGGGGCTAGGGAATCAGGGAAGCCTTGGTGATATGGGCGCTACTGGAGACCAGAACAGGAATGAAGGCTGCCGCCTGACCTTAGAGGTTTGATCAGTTATAACCCTAGTATCACTAATGGCTGGGGACACCGAAGTCAGATACAGCAGGATTCTATCTTCTGTAAAGGCAACTGCATATCTGCTGGGAAGGAAGAAAGAAAGAAAAAGGAGACACTGAAAATTTGACTTCATTTTCAAAATTCCAAGACACATGGTGAAACCCTGTGATTGCACAGACAGCGGACAGAGTATGAACGCCATTCACATGGAATTAAAATCATATAACATCCTATAAAAGATGTTTCAACTATATTTAAGCTTCCTCAATAGGTACATGAATGTATAACACACAAGAAAATTTGTAAAAGAAAAGCAGGTGGAGGAAAAGAAGAAGGAAAGAAAAAAAAGAGAGAGAAAAAACAAGGGATTAAAGAGCAAATGGAGATAAAAATCAAAATCATAAAAGTTAAAGAATTAGCAATTGGAATGAAACAAGAGAATAGGTAAAAGGCTATACTATAGCATTAGTAAAAGTAAACGACATTAGGCATAAACATCAATTTTACCAAAATTTTGAGGAGTAGAAAAATCTTCTTTTATAATCTATTTCAAAAGGAAAAGGAAAATAGTTACCCAGTCTTTTTAACATATAACATGGAGCCCCAAATCATAGGACAACATAAGGAAATAATATTGCAGACCAATTTCATTTATATGTATAGATGCAAAAAATGTATATGTTTTAGTGAAGTTCAATGGCATATTAAAAATGCATAACTAAAAAGGGATTTTTTCCAAAAATGTTAATTTCTTTTCTGCATCATAAAATCTACATATCTATCTATATACATATACTTAAATAGATGCAAAAAAAGTAATTTGGCAAATTTCAACCATTGTTAATTATTTTTTAATTGCTAAACCAGAACTAGAGGAGAAGTTCTATCTACAAGTTTCTATCTATCTAAAAACTACATCAGAATTCATGGTATGAGAAGTGTGACAAGCAGTCCCCCAAGTGAAGCCATTTACCTGATGAACATTATAAAAAACATTTAAAGTCTCTAGAAGTTTGCCTAAAGGCATATAGCAAATGAAGAAACACCTATTCAGGAAAATCGAGGCTCCCATTCAAGACAGCGGCAATGCACGAAGATTCTGGACTTCTCTCCTCCCGCGGACGCACTAGGTCTTCCACTGAAATGGACCAATTTCCTCCTTAAAAACCTAGATCCTAGCTGAGTGATGATGAGCAGGCAGCAGGAAATGAGGAGAAAACCCCACCGACGTGGGAAGGAGAGGCCGGGACACAGTCTCACCATAAACGCCACCCCCAGCCCATGAATGGGAGGGAACTCAATACCTGGAGCTTCTGCCTGAGGAGCAGACGGTTCAAACCCCACATGGGACACCTCCGTTTTTAAGCCACGAACTTCAGAAATGAGGCCCCAAAACATTTAATTTTAATCCCAAGACCCACAAGATGGTAGTAATATGGGAAATGCCTCTTAATGGGCTTGCACACTCAGGGTTACCCTCTCCAGAGCCGAGTTATGAGGCAGCCAATTGTGCCCCGACTTCAGGTGAAGGAGGTTCACCTGCTTATATTAACATCTTGATCTGAGAGGCAAGCACCTAATTTAACAAACACACCTAGGAACCTGCTGGAACACTCTCGGTGGGCACGATCTTCACCCCGTCTCCTGGGTGTGTTCCTGAGCACCAGCATCTCCCAGAAAGGAGCATTTACACACGGCTGGTGCCCCCATCACCTGGCTCTGGAGGCCAGGGAAGCTTGCATCCCTGGTCACAGAATAATAGCAAGTTCATAATCCTGCCTGGAGCCCCAGTCTTCATGACGGCCGCCAGGGGACACCTCTACAGCACCTGACTCTGGTGACCAACGGGCTTACACTCATAGATCCCACAGGACTGTAATCAATGCAGAAAGAGTTCTTAATCACCCACCACCCTCAGGGCACAGCAAGAGCCAACAGACACAGGAGCGTGGTCTTTCTCTGAAGGAGGCCTGTCATGACTGTGCCTCCTAGTTAAATACGTATGTACAGGCAGACTGCGGGCCTTTCCGGAGACCTCGGATGCTGGGTGCTGCTTTCACATTCACCCTCTGCCACACACCAAGAGTGCCCGGTTTGTGCAGCTGGCGCCCAGGGCATGTCATTGGCAGTGTGGCTCTGGTGGCTGGATGGCTTGTGTTCCTGGGGGCCATGGGGCTGCAGCAATGGGAGAGATGGTTCCTTGCAGGCTACCTTCCCGAGAGCGCTGCACAGGCAGCAGACTGAAGCACACCCCAGTCTTTCTATGAGGGAGGCCGTTTTGCTTGTCCTGGACAGCACTTCAGACAGAGGGGCCGGCTTCAGGTCTGCCACACATTTCATGACCTGTGGAGCTGCTCTTAAGGAGCATGGGCTGTGGTGGCCGTCTTGGAGATCTCTGCTTTTTTTTCCAGCTCACATGTATCTCTCAGAATGGACCTTACCCACTCACCTGGGGCCCCAACTCTTAACAACTGAAGCCCAGGGGACACCTCCAGGTCTCCTGGTTCTGGTGGCCAGTGGGCTTATGCTTGAGGCTCCTCCAGACTATAGGTTTTTACATACTTTTTCAAAGCTTTTTCCTGAGGGTCTGGATTCTAGTCAGCCTGAAACTGGTTGCTGAGCTCTTTCCCTCTGGGATACTTACAGGTCTTGACACAGCCTCAAATACTGGGAGCTATTTAAAAAAATACAATAGGCTGCTTGGACAAGTGCAGTGGCTTGAGAGATCTCCAAGAGCTAGGGAAAAGCTGAATGAAAAGATTCATATTCTCTGTGAGGTCACTCTTTAAAGACTGGGAGAGGTGATTTTTCATCTACTGTGTAGAAACCAACTCAAAGTTAAGCAGAATAAAGAAACATAGGAATACATTCAAATGAAAGAACAAGATACAACCTCAGGATTAAAAATCCTTCATGAAATACAGAGAAGTAATTTGCCTGATAAAGGGTTCAAAGTAATGGTCATAAAGATGTGTGTTTTATGGGGAGAAGAATGGATGAATACAGTGAGAACCTCAACAAAGAGATGGACCATATAAAAAAGTACAAAAGAGATGTCACAGAACTAAAGAGTACAGTAACTAAACTGAAAAATATGCTAGAGGGGTTCAACAGCAGAATAGATGAAGTAGAAGAAAGGAGCAGTCAACTTGAAGACAAGGCAGTGGAACTCCCCCTATCATAGCAGAAAAAGGAAAAAAAAAGAATGAAAAATGTGATGACAGCTTAAGGAACTTACAGGACTCTATCAAAAGGACTAACATTCCATTATAGGACTCCCTATAGAAGAAGAGAGAGAAAGAGGCAGAAATCTTCTTTGAAGAAATGATGGTTGAACACTTTCCTAACTGGGAAAGGAAACAGATATTCACCCAGAAGCCTGGAGAGAGTTCCAAAGACCCACACCAAGACACATTATAACTACAATGCGAAAGATTAAAGACAGGAGAGAATATTAAAGGCAGCAGGAGAAAAACAACTAGTTACATACAAGGGAAGCCCCATAAGGATATCAGTTGACTTTTAAGCAGAAAATATGCAGACCAGAAGGGAGTAACAGGATACATTAATAAAGCTAAAAGAAAAAAAAAATCCAACCAAGAATACTGCATCTGGCCGAGTTATCATTCAGCATTAAAGGAAAGAAAGTTTTCTGGACAAGCTAGAGCTAAAGCCATTCACCACCAATAAACTGGCCTGACAAGAAATGTTAAAGGGCTGAAAAGAAAGGGTGCTAATCAGTAACAAGAACATATATAAGAGAATAAATCTCACTGGAAAAGTAAATGTATGTTGGGGAAGATCATGGAGAAGACGTGACTGCTGATGCTGGGCAATTGGAGGCTTTTGACCCTTTCCCCTACCCTTAAAATGTGCATTCTGCTTGCTTTCCCTTCCCAGAAGCTGCCCCAAGGACATAGCCTTCAGATAGGAACGCGCTGAGACTATCTGGATGACGTATGTGACTGAGCCCAGTGAAAGGCACTACGTAAACTTTTAAGATTTGCTGGGTGGGTTTGGAGATCTCCTTGTCTTGCAGCACCCAAGACAAGCCGCACGAGTTCCTGTGTTTATTAAACCTGCCACCTGCCAATCTGGAGTGCTCTGCCCCTTTCTTCAGTCTCTCCCTTTCCTCTGTGTATGGGGCCACTTTGTGAGCCCACAATACATAGAAAAAGAAGTGGATTAATCACTTCTAAGGTTAGTATGAAGATTAAAGACAAAAATAGTAAAAATAAGTCTTATTATGATAATTAGTTAAGGGATAGAGAAGATAAAAAGATGTAAAAATGGGACATCAAAAATGTAAAAGGTGGAGGGGAGGGTAAAAATGTTGCGCTTTAGAATGGGATCAAACTTACTTTGTTGTCAACTTAAAATAAATGGGGGTAAGTTTTTATGGGTAAGCCTCATGGTAACAAAGCAAAAACCTATAGTAAAATACACAAAAGATAAACAGAAATGGATATGAGCATACAATTAAAGATATATATATATAGTACGTAAATATTTCAGGGGATGTTATTTTGCCATAAAAAAGAATGAAATCTTGCCATTTGAGACAACATGGGTGTAACCTGAGGGATTATGCTAAGTGAAATAAATCAGATAGAGAAAGACAAATACCACATGAGCTCTCTTGCAGGTAGAATTAAATAAATAAACAAACAAGCTTAGAGATACAGAAAACTGGTGGTTGTAAGCAGCGGGGAATGATGGATGGGTCAGACAAATGGTTGAACTGGTTTTTGTTGTTTAAATACATCGGTTAAAAATATATATATATTTTAAATCTATGCTTTTGGTAAGAACAGTGGCAAGCTACAGCATTTAAGCCATGACCCATTCTACCCCTTCTGTCCAGCTCATTGCGATGGGAAGTCTCCTCCAGTCATGTGCAGCCAAGCAGGCAGGACTCTCTTTCTACCTTGCTCCCCATGTGGGGATACGGTTTCACTCTGGGAGGGGCAAGCCACCAGGACTCCTCATCCCCAGCCCCAGTCCTGTGTCACCGAACACGATTACAGGCAGACATGGCCAAGAGAACCTGTCTCCTTTCCAGATGCAACTTCCACTCAGAAAAATACCTCTAATCGGGGGTCAATAGACTGAGGTACTGAGACTTAAATGTTTCTGCCCAAGCATACTTACAGGACAAGGATTCTATCCTAGGAGGACAAACTTGAGGGGACCAGAGTCAGCTGTCCTCACTCAGAGCTCTACTCATGAACCAGGGGTATCATTCTGAGAAAAGTGGGCCACTGTTTTGTGCACAGGTCCAGTGCAGTAATACAAAAGGTTTACCTAAGAGGGGAGAAAGATTAAAAGACCAAAGAGCATTATCACTCTGCTTAAGGTAACCGACTTTGTTTGGAACAGAGTGAGGGGAAGTTCATGCCCAAGGGTGTGGTGGAAAACCACTCAGATCTTGAATGAGCAGTTAAGAGTAGGCTGGTAGCCCCATTAGGGAAACAAGCTAAAGAGTAGCTGATCTAGAAGTTTAACAGGGAGAGCCAGAAAACCTCAATGACAACCCCTGCAAAGAGCACCAAATTTATTGGATTGTACTGTGGAGCAATTTATGCTCCAAGGTTTGTCAAAAACAATACAGCAATCAGCTGTCAAGAGCAGAGCCTCGCAACAATTCGCGGCACCCGCAGACACAGTCAGCCAACAGCCACGTCAGGGGCAGAGAGGCTGCGAGATCCATCCTCATCCAAAGGGACGACTGACCTGTTGAGGCTGTGCCCTCTGAGTGACAGCGGAGGCTGCCCACAGGGGGAGACAGACTTCCCTGAAATAGTGAGCCCTCTAGAGGGTATTACCCTAAGTGAAGTATGACTGAGAAAGCCAAATACTGCCACTTACATGTGGAAGTAAAAAACAAAACAAATGAACAAACAAATAAAACAGAAATAAGCTCAGGGACACGAAGAATAGACCTGGTGGTTGCCATAGGGGAGGGGGTGGGGGAATGGGTGAAAACAGGTGAAGGGGAAATAAACTAGTGAGACTATTTGATATCTTGACCTTGGTGATGGGTACTTAAGTGAACACGTCAAAATGCATTGAGCCATACACTAAGATTTGTGCATTTCACTGTGTACCCCTCAATTAAAAAATAATTAATTACATTCAGTAGTCCAACTAAGTCACAAAACAAACACGGGGACAACAAAAATAACAACCTCAGAGTGGGGGAGGCAGAGTCAGTGCCTACTAGATATAGTTACTATATCATCTCAACTGTTGAGTTTTCAACCAAATATTATGAGATATGCTAAGAAACAGGGAAAAAAATACAGACAAAAGAAACTGCCTTTGAGGGAGCCTAGATGTCAAAGAATGCAAAGAAACAATTAGAAATGTGTTAAAAATCTAAAGGAAAATATAAATAAAAATTCAAGGAAAGTATGGTGGCAGTACCTCAGCAAACAAAAGTATTATTAAAGAGATAGGAATTATAAAAACAAACCAATTCTGTTCTGGAAACTCTGGGGTGACAAAAATGAAAAATTCACAGCAGAGTGGCTGAACAGGAGATTTGAGTTGGAGCAGAAAAAAAAGCAGCAAAGTTGAAGATAGATTGGTAGAAATTAGGCAGTCTGAAGAATGGAGAGAAATAAAGAAGAAAAATTAACAGTGACTCAGAGAAATGTGGGACAATATTAAGTCCACCCACACAAATGTAATGGGAACACTGAAAGGAGAGAGGAAAAAGAAAGAAGCAGAAAAATACTCCAAGTCACAATGGCTGGAAACTTCCCAAATCTGATGAAAAATATTAATCTACAAATCCTTGAAGCTCAAAATCCCAAAGAGAATAAATTCTAAGAGATCCACACTTGGGAACATCTTAATAAATATGTTTAAAGGTAAAGACAAACAGAAAATCGTGAGAGCAACAAGAGAAAAATGACTCATTATCCTCAAGGTTACCCCCATAGTACCGCTGGCTGATTTCTTCTTAGAAACAGTGAAGGCTGGAAGGCATTGGGGTGGCATGTTCAAAGCGCTTAAAGAATGATGCCATCAAACAAGAAACTTACATCCAGAAAAAATATCTTTGAAAAATTAAGGTGAAATACAGACATCCTAAGGTAAATGAAAACTGAGAGAATTTGCTGTTATCAAGCATGCTTTGTAATAAATACCTCCAGGAAGTTCTTAAGACTAAAAGCAAATGACACCTGCCAGAGGAGGTCCAGTAAAGCTAATTATGAAAATAAAAAAGGCAAGATATTTGTGTATTTCTTTTTCTCATTCCTCTTCACTGATTTAAAAAGAAATCGCATAAATTATGTGTATATAGCTTTCAAAAGACATAAAAATATATAAACATGATTCTAATGTACTGTTGGCTGTGTAATGTACGTATATTTTAAATGTACAAAAATAAAAGGGAGAGATAATAAAGCTTTATAAGAGTAAGTCATCTATGTCTCAGTGGAATTAAGTTAATATAAATCAGAAGTGGATATTAATAAGTTAATATGTATATTACAACTATTAGAAAGAGAAAATAATTGAAACCATACATTTTTGGTACTCATGAAAGGAATTAAATGTTGCAGTGGAAAATATCCATTGTTAAACATCCATCAGTACAGGAAGACTGATAAGTAAATTTTGGTACATTTATATAAGGAAAAATCATACAGTAGATAAAACTCTACCTCTAAGTATGAACATAACTCAGTCTCAAGAACATAATGTTGAGGGCAAAATGATAAACTTAATGTAGCATTTATCAAAATACCACACAAAACCCTACTTGAAATCATTTGTAAGTATGTGCGCTAAAATTATAAAATACAGCAGGGACAGTACACAGCAAACTCAAGATAGTAGTGTTTGGTGCTGGGGGTCTGAGGGAAAGGGGGAGGGACCCTAACTGGAGGAGTACAGCGAGAGTGTTTTACTAGACCTATGATATTTTATTTTCCCTAAACATTTTTAAAGCCAATTTGGCAAGATGTTATGAATTTTAGTGTTGGAGAGTGAACTCTTGGTATCAGTTATATTATTCTATGTAACTTTCTTCATTTTTGGAGTATTTCATCTTAAAAATATTTAAAATGAAATCCATTTAGGGAACACAATAATGGTTAATATGTATAATACTGAATAGCAGAAAGAGAATGGGCTTTGGGATCTGATATATGCTCTGTGCATCCTTGGGAAATTTTTTAAAAACCTCTGGACACTGGATTTTCCTTCGTAAAATGATAGATAATAACCCCGGTATAGCTATAAAGATTGAAAGCATTGGCATAAGAACAGGTGCCCACTATCTGATAAGTGCATGATAAATATTAATTATCCTTATTCAATATAAATACACAATTTTTTTTTTATCATGTCTGGTAATATTTCTGAAAAATTCACTTCTGAGATGAGGCCTGCCTGGAACAGGCTCGGCTGCACAGAGCTCTGGGATTCTGGGTGGGTGCATTACCTCTGCAATGCCTTCAAGGACATGAATGCCCCTGGCGTCCTGGGCAGCCCTCTTTAACATGCGGTTTTGCTTCTCACACCCCTCACTTCCGATCACGCATCCAGCATTACATTTTTTCATCCAGGTGTGAAATGAGACAGGGCGTAGTCAGGTGACTCTTTGAAATAAGTTTCCCCGAAGTCTTACTCAAAGTTTTTGTCGACTTTTCATTGGCTGGGACCGTGTCACGTGGCACCTGTCACAGCAAGCGAGGCCAGGGAAGGGGTCTTGTAGCCGGGCATGCCCCCTCCCAAAGAAAACCAAGTTCCCTTAGTAAGAAGATGGGGCAGTGACCAGAACTGAGTTGGGAGCCAGCAGGGACCACTGAAGAGACTGTTGTTTTACATATCCCAGGAGCACCTCCTTCTGCCTCAAGGTTCGCTTCAGTAGAAATGACTCGGTGGTGGCGATCTGGAAATGAATTCGTTCAAGTAATTTATTTCAGCCTGTGAGTGCACGGGTCTATCTAAATGGCATGTACAGTTATTTGGTGGGGGTGCCGTGAAGTGAGGATGGGGAAGTAGGGATGGAGCTGATGCGGGTGGAGAATTCCAAAGTTCCCTGGAGGGAACCACGGCTTCTAATAATTATGTGTTTAGCATCTCCAGACACAAACACTTAAGATCAAGTTTTCTTTGCTTGTGGAGTAGATCAGTAAAGTACAAAGATCACAATTCTTGTTAATAATGGTTTTTCATGAGGGGGATTAACTGGGTTTTGGCAGAATTGTGCTTTTCTCCTTTTAACTTCTTTCTCTTCTCGTGCTCTTATGGGAAGAAAGTATTAGAACTAATAATTTTTAAAGAGAAAACAATATTCCTCCCAAGAGGGATCTTGCCTGCCACAACCCCTTTTATACGATGCTTCCTAAGGCAGTGAGCCCAGCCTTTATAGACATGGTGCCCCGCAGGTGTGTTAGAGCTGCGCTAATGAGTAGCATACGCTTTTAGTTATATTCTCCTTTACGGTGTCATCGGGGCCAAGAAAGCAAGGATATTACAAATTTGAGCTAAAAAAAGAAAGAAAGAAAAGAAAGGGAACATTCTCAGGCTCTTTTAAAAGTTAAGTATTCTGGGAATCCTAATTAAATCAAAACTTTGAAGTATGAGAGGGCACTCCCTTTATAGCAAATCACCAGTGAAAATTACATGGACAAAGAATGTTTTAAAGTCTCCGGGAAAAGGGGAGAATAAAGCAAGCTTTCCTGTAATGTCAGTCTGGTCTAACCTCACTCAAACTCTATTCTACAATCAAAGTTGGGCCCGATACCTTGATCTTCATATAAGTTCTGTTAACACTGGCTTTTAAACAAGGTAAAAAAAATGAAACTGGATTGATGACTTTTCTCATGCCTTAGCTTCACTGGACACTGCAAACTAAGCCTTGAACTCCTTAAAACTCGAACTGACTCATCTACCAAAGCCCACCTCAGATTTTATGTTAGAAGTTTTCATTTGGAAGTGTCACCCCTATTATGATTGAAGATGGCTACAGGAGGTTCTCTTTTGGGAAATGACCTGAATCTTCAGACACTCCCTGTGACTGCAGGCAGTCTCTGGATTCATATGAACTGTCCTAGATAAGGACATACGTGTGCGCTCCTCCGTATCATACCTAATATGGCATGAGAGTGACATGCAATTCACAGTCACACCTTTTCTGTGGCATGAAAGTTTGAAATTGTCATAGATGATAATATGTGCAAGGAAGTGCAAATGTGCTTCCACTTTGATTGTGAGCCCCAGGCCATGGGGCAGTGAGAGTGAAGGACATAAAAGCATCGTGTTGAACAAAAGGATCAGCCTTGCATGTCTAATGCGGTAGTCATTTGGCTGTGAAAGTAGTGGGAGGGAATGGATGATTGTGTATACTATCCTATTCTGGACTCTTTAGTCCTTTCGAATAGAGACCACAACTCAGGAGGCGCAAAGCTGAATCACTCCACTCGAGGGTGACATGAGGTCAGACCCTGGACTCTGTGGCCTCATACACAGAGCAAAAGTGGAGGGGAAGCAGGCCAGTCATTCATGCCAGTCAACTGACAGAAGAAGCCAGACCCAAGCAGAGCAGGTGCAAGAACCAGAGTCTCGGGGCACATCTGAGATTAGAGCTGGATCAATACTGGAATTGATGAGGAAAGGAAACTAAGAAACACATCTCCATTTGGAAGGAGATCTCTGTGGTGGCTTCTTGTGAAGGTATGTGCTCCCCTGCCCTGCAAATCATGCTACGTCTGATATTCGAGGGGTAGCATTTGGTATTCATCAGGCTGTCATCTCCCCACACACACCTTTCTAGATTTGGCACATTTCATGCAGTTGCCACACCCACTGTCCTCGGACAAGTCTGTGTGCTTCAGGCAAACCAAGCTGTGCAAATACGAATGTCTGATAAGACTCTGGAAGATTTAGGGCAGCTAAGGCTGCAAAAGACCTCCATTCCTACTACTTCTTTCCTCAGAAATGGATGCCGTTCATCTGCCCAGCTAAGCACTTGTCCTTCCAGATTTTCTATTCTTGCCAAAGATAATTCTTCCAGGTGCCAAATCTGCCATTTTTGACTCCCTTCCTCTGCTTCATCTCTTACATGGAATCTCATCATGTCTACCCATCTCTGCCTTTGAATTCGTGCTCTGCTTTTCTCCTATCACCACCTAGACCAGAAGACCCTGATCACATCGAACCTGGATTATTTTAAAAGTCTCCCAAGTTGCTGTGTTGGTTCCCGCTCTTCCTCTCCCCGATCTGTTTTCCATATTTGAGTCTCTAGCTCTCAGACCCCTGAGAGGTCCGATACCTGTGGTAGTAAGTCTACACCCTCCCATAACACTCAGTATCTGCCCCCTCACTTCTCTACCCAATCACACTTCCCTCCAATTCCTTCTCACCTCTCATCTCCCTGTTTCCAGTTCTGTCATATTCCCCCCACCAATGTCTTCTGTCAGTTTCCTTTGCTTGAAATGTCTCCTCTTTCCTCTCCAGCTAACCAAATGCTAGTTATCCTTCCAAGTTTGTGTCAAATCATCTCCATGGAGTCTTCTCTGAAAGAGCTTGGTCCCTTTAAATTCCACAGCCCTAACTGTCAATGCCACACATTTAGGTATCCAGGAGTTTATGTTCTGGTTTCTGTCATCTAATGCTTGTTTTATGTGTCCAAGTTTGCCTCCTTAAACTGCCCTAGAGGGCAATGACTTCGTGATAAGTTTCTTCTATTTAAAAAAAGCTTTTCGCCCCCTGCAGAAAAAGTGCAATGGGAGAGCAGGCACACAATGCATGTTCAATACGTATTTACAAAATTTGCCTGAAAACATCGATAAAAGAAAAACACTAAGAAAGACTCTTGGAAAGTCAGCTCAGGGTTTGGGGGAGGTTTAAACATTTTATAGGCAAGATATGGGTAAAGACAGGAATGAGACAGTCTGTCCCCTCTGACCCTGGGGCTAGCCACTCCACTGGCGCATTACGCTAGATTTTTTGGCTCTTCTGCCGCTGTTTCGAGCTGCTTAATTGGCCTGCATTCCAGCTTCATCCCTGGAATATAAGACATCACCTACGCATTCAAACAAATAGTTAACTCTGACCTTTTGTTTCACCACGTGGAACAGCGGTTTCCAAAAACGGGACCCCATCCTTTGTAACCTGGGGGAGGTTCTGTTGTGATCTCTTCCCTTCTCTGCTGTGAATTCACTTTCTCCTTCCCTGAAAATGATGCTAAAAAAAGATGGGGTAAAATCAGAACCCATGAGAAATGGAAGGATTAAGTAAATTTGATTTTAAACTGAGGAACAGTTTTCATTCTAAATAACTTGTGTACATGGTATCCTCAGTTAAACAAAATAATATGACTTTTATTGAGTACAGACAAAGCATAGACCATGAGGGAAGTAGTAGCTAGGGTGATCTAATTAGGAAACACTTCCACGGAGGGAGAAACTATGCCCAGAATGTGGAAATTTATTAACCAACAATGAAATGAAAATTCTCTTCAATCAGAGAGTCCATATTCCATCTTCAGAGGCCATACAAAACTGTTCAAGTACAGGAGCCATGTGAAATTTGCAGAATCATAAAGGAAAGTTGATTTTTGACTATATAAATAACAGCAGGAAGAGAATTATGAAAAATGGAATTGACATGCATTATCTACATGCAGAAGTAGAATCTGGAGTAATCAATTGTGAATAAGAACATCTCATTTTTGCTATTCTTTCTTAACACATGCAGCTTAGAATTTCAGTAATCAAACCATAATGGATTGAAAATACCAAGTTAGCTCACCAAATCTTTGTGTAGACAAGATTAACATTCAATAACATGCTGACTAATCTCACTCACCCTAAACATATTACTTTCAGATTTGATTTAAATAGCTAAGTTACCACTTCATCTCTTTCTTTGTCTAGGCCAACCTTTTCCCTCTTTTCCCTTTGCAACCATCTTTTCTTCTTGTTCAATATTATCAAACCAACCCACAAATCTAATTAAGCTGTCTTGATGCCAAAATTTCTGCTCCAGGAGAAATGCATCATAGAGCACATCTAGGTAAGTGAATTAAAAAAGCATCCAGGCAGGTATCTGGTGAATGTCTCAGTCCATCCTTGCATAATAAACTATCTTCTTCAGCTCATTCATTTGTCAGTCATAGTAACTAAGGATTATTATTTGCTGAATGTACGTGACACCAGCAATTTGCAAAGTCTGTTGGCAAGAAAATCAGGTTAAAATGACAGAGTGAGAAATTAAGCAGAAGCCTGATGTAATTAGCCACAACAATCAGTGCTCTAATTTCTGATTTATTGTTTCCTGTTTTCCTGCTGCCCTCCACTCTGTGTATACTGTATGTGCTTCATGGAGGTCAAACAATTGCCTTATCAGGCCTGGCAAAGCGAGAGGTCAGAGTTAACAATATTTATTTAAACATGCAGGATGCTTCCCACTGCAATTAGGAAATAACTATTACTAATAGGCCCTTGGCACTACTTCCTCATTTATACAATTTTTTGAGGGGAAAAAAAAAAGAAACAGAACAAGAAAGAATTGGGATTCATTTCTTAGATATGCACAAAAGTTGATTTAGCTCTCCCCTAGGAGAATTATTCTTACTCTCAAAAGATCTATGGTTCTAAATGAGTCAAACAAATCATTATTGTTACAGCTGAATATCGTAACAATATGGAAAAAGTATTCTTCTTGATAAATAGCTCAGTTTTTATTTCAAAGCTCTGTTGAAAGGTTATTAGAGACCCCAACTTGGAAACTCCATAGAGAATTCCCTTGCTTTCCATCGTTCAACCACAAACATAAAATGAGGTTAGCTGTTCTTTTCATAACTTAAGAAAACATTATTTAAAATTGCATGTAGGATCTATTTTGAAGAGGAAAATTATGAGCAGTCTTAAATTCAAAATAGAATTAAAAAAAAATCTTTGAAAAAAGGCAAAAAATTTCTATAAGATAAAAATACCACTGTACTTAATTCAAAATAATGTTAATATTTCTAAAAAGATGAATATAACTCAACTAAGGGAAAATTCAAATGAAATTTGTATTGCTGGCCATGTAAAGACATATTTTATAGGTCCTTTGAAAGACAAAGGAATTAGATATGATGAAATCAATATTTTTGTTTTTTTCTTTTAATTTCAAAATTTTATATATCAAACACTCCCAGAGCACTACATACCTATGACAAGATAAAGTAAAACAAACCTACAAGGCCCTCAGACAGTTCTCCAAATGTGATCAGACAGCAAAGCAATATGAATTGGAAGACACATTAGATTGAATGTCAGGGGACCTGGATTTTTGTTCAGGCCATTTCTCTCATCAAATAGTGGTCTTAAGCAAGTCATTTGACCTCTTTAGAGCTCATTTTCCATATAGATAAATGAGAAGCTTGGACTTTAAATCTTTTCTATAATAAAAATTAATTTTTTATAAGTAGTTTTGGTCTGTGTCATGTGCTATGCTAAATATTTTAGATGATCCATGCATTTTTTCTATTAATAATACAAAATTAAAACATAATTAAAATTAAAACATCATAATGGACAAAATAGGGACATTATATATTTATAAAACACGTGAGGAGAAAGATCATCTGTTGTATTTGCCCATATTTTTGCTCTTTCCATTGTTGTTTCTTCTGGATGTCCATGATGGCTTCACTTATCACTTCCTTTACATTTGAAGTACTTCTTTTAGCCATTCTTTAAGGGTAGGTCCACTAGTGACAAATTCTTTTAGTTTCCTTCATAGGAGAATGTCTTGATTTCCTTTGCATTCCTAAAGGATAGTTTTGCTGGATATACAATTCCCTGTCAACAGTTCTTTTCTTTCAAGTTGGCATATGCTCCATGTCTTTTATTTCTCCCAATTATCTATGAAATAGGAACTCATTATCTCTACTTTATAGATGAGGAAATGAAGGCTTTGAAATTCATTAACTTGTCTGAGTTTGTTCAGCTGATTGAGACCCAGGAATCAGTCTAAACCAGGTTGATCTGTGCCTATAACCCAAGTGCTTAACCTTTTATGTTTTACAGCCTTACATCTTAAGATCTTGACATATTAAGATTCTAGTCAAACAGACATACAGATTCACGGAAATGAACACAATAGTACATCTTAAACCAAAATGTTGGAATCCACATGGTGCTACTGAAATAAGATGGAATACTGTTAATGTGGGGGCATCAATTGCATTTGTGTCTAAGAATAGTTCCATGAAAATTCCAATAAGCAATTCCAAACACATACTATTGAGTTAGTCACTAAGCAGTTGCTGAGCACTTACTTTGCTCCCAATTTGGGATTCTGTTCTATAGGAGGGTATAAACAACTAAAATGCCCCCTCTCCTCCGGAGAGATATATAATCCAGTAAGGGCGATAATCTCTGTTATGCATTCTTTTGTGGTAAAATTTGAGGTACACCATAACAAATGTTGAAGGAATTTCAAATTTCAGAGCTAGAACAATCTGGGAACATTAAACGGATGTTAAAGTAAAATATGTTTATGGATATTCTGTGGTCCTGTTTCTTGTCTAATATCAACTTTGGTATTAGTTTAGATATATAAGCTTTTTTTTTTACATTTTTAAATTTGCATTGCATGTAATTTTCCATCCTTTAACTTTATACATGTCTTTATGTTTATATTCAAGTTGTATCTCTTGTAAGTAACACATAGTTGGTTTTCTTAGAGAGTCTGATCATTATCCTTTAATTAGAATCTTAATTATATTTGTAATTAACATAATTCTGATGTATTGATGCTTAAAATGACTGTCTTACTATTTGCTTTCTT
The DNA here is from genome assembly GCA_032199065.1 of Smutsia gigantea. Lineage (NCBI taxonomy): Eukaryota > Metazoa > Chordata > Mammalia > Pholidota > Manidae > Smutsia > Smutsia gigantea. The sequence continues at coordinate 223,598 of JAVSCE010000753.1, read as the reverse complement.
ATTTTCCACCCCACTGTCTTATATTCGATTTTCCTCCTCTCTTTTTATATGATTAATGAAATATTTTGCATCATTTTATCTCCCACTGTTTTTTCTTGGTGATGCATTACTAATTTTAGTGATTAGTCTAGAGATTACACCATGCCTTCTTGACTTATTAAAATTTCATTTAAGTTAGCAACTTCACCACTTTCTAGGTATTTCAAGGACCCAAGAATAGTATAATTATGATCATATATCTCCCTTGTGTAATTATTACGTATTTTAACCTTACATATACCTCAGATTCACAAGACAATTTATGCAATTTCCATTTAGATATACTCAAATATTTACCCTTACTGTACTTCTTTTTCCTTAATATATCTACAGGCTCCCATCTGGATCATTTCACTTCTGTATGAGCAAATCCTCTCAGATCTTCACTGCTTGGCTAGCTTACCAACACCTTCAAGCAATTATTTTAAAATTTTGCCCAGATTTTCTAGTTATTCTTGGTAATAGTATTGGTCTGAAATAAGCTAGTCTTCTGTTCTCGAAGCAAAAGTCTCACTAGATATCTCCATCTCAACCTCTCTCCCAAATTCACATGCTCAAATGCTTGCTTGACATCCCCGCATAGATGTCTAATAGCTCAAACAACACTGAAACCTACCTTCATTTACAGCATTCCCATCTAGATAATGCTGTCTACCTTTTAGTTGGTCAACCTCAAATCCTTAGAGTCATCTTTTATTCCTCTTTTTTCCATGAACGTCAAAGTCAGTTGGTGTGAAATTCTGTTGGCTCTATCTTCAAGGTTTTGCTAGAAATCAACCATTTCCCTACATCTGTACTATTACAGCTGTAATCTGAACCACCATTGTCTCTTGCCTGAATTATTCCAATGATCCCCTCAGAGGTCTCTTGGGATTACCCTTATTGCCCTGTGATCCATCCTCACCAGAGCCACTAGAACGCCTTTTAGTTGTTAAATCAGATCATGTCACTTCTCCTCTCATCCCTTCCAATGGCCATACATTTGAATAATCAAACACCTTATGATGACTCACCAAGTCCTACCTGACTTTCTGTCCCCTCCTTGCCTTTCTGACCTCCTCTGCCATTTTCACTGGACTCCATCATGCTGGCTTCATTGCTGTTCCCAAAGATATATGGCATTCTCATATCTCCAAAACCTGGGTCTAGCTCTTTCTTCTCTCTAGAAATCTTGCTCGTACATTCTAGTGGCTAACGCACCCTCCCAATCGTTGCTCAGATCTCACCTTTTCGGTGAAGCAAGAGCTACCATGACCAATCTATTTAAAACTGCAAACTGCCCACCTTCTGAATGGCCCTCAATCCCACTTACTCAGCTATACTTTCTCTCTTTTTTTCCATTTAATTTTTCGCTTTCTACATAATATATAATCTGCTTACCTTATGGTTTATCTTTATTCATCTTCACCTTCTAGAATGTTCCAAAAAGTAAGTGTGCTTTTCATTGATGTATTCCGAACATCTAGAATAATGCTCAGCACTGAACAGTCTCTATATTTATTTGTTGAATGAATAAGCAAGTGAATGACTATATACCTTTTTATTTCTACACATCCTTATTTAGAAAATGAATGTTTACCTATCTTGAACTATGAGTATATATACTATATACTAGTTTATTACTGTCCTGTATCAGCTGTGACAAATTACTACAAACTTGGTAACTTAAAACAACTGAAATTCATCCTCTCACAATTCTGGAGGCCAAAAGGCCAAAATCAGTATCATTGACCCCCAAATCAAGTTGTCTGCAGGCACATTTCTTCCAGAGGCTCTAGGGAAGAATCTGGTCTTTGAGCCCACATCTTAGAATAGACCCCAGGCTTGCGGTCACATCACCCCAGCCTCCATGGCTGGTGTCCTCGCGTGTCGCTCCGCTTTGTTTCTGTATCACCTTCTGCTCTGGGCGTGTGCCGGTCCCCATTCTGCCTCCATTTATAAGGATACATGTGATGGCATTTAGGATCTGCCTCAATAATCCGACACAATTTCCCCATCTTAAAATCCTTTACTTAAGCACATTTGCAAAGACTCTTTTCCCAAATAATTTGGTAACATTTAAAGTGTCAGGTATTAGGAGTTGACATCCTTGGGGCCATTCTCAGCCTACCCCATCTAGGGACAATGGTGCAATGAGTATGTTCCCTTAGAACTTCAGGGAGCAGAACTGTCCTACCAGACCAAGAATCCCTACTTTGCAAAATAGGTTAAAGAGAAATAAACCTATTTTAAGTCACTGCTATTTTGGGTCTTGTTAAGTTCAACCAGATTGAATCCTGAGAAAAGCTAGTGAATCATTGTTAATATCTTTTAATTGAAATATTACATTTACCTATGGTGAAGTTGCACGGACTAATCCTAATGTCACGTCTCTTTCATTTAGAGTGCAGTTTTACTGACTTATTGGGTAACATTGACTATTTCACAATGAGCCAAAAGTCTGATATACAATGGGAAAAAAATGTTATAACTTGATAGTGAAGTTCTAAAGACCTGAAATGCCTAGATAATATAAAAAGTAATATAAAGATATCTTATTATAGAACTGCTTGAATCACTGCTCTATGTGAAAGCACACTAAAGAGCTAAATAGTTACCTTCTTTACCCAGCACATTTTTTTCAAGCAGCTACATCTTTCTCTAGAAGCCTAAGAAGGAGTAAATCGCAACAGTCTAGACCGAGTCACAGAGACATGAATGTTCACAAGAAAGCATCTTCTGAATACATACTGTATTTGATAAATGCCAGGGAATGGGGACTGAAAAGCCTAGATTTTTAAATAGAAAACTGCCTCCTTAGCACAGTTGTAAAGCTTATATTTACTTTGACATGTTTGTCAAATAACAAATTAACAAAATATTGGGCAATTCTAATTCTGAAAAAATAATCCCCAACAAATGTTCACAGATACCTCAAGAGAAAAGTATTACTGGGGATTAAAAACTAAAAAAGCTCTAGGAGATTAGAGCTGTGAAGATAGTTCAGCAGGCTGTGGGATTCCAGCAGACATCTGTGTTTGGTTATTGCCCGTGTCCTGTTATTAAGTAACACTGTTGAGTAAAACACCTCGGACCAAAGTAAACATTATAACCTGATAGAGTCATGTACTACATGTTATTATATTGTAGTTAGCCACATTGGCTACCAAGCACTGCCCAAATGATCATATAGATCATATATTTTATCAAGATACCAAAAATTTTATATTCTGGCTTGTTCTATAAATTATCATCAATTGACTTATCAGAAACCAATGACCCATCGTTCAGTTAGCCACCCAAGCCAAAATCCTTGTCTCCCAGTCTGTCCCTCCACATCCACTGAAGGAGTAAGTCCTCCCTGTTTAATAATGTCTTCTTCTATCTGTCCCCCATTATAACCACTTAGGTCAACTCTAGAACTATCATTTCCCATCCAGGTTCCATGAAGTTCCTAAATGATCTCCACACGTCTATTGATGCCTCTCTAATGCAATCTCCTTCTGAAAGTGTAAATGCAACACTCTTTGGCTGCAAACCATTCGGTGATCCCCCAGGTTCTTCAAGGCCATTCATAATCTGACGATACAATGAAGCCCTCAAGAACTTGGGCCCTGGAGCCAGACAATACGGGTAAAACGACTCAGACCAATTACATATCTTTATCTTTATGTCCTGTTTTTTCCACAATTGTAATTTAAGCTTTCTGACCATTTCTTCTCCACCTACTATTTCCCAATAACATCTGCTCTACACCTGGCTGCAAATTAATTTCTAAGACCTTTGTCACTGCACTGTCTTTTTGAAAAACCTTTATTCTCTCATCAACATCTGTACATTAAAATTCACACTCAGGAATTCAGTTCTGTCCACTCCAAGCAAACTGGAAAGCTTATGGTCTCCCTTCTGTGACCATAAACCTCCCTCAAATGTCTTCTCCCTTATCTGCATTATTCTTTCTGCCAAGCTCTAGGTAAAGTGTATTCTCTTCTGAGCTGATAGTTCAGGGTTCATTGCACAATGATTGATGTTTATAAAAGTTAATGTCTTATGTGCTTCTTTAGGTGTTTTAGATCTCCTCTAAGTATCCCTAAACCCAGGAGTGGGAGCTCAATAATACCTATTGATTCTTAGAGCTGAAGCTGTAGAATTTCATGGTGACAAATATGATTGTTGGAACAATTCAGTGAATATATCATTCAGGCTACTAAATGGTTCTTTAGGTGGCACAAGAGATGTGATCATTTATTGTAGCAAAAGAACCAGGCCATTAATCACTGAACATGTTTAACCCTTTCCATTTGTCTAATTATTATTGTAGGTGTCAGGTTCTCCTTTCATCTCACTGGCTTTTTCAGACTTCAGAGTTATTCCCCTAGATCCTCCTTTAAAGTGACTCATATCCATCCCTTGAATTTATCCCAGTTTTCCCGTAGTCCCCATCCCCTTGGGAAGCTCCTCCTCCCTTCCTGAACTGGAATATTAAACTACTATCAGAAGTTCTTCTTCCTCTACACCAGTGATTTCCGCAGCCACCCAGGAGCTCCCCGGCCTGGATGACAACCATCCCATCATAAACCACATGAGCTGATCAGAGTGAAACAATCCCTCGAGTTCAGGAAAAAAATTCATTCTGAGAATCGCTGCAGTCAGTTTTCCCCCAAATTTTCCCTAAAACAACCTTTTAAAATATCCCTGTGATCTAATTACTCCCTCCTCACACACCAGATCATTCTCAAAGAATAAATTGCAAGCTAAGCTCCTTAGAAACTCACCTCCCTGCAGCCTCTGCACTCTTCAAGTACCCCATCCACAGGATGTCCCCACCTCGCCCTGCCTGGGCCTTTTTCATCTGACTCATCATCTAACAAGCCTTGTGGTACATCTTAGATGAGAACATTCTTATTTATTTGTACAGTTTTATTCTTTCTGTCTCCACCTTGACACTAAACCCTGTAGACAGTAGAAACCACATCTCCAAGTTGTTTTTCTCCCTCAAGGTTCTTAGCACAGTTATAAGATGTAGTGAAAAAAATAGTTAAAAAAAAGTCTTGGTCACTTGATTCAGTTTACCACTTCATTCAGGTGCCAAATAGGAGATTAAGACAACCTGCTCGTTTCTTACTCTGGATTTCTACACTCAGTCTCCTACCCGCCTGAGACTAGAGAGAGCATTGCAGTTCAGAGAAGCCCATTTGCGTGTAACTGCACTTTAAAATCTCTGGGACAACTGAGCACGCTGCATGACTCGTTTTCAGAAAAGTGAAGTGTTCTTGTTTATGTAATTTCTCTAAGTCTAAAAAGTTATTTTTATTTGTTTTTATATATAAACAAACCTAACAATTAGTTTTAGATGAGTCATAGGTTCACAACCACCCAACCATTACCCTAACACTACCCATACCCCAAACCCCTCAACCTCATTGTCACCCATATATCACCCTAATCCTAAACCTCAATCTCTCCCTCACCCTAACATTAACCCAGACCCTAACTCTAACAGTAGCCTTATCCTCCCTGTACACCTTACCAAAACCTACTCCTGACCCTAACCCTAACACTAACCCTGGCCTGTCACCCTAACCCCTCACCCTCATACCCACCTTCACCCACACCTAACCCGAACCCAAACTCTTAAACGAATCCAAGCCCTAACACTGAAGCCAAAAGCTAACTCTCGCTGTAACCATATCTTCACCCTAACCTATTGCTAACCCTGACCCTAACCCTATCCATAAGTCTAGCCCCTAACCCTCCCCCTCACTTTCACTCACATGGAACCATAACAATTAACTATCACCCTGATCCTCAGCCTAAACCCAAATCCTACCTTTAATCCACACCATAGCTTCATTCTGAAACTAATGCTAAGACTAACCCTCACTCTAACTCTGCATGTACCCCCAGCCCCTCACCCTCACCCTCATCATCACCCACACCTCTCCATAACCCTGAACCTCAGTCTCACCCTCACCCTAACATTAAACCTGGACCCTAACTCTAACTGTAACCTCATCCTCCCTGTACACAGAACCCAAGACCTAACACTAACCTTAACCCTGCCCTTGACCCTAACCCCTCTGCCAAACCCTTCACCCTCATCATCATCTTCACCCGACCTAAGCATAACCCCAAACCTAAGCCTAACCCAAACCCTAACAATGAACCCTAAACTGAACTCTTGCTGTAACCATATCCTCACCCTACACCTAACAACAACCCTAACCCTAACCCTACCCATAAATCTAGCCCCTGAGGCTCCCCTTCACCTTCATCCAGAGGAAGCATAACCATTAACTTAATTTCCATGTGATTCCTCAGCCTAAAACCAAATCCTAACTCTAACCCACACCATAACTTCATCCTAACCCTAACCTTCACCCTAACCCTCACCCTAACCCTCACCCTAACCCTACCCAGACCCCACCCCCTCACCCTCATCATCACCCACACCTCACCATAAGCTTAAACCTCAGTCTCGCCCTTACCCTAACATTAAACCCAGACACTATCTCTAACTGTAACCCTATCCTCCCCATACACCTAACCCAAAACCTAACCCTAACCCTAACCCTGGCCCCTCACCTTCATACTCACCTTCACCCACACCTTACCATAATCCAACCCCTAAACCTAACAATTTTTACATGAAGTGGAAATTGCATATTTCCTTTGTAACATCAGCTGTGCCCTCTGTTAAAAAGGGAGCATACAATTGGGAGGCCAAGATTGAATTCTCATTAGCTAGCCTCTTGTATTTTTCTCTTAAAATTTTGAAAAGTTTCTGATAATAATGATCAGAACTTAAAAGTCAAGATCAGTTCCAAAGAAATGCTTAAGATGCATGTCTGAGTCCATCAATCAATCTATCCACCTATCTACTCTCTCCCTTCCCCTACCCTCCGCCACTCACCAGGGATCCTACAGGAAACCAAAACGCTGTGAAAGTAGGTGCTGCCCGCCGAACTTCAAAGCAAGATGCAGTATCAGTATATTCCAGTGCTTACCATCAAATACCTGCGTCTGGGCAAACACACAATTAAAACTAAACTCCGTATCATGAATAAATAAATGTAGAAGAAAACGAATAAAGAAATAAAATACTCTAGGTATGATCTTCATGCCTGAGGGTTTGATTTTCTTAAACATTAAAAAACACCCTTTATGCTATGAATAGCCACATTTATGGAAAGGAATCAAGGGGAAAGGCATCACTTTGCTTATTTAAGGGTACCAAAATCCATACTGCTGCCAAAATAGGCGCGTGGTGATTTTTCTAGGGGTCATTTAAGGGGGCAGAGTAACTACAAGACATTATCGCTCATTTGTGGTCAGTGAATGTGTGGTACAAACCAGAATTTCAATTTGACCCTTGGTTTTATAATTTAATACCAATATTACTTACATTATTAGTTTTACTGGTAAATCAGGAGCAAGTTGTTGGAGTCCAGCTGTGACCCCAGGGCAGGAACTTTTTGCCTGCTGTCACCTTCTGACAGTTCGGGCTGTTAATTAGCTCAGAACACAAGCCCCTCTCTGTCCGCCAGCTGGCACACTGCGCTCCAGAAACTGGCAGCTTGAGAAGATTTAAAGCCTGTAAAAAGGGCTGCTATGTAAACAGTTTATTGTATAATATTTGAAGACCACGGTAGGCCTGCCTTAGTAATCGAAGGTGGGCTCTGCTATTGCGCTTTCACAGGTTAGCAAAGAAGAGAGTTAAAAATAGCTTTTGTCTTTGTCTTCTTTCTCCAGAAGAATGAAACTAAGGATTTCGACTCTGGAGGTATCATGTTGGTGCCTTGGAGGAAAGTCAGTCATTGAGTTCTGCTGAAATGATCCAAACAAAAAGAAAGATAAGTAAGCAGTTGTGTTTACGTTGCAGAAATCACAAAATGGGTTGAAAACCTTAAAGTTCTGTTGGGTAAGGATGCTGTATAAGCTTTCACTCTAAAAGGGACTCTGTCCCCTTAACACATGTGTGTCAATTATGCATCTGCTATATGATGTGGCCGGTTATACCTGCCCCTTTATTTTGACCAAAAGACTTTCCTAACGTTCAAGGACTTTTAAAATACATTTTTCAGAACTATACTCAATACTTTTGAAATTGCATCATTTTTGCAATGTCCTTTCCTAACTCCATAAAAGAATTTTTAAATGTTAATTTGATTAGGTAAATCAAAATGCTGAATGATCCCCAATTCTATAGACTCTATTTGAACATTAAAATTCAGAGATATCTAGCCTTTGTTGATTGGCTGGCTTGTTTCATAAGCCAAGTGGCTTAAGTGCATATCATGATCAAAAATCTAAATTATTTATTTGTTTTAAAGGAGTAAAAACAAGCATAATATGCTGTGATAAAATAAGTCTGTCTCAGCAAAGAAAGAAAACCAAATCACCATGTACCTGCTCTTGATTCATTTTTCTTTCAACCATTTCTTCATTGATCTTTCCAGAAGAAATAGAAAAATAGTCGTCTCCTGGATGTTTTCCTGGGAAATTTTTCATATAAAATTATCAAAACAATTTGGAATTAGCTGTTTTTGTGCAAACACACACACAAACACATAAACATTTGGCAGGTAAGAATTACAGATTCCTGTTATAAAAAGACTTGGAAACCCTATGCCTGAGTAGGCATAGTTCCTCCACATTTAGAGTCTTTGCCTTGCTTTCCAGAGAAGCAAAACTTAGCCTGTCCTTCCCTCATTCTCCTCCACTCCCTGAAGTACCTTTTACTTTTGTCAATAAGAGTAGATAATGCTGATTGATAACTGTAATGCCACACACAGGGAGGAACACTTGAAGGGTATTACTTATTTATTCTTTGCAACAGGCTTAGGAGATAGGTTGTAAAACTGCCTTCACTCTACCGATAAATGTCGTAGAACTTGCTCAAAATTACACAGCCTACAAATGCCACCGCGGAGCCAGGAGTCTCGTAATGGCTCTGCTACACCACATCCCAGTCGTCAGCATTTTTTTTGAAACTCTTTCTCGACAGCCACGCCTCTGTGCTTTCTTGGCTTTCCTACTTTGTTCTACCAGCCCTCTGTCAGCTTTCTATCTTCACTCCATGTATGTAGGGAATTTCTTCCATTCCCAGGAGTTCTTCCCTTCCATTGTTTCCATTTACTTCAGTGGCTCTGACTTTCACTACTACACTTGTGGCTCTCAAATCTTCATCAATTTTCCTGAGTCCCAGGACCCTGTCTCTGGCTGTGGTTAATGCTCTTCTCTGCCACAGACCTGCCCTTTCACTTGTAATTGCATCTTAGTTAATGGCATTCCTGTCCACCCACATTCAGGATTATCTTTCACGTCTTCATTTACCACCCATTCCAGTGAGAACATCTTACATTTTCTGAGAAGAACCATCTCCCTTACACTCATAGCTTGGTCTGGTTTCAGTCCCCACTGTTGCTCACTAATGTGGTGCTTCAGCAGCCTCCTAACTGCTTTCGTTGCCTCATGTCTCTATCCTCTGTAATCAGTCCCACATTGTGCCACCAGAAACATCCTCTTAAATGCAGACCAGCTCTCAGAACTCCTCTTCTCAGAAAACTTAAATGGCTTCACAACGTACACAGACCAGCCTTCATGTTCCTCAGTTCAGTAAACCCCTGGGCTTAGTTCTGGCTTATCATAATCCAGTTTAACCTCAGCTCAGGCCCCCAGGATGTGCACACTTCTACCCCCCAGCCGTGCCCTGCCCGGCCCCCTCCTGGTGGCGCTTATGCTATCCTTCCTTCGTGGGCTTCTTCCTCCTCTTTCATCTTAATCCTTCTTGATCCACTTCTGGTTTTCTCCTAGGAAACTCCTCATGTTCCCACCAAAATTCATCCACCTCTTCATTTACTGAAGCAATATTTATTGCATACTTACCATGTGCCTGACATGATACCAAGAGCTGGAGTCTTACAAATAAAGGGCAGGCTCCCTTCCTTCAAGGAGTCTACAACAGTCTAATGGGGAAGACAAACAAATAAATAAACAATTAAAATGACATGTGGTTTTTATGAAGGACACAACTACCAAAGCTCACTCAAGAAAAAATAGCCTTCCCAGTGCCATGATTATTCTGTTTATGAAAGAAGATTGCTTCACTAGTTAATTCTACTAAACATTTAAGGAGGAAATGATACTAATTATATACAACCTTTCCCAGAAATTAAAGAATCTATAAATTCAGCATGGCCTCAAACAAAACACCAATTTTGTGTAGACATTGGCAAGCCAACTTGAAAATATATACAGACATGCAAAGAAAACAGAAGACAAAATGATTTCTTGAAGCAACAGGATTGATTGCCTTCCAGTACCTGAGTTCAAGAGCGATCACAAAGCTACAGTGTGGAATTAGTGAATAACAGTGAAAGGTATCAGTGAAAAAAAAAACAATGTAATTCAATGGGGAATTTGTCTTTGCCACAAATGGTGCTGGAACAAATAGTTATGTACAAAGAAATGAACTCCAACTTTTGCTACATACTAGATATAAAAATTAACTCAAAATGGATCATTGACCTGAATATAAAAGATAAATCTATGAAATTCCCAAAAGAAAACATAGGAGAAAATCTTTATGACTTTAGGTTAGGTGCAGATTTCTTTTCTTTTCTTTTTTTTTATTAAGGTATCATTGATATACAATCTTACAAAGGTTTCAAATGAGCAACACTGTGGTTACTACAGTCACCCACGTTATCAAGTCCCCTCACACACACCCCATTGCAGTCACTGTCCATCAGCGTAGTAAGATGCTGTAGAGTCACTACTTGTCTTCTCTCTGCTGTACTGCCTTCCCCGTGGCCCCCCTACATTATGTGTGCTAATCATAATACTCCTTAATCCCCTTCTCCCTCCTTCCCTCCTCCACCCCTCCCCTTTGGTAACCACTAGTCTCTTCTTGGAGTCTGTGAGTCTGCTGCTGTTTTGTTCCTTCAGTTTTACTTCATTGTTATACTCCACAAATGACTGAAATAATTTGGCACTTGTCTTTCTCTTCCTGGCTTATTTCACTGAGCATAATACACTGGAGCTCCACCCATGTTGTTGCAAATGGTAGGATTTGTTTTTTTCTTATGGCTGAATAATATTCCATTGTGTATATGAACCACCTCTTCTTTATCCATTCATCTACTGATGGACACTTAGATTAGGTGCAGATGTCTTAGAGAGGACACAAAACGCAAAAAAAAAAAAGAGAAAGAATAAATTGATAAAGTGGACCTAATCAAAATAAAAAACATCTGCTCTTTGAAAGACACTACAAAGAAATGAAAAGACAAGCCACAGATTAGGAGAAAATATTTGAACAATACAAATCTGATAAAGACCTGTATCCAGAATATATAAAGAACTAGTACAATAAAATAAAAAACAAGATTTAAACTGACATTTCACCAGAAAAATATATGAATGATAAATAAGCACACAGAAGATGTTCAGCATTAAAAGTTAACAGGGAAGTGCAAATGAAAATCACAATGAATACTACTTAATACCCACTAGAATGGCTAAAATAAAAAATGCCAGTGATATCTAGTGCCAGCAAGAATATGGAGCCACCGAAACTCTCCCATGTTTCTGGTACGAATGCAAAACAGTACAACCACTTTGGAAAATTGTTTAGCATTTTCTTCTAAAGTTAAACACGTGCTGATCACCGTTCTATATATGATCTCCATTCTCTTTCGATTCCAAACATTTTATCATTTCCAGATTTATCCTTCAATACCATAAACTCATTGATTCGTTAATGTATTCTTTCAAAGAGCATTTCAGACAAAATGATTTTTCTGAGAAGTTTAATCCAGTATAAATTTTTATTGAAAATTATTCCAGGTGTAAGCAATTATTTCTTAATCCCAAGACTTCCAAAGCAAATAACTCCTCTGTGGTTAAACAGGCTATATTAATCAGGTCGTACAAACTAACAATGTGGTATCTTAATGCGGCAGAAGTTTGTTTCTTACTCTTGTCCTCAACATTCGCTGTTTGAGGGGTGTAGGGATGGTTCTCTGTGCTGTCTATCTAAAATTCCACGCCTTTGATCTCTGTGGTTTAGCACCTTTACAAGGGCCTCATGTCACTCCATGGCACACTCTTTACATCTTAGACAAGCAAAGATAAAGTTGAGATCACAAGATTGGTTTGAGATACTGGGTCTGATAAAGTTGATCACTTCTGTTCTTGTTTCATTGGCCAGACCTCAGTGTTGTGGCCCCATAGAAAGGGAAAGGCAGGTGAGGCTGCGAGATGTACTTACACTGTGAGCTTAGGAAGTAAAGGATGCAGGTGAAGGCAGGTAATTGTTTGCCACGGTGACCATGAGAAGAACACCTACATAGTGGTTTTTCTTTGGTATTTACATATACTTCAGTTGCCTCAAATTTTGGGGGGCAAGGTGAGCTATAAATTAATTGATTGCATTTCTTTGTCATTAAATCACAACCAACTTAATAACAGAGATGTTTTCTATGCTGAAAATTTTCCATAGTACCTATTATAATTACGGAAGGAGCCCATTACATTATTACTGTGATAATTAAAAAATGCCAAAGAAATGACTTAGTGAATGAAATGAAACTCAAAACTTCTCTGTATTTGCACCTATGTGTATAAATGAACTCATAGATATCTGCCTCTATGTTTCTAAATCAATGCAAACAGGAAGGTCTAGAGTATGTAGATCATCATTTATTTTTATTTCTATTTCTTTCCCAGGACAAAAGAAATATATATTATCTGCCTCATATCACAGAGTGGTGGAAAGAGATGTGGATTATACAGCAGGAATCCCAGGTTCTGGCTTCCGCTCCACCGCGTCTGTGGTGTTGACAAGCCAGTTCATCTCTCTGGGTCTTGTCAGTTAAATGAAAGGTGTAGACCAAATTATCCTCGAAGTCCTTCCCATTTCTAATGTTCTGAGGGTTTTTATGAGGCTGTCATCTCAAGCTAATTGGTCCCTGTGAGTCAAAGGGGCTTAACATTCGGGAACTGAATATCTTGGTGGCAGAAACTCAACTGGAATGAAAAGAGAGAAAGGAAGGGAGAGAGAAACCAAATCAAACCCAAAATACTCCTTTACCTTGTAGTGTACAATTAATTCTACCAGGGAAAATTACAGTTCTTTCTTTCCTTCCCACAAGAAGTTATCTTGGGCTCAGAAAGCCAGTAGTCATTGCCACAAATCAGAAACTAATGCACCTGCATTCAATGATAGTGGAGCAGGTTCTTCGATCCAACAGCTAGACAACCAGATGAATATTAAAATGACTGAAATTTCCTGATTTGCATTTAATTAATTTCTAAGGAGCAAGTAGTAGAAGTCCAGAAATGGAGGATTGAAAATGCACATTCAATTCTCTACTCTGCCCCAAATTATTTGTGTAATGTTGGTAAGTCAATTAAGAGCTTTAGATCCAAGTTCCTTCACAGAAGAATGAAAGGTTTGGGTTTGTTGGTCTTCAGGATGCCTAACAATCATGAAATTCTTTGAATCTATGAAAATTAAGATCCAAATTGAGAAATACAAATAATCATATAATACTGAAAGCCCATCCCAGGTGAACCCAGTGGGAAAACTCAAGCAACATTTCACTGAAGAACTAGCTTTCCAGCTGATCTTGGACCTACTGCCATTGTTAGAAAAGAAAGCAAAAGAGCAGGCTTCACATTTTGGGTAGAAGATAAAAGGATGTTAGGTCACATGTCACAGATCTCAAAACCAGCAAAGTTTAAAGGTAAAGTAATTGAAAAATAAGCAGATATGCAACTTAGGTCAATGAAAAGGCAAGAAATTTGTCATATTTTTCTTAGCAGTGAAACGAGAAATGCAAATAGTCTTTGGGAGAAAGTAATTTCTTCAAGCCTCAACTTAAATCCTGCCAAACGTCAGATGATAGATATCTTCCAAAGGAAGCAGGAAGAGCATATATACTGAAGAATGATTCAAAATAAAATGAAATATATTTTCCAGCAAAAATTCATATTGCTTTTAGAACTTAAAGTGCAAGAAAAAAATTTTAAAGGGATTTTATTCTTGGAAATGTTCTTATAGCAGGGAAGTTTTCTAGAGCCATATTAGAAAATCTTCTGCATATTAGAGTAGTGAGCAACTTCATTTCTCCTTAAGTTAATTTTGCTGTTGGATTTCACACACCAAACATCTTACTAGTCAAGGTAGTTTCAATTGATAATCACAGTATTTTTCATTGTTTTGATTATTACTTTGGCTCATTAGAACTGTCGGGTAAGGTAGATTTTATCCTGGAGAGAACAAGTCTGCTGTTTGGAAAACAAAGACCACTGTTTAACTGCTGGGGTCTTGGGACAATTCTAAGAATTTGGATTCATTAAATCAAATAAATGGAAATGGGTTTTGCCTTACTGACTATACGATGAGCACCAGTCTTCTCTTGCTTTAAATAAATATGAATTGTCATCTTCAATTTCCTCCCACTGTAGGATGTAACAAAACATTTCACAAATAGCCAGAAAGGAAATCAGACTCTTGCGAAGATTCTCAAGATAATTATCATGGGTGGTTGTGCACACACACAGATGCACATACAACCTGCCTTGGAAATGAGGGAAAAGGTGGTCTCATAGTTTCTGCAGAATAGCTTGTTAACTCTGTGGCAAATCTTCACAGGAACATGTGGGGGCTGAAATCTTGGACAGGATGGGCTCTTTAAACCACTCATCATTTTTATGTTGGAAACAACTCCGACTTTTTTCTCTATAGTTGTTAAAGTAACAGAAGTTCTAAATATATAAGCAAGTTAGAAATCTTTCAAAAGTAATGACTCAGATGTCATTTTACAATTCCCCTTCACAATAAATACCTAAAATAATAAATTTTGAAATTATGTTTGCTTTCTCTGGTTTTTTTGTAACTGTCGTGAATTGGCATGTATTTCTGAATTATGAATACGTCTGTTCTCAATCTTCAATGACTGAAAAAATGTCAATACAAGGAAAAAGACACGATAAAAGAGAATAGAAATGAAAGAAGGAATCTAACATTTGAAAAGTAAACCCTCCTAGACTGTCACTCAAGAGTGACAGGGATGAGAGAAAATAAGTATTTGACAAACTTCACATATGCTTTAATTCACTAACTATACCCAGAGGGAAAGAAAATTCAACAGGAATTTTAAGGCCGTCTTGGATGTCATAGACACCACACAGATTATGGGGTGGAAGGAAGTTTTCCAAAAATTTGCGGATGAGATATTTGTCAAATCTGAGCAAAGTGGCCATTGACGTTCAGAAGATTTTTAAATATGCTGTGATAGATTCTGCCAATAGCTGTTGCAGAGCTTGCTTTACTTCAGTTAGCCATACTAAGATTGTAATTGGGAATGGCAGAGGAAATCCTCAGCCCTGTAAAGGCAGATGGTAAGTTTACAATTCACGGAGAATAAACTGCAATCTAAATAAGGTTTGCAAATGCCTCTTGTCAGTGGTAAGCTGGGACATGTTTATCAACAAGCTCTCTAGAAGAAGAAAAAATGTGTGTCTGTATGTTTATTGTTTATTATAAATTTTACTGCTGTAAGGAATATAGCATACAAATTACAAAGAGTAAAAAAATACCTAAAACTCTTCTTTTTCCATTTCCTATAGCCGATTAATTCTCACAAAAGGCTTTTGTTAATTGTTGCCAAACTCAAATCCTTAATCAATCTCTGGTTTCAGCTGATGAATGAATGCAGGTCCAACATGAATGCTGCATTCCTAGTTTCATTCACCTTAACAAACAAGATGAAAATAAAAACATAGAAGAAATAATTTGGACCTTCACTATGGATCAATGACATGAGTGTTTCCTTTTCTGAATTTCAGACTGTCTGTAAATACCAGAAGAAAATGTCATTAAAATTTGCACTATTCTCAATGTAAAACCTACAGAAAACTACACACTGCATTTTTAATGTCTCCTGTATCATTTTTTTTAAGTCTAGGCTATCAAAAATATAACCAAACAATAAATAAAGCCCTGATTGTCAGCATTTGCCAACTTCTGTGGTTTAAGTACTTCCACTATGATGGAATTCAAGCTATGAACACCCATCTCTGAAGGTGGAGTGGGAAGAAATATGCAATAGCACATCATTATATGGCATTTCCCCCATACAGATAGAATAGACATGAATTGTCTCAGGAACATGGATGATAGGATAATGTAGTAAATTAATTAGGAAGTAATGAATTTTAAGAGTTACCTTTGTTTTAAGCATAATATATTTAACCAATTTTATATAATCCAATTTTTAATAATGGCTATGCTTAACTCCCAGCTCACAAAATTCCTCTATCTTTCGCAATCTCTTCTTGTGAGCCTGTGTGAATAGGCTGCTGCACAGGACGGCCTCCTGTTAAAAGTCACCAGGGGCATGAATACTTGGCGTTTTGTCCCAGCTTCGTGCATCTAAATTCTTACCTAGGGAAATCATTACTGGAGTCACCAGAAGAGAACTTCTTTTAACTTCATCTGAGATTATACCACATATTTAAAAGTTGTAAATTTGACATGTGCTTTTCTGAAACCCAATTTGTTGACATTATAAACATCTTATACCCATGTGTAGTTATACACCACGAACAATAGAGGGTTAACATCCTTTATAGGTTTAAAGATTTTCTGTTTCTTCGTTATAACGATTACAGTGATCAGAATAGAGGTAGCAGGTAAATTGCTTATTCTCACTGAAACCATTCAGTATGAAATTTATTTATAGTATATAACACCAGAGCCTATAAAATTACTGAAGCCACATCTTCTCAAATGTAAGCAAGATACTTGGATTTTCAGATCAGAGTTTGGCCAAAATTCCATGAGGTGATGTCAAACCCTGTCAGAAAGCTAAGTTAAAAAATACAGCTACGTCAAACGCTGAGTTGTGAATCACACTGTATGCATGAAAGCAAGGAGACAGTGTGACATAGCAGAGAAGGAGCAAGAAGGTCCAAGAGGTGGAGTCAAAGTGGGTTTGGGTAGAAATTCCAGTCCAGTCACTTAACTAACCATGTAACTTTGGGAAAGCATTTAAACCTGTCTAATCCTCAATTTCTGCAAAGCTCAAGTGGTGATTACAGTACTTCATTGACAGTGCTATAATGGCTTCATAAGAGAATCAATGTGCATTGCCTGGCACAGACTGTAGCAGACAAGTAAGGGAAAGTATTATGAAAGCGTATTCTTTTCTGCACAACCAGACCAGGGGAGACTGAGGTGGGAGCCATTAGGGAATAAATATTCATGATGCACTCAAGAATCTTTTTCTGGGCAGACTCCATCCAAAGCAAAGTTAAGCAGAGGTTTGCATCGGCCCCCGAGGCTACCTCAGGCCCCGAATATCGAAAACACACAACTGGGTTTCTCCTTTGGGCTGAGGCTATGCAAACTGAATCTGAGATTCTGAAACTATATCTGATCGCCATCAAGTACAAGGCCTTCAGGAGCACCGTCGATCCCTGCAGCTGTCACAGTGCAACGCTCACAGAACATAGAGATCGTTAAGTGTCTGCGATCTGCTACTACAAGGGCCATTCGGCATTCCAAAGGCACAGTTTAGGATGGTAATATTAGAGAAACCTAGGTCCAGTGCATGGATTTCCTTAGCCCTCAGACCCACAATTCCTTCGGATGCATTCGTTTTTCATTTAGTTTCGTGAGATAAGATGGAGCAGTAACAGGTAACTTCCCGGAGGCGGGGCTCCTGCTACCTGTAGAGTCACTACGGGGGGCAGGCAGGGAGCGGTGCCAGCGGGTATCTGGCACCCCGGGCCAGGAGTGTGGGCAAAGAAACAAAGGCACTATGTAAACGCAGCTATTTTATTTTGCAGTTTTTTGTGAAAACGCTACTGGCCACAATCATACAATCACGATTTTTCTGGAGCCACAAAAAGCATTTTCCTGGATATTTTCATTAGCATAGAAATAGCAACGACATTGTAACCATTTTTGCCCGGGACCTTCTTTAATGGCAGAGAGCCATCTTCTAAGGTAGCTAGCAGGAAAGGCGCGCTTCCACTGAGTTACTAATATCTCTCCTTCGCATTTGTATGTCTCTGGAAAAAAAATGTATGAGCCAGACTCCCTGAAATAACAGATAAAGGAAACAGCAGCCTGATGGAAAACTAAAGTCCTGAATCAGAAGCAGTGGTAGTTCCAGAATGTCTACACAGCAGAGGCTCAGGGGCAGCCTTCAGGTTGGAGGGGAAACCAGACAATTCTCCTTGACCCCGTTTTTGCTCAGAGAATGTACTGATTTAGGGCACCTTGGCACCAGGAGCTGGAGGGAGCTAAATGCTCTACAAAATGAAAAAAAAACTCCCACATTCCTTTGCCCCTATACCTGTACTGACTAAAATAAGAGGAGAATCAAGCTCTAAAACTGTACAGTTAGCTGAAAAACTACCCAACTTTAAAATTCTAAGCAAATGATGTAATCAATCATCAATCAGCTCTGATCGATGGCCTGCCATGTGCACGGCCCTGGGTAGGAATAAGGTATGTCCCCTGCCCTCTCACTGCATGGGGGCAGGAGGGAAGAAGGGCTTTAGGAGAGAAAGTGAGGTGATCGGCCTTAGAAAATGGGGCCCACGTGGCCCAGAGGGTTAGGAGGTGACGTTTCAAGGAGTCACCTGCACCAAAGCTGAGAGAAAAGAGGTGGGTGGGGGGTGGAGGAGGACAGGGCAGGGGAAATCCTGGGGAGAGAACTGGAGGTGCGAAGTCAGGAGTAGAACCCTGAGCGGTCTGAGGAACTCCAGAAATCTGCCTAGAGCGAAGAGGGTGCAGCAGCCAGGGCCCGCAGGAAACGGAAACCATACTGGGCATTCTGAGAAAGAGGATGGGAATTTCTTCGCAGGCATTAGGCGACAGAGACGGGACTGCAGGGAGCAGGGCCCACGACTGGGGGAGCTGAGGGACAAGGTCAGGGGGGAGTGCCTGGAAGTTTGCAAAGGGGCCGGAGCTGGGATCCGGACCTCAGAGGAAGGGACGCCGGCCAGCAGATCCTGGTCATGTCCGAGGGGACACGGTGACACTGGGTCTGGGGAGAACGCTAGCCGCTCCGACCCACTGCTTCAACAGCGAGGAGCTATAGGTGCATCGTCCGGAGAAAAACGAAAGGAGCAGGTCTTTCCTCTCTTCTCCATTCACCCCCAGCACCACGTACTGGCCCAGGTTAACTGTGAATCCATCTCAGCAAGGTCTCCATGTGCTTATCCAACTGCATTTTGAAGTTGGAACTGGCCCCCCTTTTATATTAGCAGTTGATTTACACCCATCTTTTCACCCATCAGTCAAAAACTACTATGTCATTAAAATATTATTGTTATTGTAGTCTCCATTATTTTACCTTTCATTACATCCCTTCACTTCCCATCGTGAGTCAGGAATAGTTCCCTCTGAGCAAAGCTTATTGTAAATGTGTACTGCTTACTAAGCCTGCTCTTTCTGAGCCCTGTCATTAAAGGGGCACCATGCAGGAACCCCAGTCTTCACAACTACTTCCAGGAGAAAAGTTCAGGCTCCCCTCTCCACGAGAGGAAAGAAAATAATGAAGCGGAGGGTTTTGCTCCTCTGTTTTTTTAAAATGTGGACACTAAGAAGAGCTTCACTGTCTTTGATCTCAAAAGCAATTAAAATTGAAAGAGTAAACAAAGAGGTGGGGTTTAGCCTTCTCTCTTAATCTCAGTTGACTGACACATTTTACTAGTCTTGAAGGAGGATGAGAAGGTCAGATTTCTGCAATAGCCATATTGGGTAAAATAACAGATGCAGTTTTATAACATCTTAAAAATCATTGAAGACTTTATACTAGAATGAAATTACAAGCTTCAGGTAATTTGCAAAAACTTCTGTTTGACTTTTGTATTTTTTCTTCCCAAACCACCTTTCAAAGTGGGAACTCCAATAATTTGTTAGATAGTGACATCCTGCCAAATGTATCATTTTATTTTTCTTGGGCTCCTAAGCCTCTTTCACAGATAGGAGAGCAGTTGTTGCAAAAGGCAGGAAGAAAAAAAAAAGCAATGCTTTGCTTCATCACTTTAAAACATCAGGGCTAAAATATATTATGTACACAAACACAAACCCAGAGTTTCCAAAATGGATACAATTTGCACAGTTCAGTGTTTGATATCTAGATATATTTGTAACATCTCAAGGCAGTCTGTGCTGATTTTCTTAGACAGATTTTACAGAACCCAGCTTAAGTTAACAGAAGTTGTAAATTATGTCTAAGTGGACTTTATAAACAAAAGTTAAAGTTGAGCATGCAAGGGAATATTGAAAAGTTTGCATAATGCTGTCAACATCTACAGTACCCACGTTCATCCTTTCTTTTATTATTAGCTGAATTTTTTTTCTATATACATGGATATATGTCTAACTAAGTATGTGTGTACAGATTTATGTTTTCAAATGAAACAAAGCTGTGCAGTCATTTTCGCAGGGACCGACTGAAGTCTCTGCAAGCACGTGATTTGTCGAGCCTATGAAAGCACAGTGCCGACATCTCCCTCTTGCAGCCCTATGCCTGTGATCCGACCCGAGTTTGTGTTTCTGGGAAGGTGCCTGGAGAATACCAATTTAATTTAGAAACCGCCCCGCTTAAGTGTTTGGTAGGGGTTGACAGTGCATCAGGTGATCCGATCTATGTGCAGGGATACCACAGAGAAAGCTGGAAATGTCACCGAAAAAGTTGACATTGAATGTGTTTTCCCTACAAAGGAATTGATTTTAAACATCATTTAAATTTATAACATGTGCCCGATTCCAGTGTTTTGTTACATGACAGAATGGAGATGCTAGTTCTCTGCTTTCAAATTATTTCAGTGTTCTGGCAGGGGCTTTTCCTTGAATTGCAAGCGTTGTTATTCTGTTGCACACTGTTAAGTTAATGGTCAAAGTGGAAATTCTTATGTAATAGAGATGAACAACTATTTCTCCTACTAGTTGAAATACAGCAAAGTTGCTAACAATGTTTTTGGATATGTTCTTTCTCATTTATGTAGGCTTTTTTATTCTTATTACACAGAACTTCAAAAAAAAAAATACAAAATGTTATAGTTGGATTAGCCCTGATATGTCTTTGCAAAAAAAAAATGTGTATGTGTATATATATATATATATATATATATATATATATATATTATGTGTGTGTATACATGTATAAATGTATCCTTCGTCACCACCAAAAAGCATTCATTCACCCTGAAATTTTATTGAACATATACAATGTATCTTAAATAGTATTATATACATTGTCCCTGACAGTGGTCCGGGTGAAATTTTATTGAACATATACAATGTATCTTAAATAGTATTATATACATTGTCCCTGACAGTGGTCCGGGTGAAATCTGTTCATCGGTAACCGACATAAAGATAATGTATTTCCAAGGATAACCAACTTATTTTTTTTAATGATTCTCTAGGGAGAGAAAAAGTAGTTTGATTCAAAAATCGAACTGCTTCTTCTAAACTGGCCTATCAGCTTGCTTCCCTGCCTGTCTCTTTATTGAATCCATACTTTGTATTTCAGTGGCCCGTTAAATTCTTCCTGCTTTTTCAAGTTTCTTTGAAAATATCTTGTGAATACTGAAGGAGAAAACTTGCACTAATGGTCTCGCGAGTGTCCTGTATTCTCTAAACAAGAACAGAGATGTCTTCAGGTTTTATTTTGTGGTGTTTGTTTTGTTTCGTTTTGTTTTTAAAGGAAAATTAGAACATTAACACATGACAACAGTGAGATTACACAGATGAATTTTTGAGTTCTTTTATCTAGTAAACATTCTAATGATCAACTTCAAAGGCAAGCCGGGAAGAAACGTCCTTGTCTTCTGTGCCAGAGTGAGAGGCGAGGCTCTTTACCACTCATATGGGAGATATGAGGAGCCTTTGAATGGATCGTTGCTTTTTATGAGTCGTAATGAGGTGAGAAGTATTCTAGTGTGTGGCACTGGCCTTCATTAAAAAGCACAGAACAGAATGGCTTACGGTTAAAGGGGGTAATTTGTTCTAACATACTTGCTAAATTGTGCTGTAACCATGCCAGTTAACAGCACTATATTTCCCGTAGGATTCCTGAATGCATTTGTGTGCAATTATTCTGCCCATGGACAAAGTTCAGAGATTTTTTTCCAATAGCTTATGCTAACTCCTCAACAATGTCCACTCCTTCAGCGGAGTGTGTATGGAGCCCCACAGTGAAAGAATCCAGAGATGTTCTCATTCTCTTTCGAAAGCCAAAGGGTTCTTGTAAAACCAGAAATACACAGAACCCAAATTTAAATGAACACCATTAGCCCAAGAGGTGATGCTCGAATTAACAGCTCACTTAATGACCACGAAGCTTATAGTTTTAAGTTATGCCTTATAACAAATACAGTCCGTAAGAAAGGAAATCGGGCCTGGTAGTTTCCAGTCTACCAATTAAAAGAAAAGATAAAAAATTGAAAAATAAGAGCAATAATGTTGCTATATTCGTGAGGAAATTTTGTCCACAAGAGAACTTGGAGTTCTACAAAATACCAAGAAGATTACTTGCTCAGGCTCTTCCTGGGAACATTGCACTACAATTTTATTCACTGGAAAAACCATTCTACTTAAAGAAACACAGCATTTTTTTTCCACATGACCAGCTATCAAAAGAAAAATTGTTGTAAGAGAGAAATGTTAAGTTTTGGAACAGGACCTAGAATTTGGGTATATCATAGGGGAAAATTGTTTTATAAGTGTCAGCTTTAAAAATTATATGTATTTATTTTTTTCTCAGTGTTCCATACTTCTGTTTATTATTTATTTTTAATTATTTTATTGAAGTGTGGTTGGTGTACAATATTATATTGGTTTCAAGTGTATTCCATAGTAATTTATCTGCAGAGTTAAAGGCTCACCCCAACTAGTGTAGCTACTATCTGTCAACATAGAAAGACTTTACAAGCAAAAACTTTTTAAGACAGGTCTGCTATTACACTGAAAATGTCATAACATTATATTTTAAGTGAAAAACAGCTCCTTTTATTTTTCTAGAATTTTCTTAAAAGTAATAATACAAATATTCGTTGTTCCCCAAACGATGCCCCAATTTTATAACTGATGACACAATTTTACTGGAACAGCTAAGAATTAATTAAATACAATTGATAAGCTATCATGAACTAAAACCAGAAACTTAAACAACAAAAGACTTCACAGTAAGACAGGAAATGTCAGTGTTTGTCCGCTCTAGAATCTCTGGGGCTTAGAAGTGGGGAGAAGAATGTCAGCTTTATCCCTTTTCTCCTTTTTCATTATTATTTAGTTTTTGCATATTAAATATTTGATTTTGGGGGGAAAATATTTACAACCACAGTTTTTAGTACATTATTCCAGCTTCAAAAATAAATGCTGGCAAATTTAATAGAAAACAGGCATTGGACCTATAATAAATGTAATAGGCTCAGTCTCACCTTTTTTTTTTATTGGGTTTTCGGGAAAGTCTATGAAGGAAATTCTAATTGCATTTGTACCTAGCAAATGCTCAGTCAGGCTCTTCTGGCCTCAGAGAGGGAAATGGTAGCTCTGGCCTATGGGGTAGAATCACAGTATTTTTTTTCAAGCTAAATTTAGAATCTGTGAGCCTAAGGATTAATGAAGATTATATTTCACAATGCTTAATCCTCATGACTGTTCCAGAAGCAGTCAAATCAGACAAAGGTTGTTACTGAATACAAAATAACATCATCTATGCTAGATTCATTCACCTATAACATTGTCCAGAGAAAAGAACCAACCTTTTTATCACTATCTGAGGGATTACTCTCAGTAATCAGAACTTCACGTTTCCTCAATTTAACACAAATGTGGACATTCTGAGTTAACCAGTAACAACTAGGATAGAAAACATGGAAACTAATATAGAAGAAAATGTTCATTAAAGGGACATTTACCATTATTTAAGCTTTCTTGCATATTGTGATTCATTTATATCTCACTAGAGAAACTAAAGCTTTTCAAACTGGTGAAAAGGAACAATACAAGGGTTAGGTGAACACAGGGTGAATGAATGTATTTCACTGAAACTGTTCTGAGCCAAGCTTGTCTGATTCCCTGTGACAGCATTCCCCATGACTGGGGAATTCGTGATGTCAAATGCCTCCATTTGCTTGCATCTATTCTCAAAGTTCCTCTGAAATTGAAAAAAGAATTAATAAGAAGAAAAACAAGTATAAGGAGACCAAAAAGATAATAAATATTGGACAGAAAATATTTATCCAAACTTGTTGAGACTAAATGCTGTGTCATAAAAACATGAGTTTAGGGAGAAAAAAGAGTTAAAATACTGCATGCAAAATATATACCTATGCTTGAAAAAAGTTTTTATTGGGAGACGACTAGTGGTTACATTTTCACAAAAGTGTTAGAACCATTTAACAAAACTGTCACGTGCTCCGAACCTCTGGCAGGTGTGGAGACGGACAGGTGTAAAAAAATACATGAAGCTCCCAGTGGTCAGTAAGAACTACCAGGGAGGCTGAGGAAGTGGTAGAGATCTATCCTTTCTGCTTGTGGGTGTCTCTATCGACATGTAAGTAATGCAGTAGAATGTGTAGGAAGATTTAGAAAAACATCTAATCTTATTCTGTTTCACCAGACACAGTGTCTGAAAACTGGGAAGTAGGAAAGAGGAGAGAGAAATACACTTGGAACAACACTGGAATAAGCGAAAATTTTAATACAGTCAGGGCTGATCTTTTGATTCTTTCTTTGATTGGATCCACACAGCTTTCCAAATCCTCCTGTGAGTCTCTGATGGAAGCTAAGTAAACAGGCATTTCTGTTTGGACTTGGCATATTCAAGATGATAACACCCTGGCTTCCCCTGAGTTTCTCTCTGCCATATTAGTGGTTACCTGTTATTAGTGGAGTTCTCCTGTTACATCCATCCAGTGACAATCTCTGGACTCCCACTTCTCCCTTATAGAATAAGCCAAGGCCCAACTCAAGTCACTCATAAGCTCCCACACATAAGACGTCCCCCCATTGTCCTGGCTACTATCTGTATCATACATGTTTGAAATAATTATATTTAGTTCCTCAATTTGTTATTCATTTTCTTGAATTGTTCATAGATTGTTTTGTTTCAGACATATTGTTTCATGAGAAACTCTTTGAAGGTACAAAATGTATACTATAGTATTTTTGTTTCACCAGAAACAATAGACAAATGAAAATTAATATGAAAAGAGAAAGATTGAAGGAACACAGCAGACACAATACTTTCTTTCTCATTGCATACGTTGATTTTTTAAAGATAATTCTTCTGCCCTTGCCTAATTTTTAATGAATCTAGTAGTGAAAATTACTGTCCAAATAAGAAAAGAGATCAAATTGGCAAACAGCAGAAGAGGAATCTTTAGATGACAATTCTTTAGGGGTCTTGTTGAAATTTATTTTTTCCTCTTTTACCCTCTTCCTTGGGATTATCTAAAAAAAGATGGAACAAAAATGAAAGTGAAAATGAATAAAAAATTTAGGATATTTGAGGAAGAACGGGAGACTAGTTAGGAAATAAAGGAGGGCAAAGAAATGCTTGCATTTTTGAAAGCCAGTTTTCCGAAGTTCTTCAAATGCTGAATATTCTAAATTAGCATATTGAAGCAGTGATTTGATTTGTCCTGCTCTGGATTTCTGTAATATAAGGAAATTATGACTCTAATGAATGCCTAAAAATAGCAAAGTACACCAATCAGGTTTCTCACTCGTTGAAAATCACAAGATGAAGATAAGATGTGTTTGTCCCGCTCATGACATTGAAATGGGTTCAGGTGGAATGGTCTTAGATTTCACTAAACAGAAAGTCTGTTATTCTTTTAATCAGGAGAGCACCTTCCAAATGATCTTACAACTCATTGTAAAATTATCTGCTGATACTACGATTTCCATGTTTTAGGTTACTTGCCAAAATCTCCTTTGAATTACTGGTCATATATGTGAATCCAGAATCTTTATAATTGGTATCTTTGGCCAAAATCTCCTTTGAATTACTGGTCATATATGTGAACCCAGAATCTTTATAATTGGGATCTTTGTGCTAAGACAAGTCCATTTAATTTTCTTATTTATGCTTCCCGTTACTGGAGAAATTTAAAGAAACAGAGAATGCCTCCATGCTCTTCGCTTAATTTCTATGTAGAAATGATTGAGGTTTCATTCCAGTTTACAGAGAAGTGCTGTATTTCTGAACATTTATCAAGACATTCCAAAGCTATAAATAAAATTCCAGCGTGATTCCCAACACTGTTCTGTACCTCAGTGAGGAGATTGTAGAAAACAGCTGGCTAACTGCCCAAAAGGAAGGGATGGGATAGGAAGGCTTTCTCATATCCAAGTTAGTGGACTGAGAAAATTAAGATGTATGCTCCTTATGATGTAAAAAAAAATATCCATCATCCTTTGGCTAGCTCTAATCATTCCAGTCTTCAAGTTAATATCTTTAATTAAAATGCATACCTATGAAAGGGCTTACAGCTTTTGTCCAAATGCTTTCTGACAGTGAGGAAAGTGTCATACACAAGAGTTTCCCTACTCTACTCTTTCCACAGCCTAGAATTATACTGTTAATTTCCCTCGTAATTTTTCTTCCTCAATAACAACCTGCTAAAATCCAAGCATTCCTCATTATATTATTACCATTTTCTAAAATTGCTGGCTTATCCAATTCCGATCTGAAAAAACTTTCTCTAATTAGTGTCTTTGCAAAATTGAACACAGGCAGATTTTAATCCTTCATTTACTGATTTTATTTTAATGCTATTACTCAGCATATGTTGGCTACATTAAACCATTACAGTAAAAATTAAAATGAAAGTCATATGATTTATACCCCTTTAAAAGTGCTCAATCGGTCTAATAAAAGTCGAGGGCCAAATACCAGATGTCTGATTTAAAAGAAATTCTGAATAGAAAGCAAAAACCCTCCCATTATCCTCTTTAGATATTTAGTTGAAATTAATGCCATCCAAGGAAAAATAAGATGTATATATGAATACAGTTATATGGATATGTTTACCTTAAGGAGATGCAGGGAATAAAAGTAAAAATACAGTAATATTGATCTTGATTACTTTAGAGCCCCATCCTCACAAGTAAATTTGCACTGCTTTTATGCACGATCATTAAGCCAACTTAATATTCTAAGAAGAAAATGAGGGCGGCTGTTTCAACTCAGAATGCAGAAGATCAGAATGGGATGCATGCCGTGGTCAAGACCGATGTTTAGGGTAAGTTGTGCCATCCCTTTCCTTCACCCATTACCGCTTCCTCAGGATTTAATTATCAGCACAGTTTCTATTCAAAAATCCATTGTCTGGGAAGATACACTGATGTGCTTGGATCCATAGAGAGATGTTTTCCAAAGAAAGCCAAATAAAGGCATCATTTTATTTATTTATAAAGCCAAATAAAGTCAGTTTTTATTATACTTTAACTCCTAACTCCACTTCCACATTCACCACTCCCCGAACACAGCTGTTTCCCCCCAACTCCAGGTCTTTGCCCACATTGCTTCATTCTTCCAGGAATGGCTTTTCTCCTTCCCGTGATGAGACCTCCACCTGGAAGACAATCTCATGGAGCATCCGTCTGATACATTCTTTCTCATCTTCCCCCTGCACTGCCCTGACTGCAGTACTGTTTGGGTAGCCCCTGGCTAGCAGCTCCCAGAACAGGGCTGCCTCTCCTCCTGAACAGAGCAAGACCACATTTCCCAGCCCTTGTTTCAGGGAAGTATGGCCTTGTGAGGGTAGGCTGACCACTGGGCTGTCAGCAGAGGCTGAAATGTCCTGGGTTGAGCTGCCGCTGTCTGCTGGCTGGATTTGATTTGCACTATTGTGGTTATGGCATGAGCCCAGTGCTGGGGGGTACAGAGCTGGAGTGGTAGCAGACCCACAGGAGCCTGCCTCCCTCCCGTCCCCACCCTGGCTGCCCGCTGACCTTTTCATAGCAAGAGATCAGCGTCTGTTGTGTGTATCCACTGAGATTTCTGGGTTCTTGGCAGGTGATATCAACTAACACAACCAAAAGCATGATCTTCCCATTGACTGAAGACCCATAGCATTTGATGTTCTTATCGCTGCCGGTATTGTCTACATTAACTATACCTCTTCTTGCCTTTCTCCTCAGGGTCAGGAACTCTTCTTTTTCAGCTTTGATTTCTTGCATTAGTAACAGTCTCTGTTACAAAAGTAGATTCTTAATAAATTGTCCAGTACCCATCAATCTGAGCTTATTCGACTGCCCCAAACCAGTAGACTCTCTTGTCTCAGTCATTCATTTTTGTATTCTTTTCTAAATATGTATTGTGTCCTTACCCCAGGTCAATGCAACAGACACCTTTGGGGTATCTGCCCAGCTTACATTGACTCTCCTGTCCTGAGAACCCCTATCCATGAGGGGTGGGCCTTCAGAAGCCAAAGTCTTACCACATGAGCTTGTGGCTGAATGGACCAGAATTTTTGTCACTCAAATTAGATTCTGTCCCCAAGAAGGTTGCTGGCAAATAGCCAGTTGATCCTTCATGACTAGGATTATATCATATATACTTGGAAGCAGAGGGTGGCTATATAGTACTGCATTGGTCAAAGTCCAGGCTGAATTCTACCACTGTGCTCTGTAGTCTCTACCTTACCTAAGTTTTGTCTAAGCTACCTAGGATAGTTCCTGTTACTTGCAACTAACATGACTTTAATAAAACAAGACATTCTGCTTCCTCTCAGAGATGCATGACGAGCAAGAGAAACAGCCCTCAGTCTCGTGGTAAGGCCTACATGGTAATTCTTAAATATTGCTAAGGGAAAAGCAGACTTATCTCTGCAATGCTCTGGATGCTGATTTTCCTTCCTCTTGAAAAGTGAGATTTGGAGATGATTTTTTATCGCCCATGAGATTACTGCTTTCTTCCATCCTGATTTTTTTTCCCTCTTAATCAAGAGTGCTGCAAAAACTCGTGAACTCAGGCATCAGCAAAAGAAGCTAAATTCATTGAAAGAGAGAGTAGTGGGGAGCTCTGGGTTGAGGGGTGGCATCGATGATGAAGCAGAATAGAAAGTAGAAGACTTTCCTTCTCAGAAGACTGAGAGGGAAGATGCAGAATTTAGGGAAAAATTACAAACAGAGCAGAAGGAAGAGGCAAGGGTGACAGGAGTCTGAGTGTGAGTCACTAGGAGGGCCACGCAAGACCAAGAGTCCGGTTGAAGGGAAAGACGGTGTGTCACACAGTATGTCAGTCTCAGCCCTCAGTGTCTGTCAAGATATTCTGCACAGTTTTTAAAGATACACATGCCCCTCCCACCCCCCGCTCTGGTTCGGCCCCAGAGATAATGACTCAACTGGTTAGGAGGCAGTTCTGTCATTGGTGTTTTTTTAAACCTCCCCTCCTGGATTTTAATATATTATGGGGTTGGGAACGAACTTCATTTTAAGTGTCTGGATCTCCCACTGAAATGCTTGTTTGTTTATTTTGAAAAGGTCTTTCTATTTAAAATAGTAAAACAGGGTACAGAAAATTTGAAAACTGCACATCTAATAATATGGAGTTGAAAATTAAAGCAGAGGATGAGGGGAGGAAAACAAAAAGATGAAACAAAAACGTCTACTAAGTGATACATATGAAAAGATTTATTCTGTAAGGCCTGCTCCTGCAGTCTGTTTTCTTTGCCTCACATACTAAAGTTTCTGATGACTCAGAAAATCCAAAAGGAGGCCAGGCTGGCCCTGTGAGGAGGCCGGTGGCTCACTGAAATTCCTTCCTTTTGCGGAACCCCAGTCTCCCGGTGCCTCCTGACCAGCCGGCGACGGCCCGGCCCGCCTGCTTCAGAAGGTAGCTGCTCCTCCTGTCACTGACCTGGACTAAGAATAACGTGAGCTTGCTGATCGGTCATGCTGCTCATGGATAATTACCTGCTAATTAGCACCTGCTGGATGGTAAATGGATGCATACATGGCCACTTAAGAATCAACTAGAACTTTGCCTCTTCTCTTCTCTCCAAAAGGCAAAAAAAGAAAAGACTTTGTCCACCATTTATTAAACAGCATAGCCAAGAGCTGAAACCAGACCTAGTCTCTCCTCTCATGCAGAACAGATAAAACGGTCATATGCCAATTGATGAAGCAGAACCAGGTAATGGAAAACGTGGAAAGCAATGGGTTTCATCTGGATGATCGGCATTTTAGAGATACCCCCAAGTCAATTTTCAGAGCAGAAGAAATGACAGAAGTCTGCAAAGAATGGACGGTGTGTGTGTGTGTGTGTGTGTGTACGCAGGGAGGGACAGATGGCTTTTCAAAGTGTCAGGAAAAAAAAGTATGCCACCTAGTGGCAGAAAATAAGCTGATTTCTTTTTATTACACACAGCAACTTTGCCTTTCCTTCAGAAAATCAAACGAATTCATTAATGTAGTGGGATCTTGGTTTGGCAAATTATTATTCAGTAGTTAGAATTTAAATGTCATGGCCGGGTTTTAGTTTCTCACCCATCAGTACATTAAGAAATATGGTGAAATTTAAAGAGCTGGGAGTCAGAGTTCAGATAAGTCCCATTTCTCTTTCTAACCAGGTCGCTTTAACTCATGGAGGTCAGACCCTTCTAGAAAGAGGCAGGACAGATGAACTCTTAGATGCTATTGTGCTCTGAAATT
This sequence comes from Smutsia gigantea, assembly GCA_032199065.1. Classification (NCBI taxonomy): domain Eukaryota; kingdom Metazoa; phylum Chordata; class Mammalia; order Pholidota; family Manidae; genus Smutsia; species Smutsia gigantea. The sequence goes on along the minus strand of JAVSCE010000753.1, from coordinate 192,874 downwards.
CCCTATTTCAAAGTAAGCAATAGGTCGCATGATAAGTGTTCTCTTAGTTAACACAGTCCCTCCTGAGAAAGTCAAGCCACCGTCTTTCCTAACCAAATGCTCGACTGTACACATTCCCCGCACCCTCACGCCCACTCCGGCCACATTGCACAGACTCCACTCTCGGCTCCAAGCTGCTCCTCATTTTCGCTTCTCATTATTGGGCACCTACTGCAAATAGCTCCTTGACTACAATTCTAGATGTCTGTGAACCTCAGTGGTACCTGTTTGTAAAGTATTTTTCTGACATAAATGTCCACATGTTCCCCATTTCTGCTAGACATCAGGTAAACTATTCCTCAAAGAGAAAGAGAAGTGGAGTTTGGGATTCTATGGCAATATTTTTCAGGTATTGTAAAGTATAATTTCCCCTTTCTCCCACTCTTACTAATAATATATATATCCAAAGGTGGCCCTGTAAATCAGAATTCAGAAAGGCATTAAAACCAGAAGTTAATCTGAGCTGTTTGGTACAGGTGATCTTTTAATAAGTAGTCTATTCTTGGAGCCAAGAAACAAAAAAATTAACTTTTTTTAACTCCAAAAAAAAAGAATAGTTTCTTAAAATATAATATTTTAATTATGCCAAGTGACATGGAACATTTCTCTGAAACAACTGTCTGAAACGTGTCAGAGTCATCTACACAGTCTTCCACTTGGAAATCTGGCTTTTTGTACACCGAAGCCCCGCCCCTCACCCCAGCCCAGTAGCAGGGATAGCAAACAGCTTTCTGAAGAGTAGAAGTGGTTCATGCAAGAGCATGTTTATTTTGGCCATATTGTGTCGTCACCATTGACAACACACCATGTCTCAGATGAAATCACACAGGGTGGGAAATCGGCATTTCCTTCTCCAGACAGGAGAACAGAAAATAAATGGGAGAAGAAAAATACATGGAACATATATGGGACAAGCAGAGGAAAATAAGTGGAACTGAAAATAAATGGGGTAGTACATGCTTGAGGTTCTAGAAGCACACAGAGTGATGGGCAATCAGATTCGTGGTGAATACTGCTGACATTCCCCTGATGTAAATTCATAAGTATAAACAGAAACAATTTTCTCGAACAGGCTTATCACTGTATTCACTTATTTATTTGCTCACTTGCCTCCTTTATCTTTCCCAGACATCCTGCAGGCCTACACTCCCTCCACAGACACTTGTACAAGTGCATCCATACACTTCACACTTTTTCCCTTAACAGTTTGAATTACCTCTATTTCAGCCTTCAGCCCCTTATAGTATATGTTTACTTGTCTGTCTGTCTCTCTCCCTAGACTGTTCATTACAGGAGGCAAGGACCTTATCTTTGCTAACCTCGGGACCTATATGACTGGCATATAATAGTCACTTGAAAATCTGCACTGAATTGAACAGACCGTGTTAAACAGAGTGTGTTATTAATACTGAGACCAGATGAGTCCTTCTCACTCCCTGCTCTTCATTGCTGATGGGTGTACATTCTCAATAGCAGAGTTTCATAAATGGAGTACTCTTCTATTCCACTTGGAACTACCAGAAAATACTGCTTCCCTGAGAGCTTTCTTCAGAGCATAAACAGCAAAGTTTTCTGCTATTACTCAAACCTTGTGATAGCTGGGAATGGTTCAGACATCTCCCTTCAATGGGGTCAGAGACAAGAGTTAGAGGAAGTCCTTCCGTCCATGTTCAGAATATTATGGGGTAGGGCAAAATTTTAATTCTCTTTCAAAGCCTTTATTCCTTCCTCTCCTCACACACAGGAGCAAGATCTTGAGCATATGACACTGCAGTTAGACCATCAGACGTGGTACAAAGCAGCCTGAGAGAAGTGCTGTTTCATTGTTGAAGTTTTGCTGTGCAAATGGTTCACTCTGGCGAAATGTCAAAGAACAGCCTAAGCCTGTTTCTAGAAAGGATCCATCAGTTTCCATACACGGAGCCGAGGATAGCCTCAGAGGCTGACTCCTGGCACGTGGGGAGCCAGGATGGGGTGAGGGAGGTGGTGAGACCGGGCAGCAGGGCAGCGTCCCACGTCTTCCTAGGCTTCTACCTGGAGTGAACTCTGCCCAAACTAAAGGGAGCCAGGGTGCAGCAACACACGGCGGCGCCCTCCCGGTTGGGTGCACCTTAATGATGGGCTGACGTGAAGGTTATTTTCCAGTAAAACCATCTTTCTGGTGCTGTCTATCCCCACATCCTTCCGGACACAGGAGGGACGGTGGACTGGCCCCAGTCCCAGGGTCCCGGGATTTCTGGTCCTTAGTGAAGATGCAGTAACCCGTGCGTGCTCTCAACGGCACAGACCAGGTCCAAGGAAGGCACGGGCAGGGAGTCCTCACGCTCTGCCATCGCACTAGCGCCTTGTCTGCCCGGAACCAGTTTTGTCTCCTGTGAGATCTTAGCTGTTGAGGTCAGAGCGCTCCGGACTCCTCGGCTGGAAAGCACACGCTGAGCCTGCAGCCCCCCGCCAGCTTCTTCATCCTGCCGTCACCCACAAACAGGAACTTTCTCCCCCGGCCCCCTAAAAATATTCTATGCGTGGCCAAATCTTGAGCTTACTGTGCAAGGAATGATGCTGATACTAGAAGGACTTTAAAAGAGGGCTTCTAGGCAGGAGAAAAAGGAGATGTCAGGATGAAATGTGGAATTAAGGCAAGTGTAAAGAAATTAAAATTTTCTGTGTCTGATGACTTTAAATAATTATAATAGCCACTGTTTACTGAGCTTTCATAAGGTACAAATGACCATAGCAGATTATTTTCATAATCCTCTAATTTCATTCTCACAAACACCCTACAGGATTGGATATTACTAGACCAGTCTTCCAGATGAAAAAATTCCATGACTGGAGAGACTGACTTGTTCAAGATCCCAGTAGAGCCAGTCCTCAAACTCAGTACTGTCAGACCCTAAATTCCAGGTGTCAGCTCCGGCCCCAGAACACATTTCTCGTGTTTTGTGTGGAGGTGTTCTGTTTGTCTGTGTGTGTGATAGTTTGTGAGAGAGGGGTTGTGGTTAGTCAAGATAATTTAAGAAATGTTATAATAGAGTTGCAGGCCCCCCAAAAATATTTTGAAGTTGACATTATATTTTGCCCTATTTTTTACTTAAGGACCAAGATGCTTTTTCTCAGGGGATCCAAATCTTCCATGGCTCACGTGGAGAAAGCAAAGGTTCCTGTGGTCAGGATTCTCACCTGGCCCTGGTTGGCTAGCTCACTCCACACGTGTGGGCAATGCATCATTATTGACTCTATATAGAGAGCTCCACCCAGTGCTCTGGGCGACATGGTGGCACGGCCGCAAGGCTGCAGGAGAACAGAGCAGAGGCTGGAGTGGTGGCAGCACTGAGGACAGAGACAGAGACGGCCGCGGGGGCGGAGAGGCCCAGAGGGAGAGGCCCAGAGGCGGAGACCCGCTTGCTGCATGCAGTCTCGCTCTGAGTGGACGGGATTCTAGTGACTGAGCTGCCACCATGGGAATAAAATTGGGTACAACCCTTTCACCCCAAGAACGTTCCATTGTCATTCTGTGGTCTCGTTGAATCCATAGTGAACTTGCCCGGGGCTGAAACCCAATGGCAAGACAGCTCACAACATAGCTCAGCCTGGATGTCTCACAACCTTACACTCGGCCAGTCCAAACCAGAGCACTAATTTTCCTCATCCCAAGGGAACATCCTCTCCCCTCCACCCCTCCTTCATTCTTCAGTTTGGTCGAAGGAACCAACATGCAGCTTCCAAGTCAGAAGCTTGAGAAACATTTTAGACGCCTTCTCACGCTGGTGGAACGCTCACAGATCTCACCATTTCCTCCTCTTTCTCTGGACCCTCCTTCTCTACTCCCTTTCTGGCCTCTGTCCTGCTCACTTTTCTGTGTCGGCGTCCCTTAGTTTTCAGACCCTCAGCTCTCCTTTCTGTTCTCTCTTTATGCTCCTCTCAGGAGATTTCACTGACGCTCAATGCCTCCTACACCATCATCAGGTGCTAATCAGTTGTACGTCTCTGACCCAGAACACGCTCTTTATCTCGCTTTCCCTCTTTCTCTGTCATTATCCCTGAGAGTCAACAGACACCTACCAATGAACATCTCCAAACAGAATTTTATCTTCCTTCCCAGAACCTACCCTTCCTCCCATGTTTAAATGGCACCACCATTCACAAAGTTGACCAAGCCTGGGATATGGTGCCATTTTTAACCCTCCTTTTTGCTCCCCCATCACCACCTAAACAGCAAACCACTCCCAGGTCCTGTGACTCCATTTCCCAAACGCTTCTTCAGTCTTTCCACCTCACCCCGCCCCTCCGCCATGACCCTGGTTCACCCCCAAAGCCCTTCACATGTGTTACTGCTCAGCGCCTTACACATTCTCCTCAAAGGTTTGCACTGTTTCAACTATTCTTCATGCTGCCCTTAGAGTGGATTTTCTGAAATAAAATCCAACTTTACTTACTAAGACCCTTGGTGAGCTCGATTTTACCCGCAAAACAGCCTCATTTCCAGCCACCGCCTCCTGGAACTCTAAACTCAGTGTTGAGGTGTTGAAAAAGCCCACAGCCCCTCCCACCTCTGGGCCAGTCCAGATGTTCTGTCAGGTGGCCTTTCCTTCCCAGAACCACTTTCCGCCTAGAGCCCTTCACCTTTCAACTTCACCGCTGCCTCGAAAGCCTTCTGAAGAGTCTCTCCTCTAAGTCCTTTTCATGCAGCCCCTGTAACCACAGCTTCCCTGGAAACAGCTGTTAGACGCTCTGTTATGCTCTTCAGACGTGTTCGCTCAGCACCCAGCAAAGGGTCAGACGCAGAGAAGACTCTCAGTAACTTTGCTCAACAAATGCGTAGGAGGGAACAGATGAATGGAGACTGAGGCTAGAGTATGTTCAGAGCTACGCCATCACAGGAGTGCGGGTGGAAAAAAAGGGCGGACAACCAGCTCTACCGCCATCCCAGGATTCACCGCGCATTTGGGGCCAGTCTGTGCCAGTGAATTTAAAGTGATCACCAGGAGTTGTAACACTTCGGATTCATGCCTAATAGAAAGTGCTGACCTCACGCTTAAACTGGTTAGTCAGGGGCTCGAGTTGTTGGAAGGGCCACGGCGCAGGGGCTCTTCTGGTTGCAGGGGTAGCAGGCAGATGAGAGGTCCCGGCCCGCCAGCTCCCGCCAGAGCGGCCATACTCCCTTCCAGGTTGCGGAGAGAGCGCCACCTGCTAGCAGCACCTCTCCCTCCGCTAGACGCGGCTGCCCCTCCTCTCTGGGAGGCCTTCGCCACGAACGAGGCCTTTCAGAGTCCAGTGTCACTGGCTCGTCCCATCAGAATCTCCTCCAGTGAGTCACGAAGGAACTGAAAAAGCTTTGTTCCAAAGGGCCCCAGCCTTAAACCCTGGGATCCCTTGCATTGAACATCCTATTAAGAAAATTAAGGTCGAATCTTCAGCTTCTAAAGATGAGTTCGTGTAGAAAGCAACAGATCTCTGGCAATGTTGTGAGTTGGGAGCCACACCCTGCTTTCATACTTTAAACACACCTCAACTCTGCCACGGTGCCCTGCACCGCCATCCACGATCTGAGGTTAAGATTGAGCACCCAGCAGCAGCAGAGAAGGCTTGGAAACTGAGAAGGAATTGGGTCAGATGTCTGAGCTTCCTGTTACTTCTAAAAAGTAGAGAGCCCTCATGCATTTGCGTGATGAGGGTCGATCAGAATGAACTTCTTAAAGCTGCAAAGCTGGGAAGATGCCAGGCATTTGGGCTTCATTTTTCTCCATGTTGTTCTATTAATATATTTATCAGACACTGATTATCTGAAAGGAATCCAGGCTGACATGTCGGGCAAAAAAAAGGAGACATTAAGGAACTTCTAACACTAACTTAGATGGGATAACAGAACATTTACTTGGGAAAAATTAACTGAACATCAAATATTCTAGGAAATTTCCTCAACAAAACCTAGGGTTGTCATTAGAACAATATCTAAGAGTATTCTAAATCGGTTATTTTATAGCCTTAAATTATTTAATTTTTTTGTCAAAATTTTAACAAAGTTTTAAGGCTCAAATTATAATTATAAAATATTGTAAATCATGTATTTAATGTATTTTATGAGTTATTGTAAAAGTTTCTCCTTTAACTGAATTTTATGATAGTTGTATGCAAGATTTTTTATATGCTGTATTTTATATCCACACAGTCTATCTGTACTACAAGGAAATAATCTTGCAATTAGCACGAATTAAGATATTATCTCCATTGGCCAAAGTTGGGACAAACTGAGCAACCACAAAAGTAAATGAAATCAATTAATACACATTAAATTTTTAAAAATAAGTTTGTTGTGATACTATTTTAAAAAATGAAAAAGCCAAATGGAAACCACTTGTGGACACTTTTGGAAGTAACTGGAATGGTGACCCCTCACTGTTAAAAGAGAAGAAATGAGCCTTTAATCTGACTTTCTAGTATGAATTGCATTTGGTCATTTTTCGGAAAGGGAAATTTCATTATGGACTGCATATTAGGTGACACAGGCGTTACTGTTAATTTTATGAGGTGTGATCGTGCTTACGTCCATATGTTTTAGTATGTAGAGGTAAAATGAGATAATGTTTGAGATTTAAAAAAATACTTCAGTAAAAACAAATAGATGAAACAAATGGAGCAAAGTCTCGATAATAGTTGAATCTGGGAAATGCGTTATATGTGATTCACTGTATTCTCTCTTCTTTAGTATCTATAAGAAATATTTAAAAATAAAAGGTATTAGCTTTCTCAAGTGTTAGTCAGCACAAGTATAATAGGTTCTAAAACATACCACGTTGGGTAATACCACTTCCTAAATTTTCATCATCTCTTGCCTCAGTGAATGAAATTCACTAATTGCCTTTCCTAACCCAAATCTCATAGTCCATGTGGTGTACTGTGGTCCTCAGCCACCAACCAAAAGTGCTGAAGCCACAGTCAGGAAACACTCAGGCGAGGTAGGTCACACAATTACAGGAGGAAAGGCCAAGGCAGAAGACATGCAGAAGAGATGAGGTTCTAATGGTGGTCCCCGTTGAGGTCTTCTTGGCTTCACCAGATGGCAGGTCCAGGCGAGGATGGGCCATTTCCAACTACCGTGACCTCTTTTCTGATGTTTACTCTTCCCATGGATCAACTGTTAGGTGCTTTTAGGAGTCTACCATCTACCTCTGGTTTCCATTGTTTTAGTCCATTTTAGCTGCTATAACAAAATATCATAGACTGGGTGGTATAAACAACAGAAATTTATTTCCCACAGTTTGGAGGGCTGAAAGTCCAAGATCAAGGTGCCCACTTCCTAGTTCACAGATGACCATCTTCTTGCTGTGTCTTCACATGGCAGAAGGGGCTATAGAACTCTCTAGAGTCTGTTTTATTAGGATTCTAATCCCATTGGTGAGGGCTCCACCCTCATGACCTAATCATCTCCCACAATACCCACCCCCAAATATCATCACATTGGGATTAGCTTTCAACACATAAATTTTAGGGGGAAATGAACATTCAGTATACCACCCATCATGAATTTTGAAGGACGTGGGAGAGAGCTTCATTCTGTGCAAAGCTGGTAAAGGTAGAGAGGAGCGTGGATCTGCATGCATGGGCCAAGAGGAGCCATCCTCTGATGAGTGGATGACGTCATGATCCACCCCCTAAAACAGCCATTTGAATGAATTGTCCTGCTTTCATGTGATTCACAGCCTAGGGGGATTTTTCTTAATTAATAAGCTTAATTTTCTAATTTTTCTTCAAATAAAATATGTCTTCACAAAGAATGTGACTACACGTGGAGTATGTTGGTTACGTATTATGGACCATTATGTGTATTAAGTTCAGGAGATACAAAGGTAAACCAGTTAAGTCATTCACACATTAATGAGAAGATGTATTAGACATTACAACAGAGGATGAATAACACATGGCCCCAGTCCTCTTCCTTACTATTGGGAGATTCAGGGGCATTGTCCATTAGGCACCTGCTTGGAAGCCAGGGGGGTCCAAGCTAAGCGCTCAGACCTCATTATTGGCATTGACAAGAGAGTTACTTGGTATCCCTTGTCTTATCGTTTTTAGTATCTAGAAAATTAAGTATAAGGGTGCTCCACTGCCAGTAGTTCTATACCATCTTCCTATGTTGATGGATAGTAACCGCACTAGAGGGGGTGAGGATTTAATAACATGGGTAATTGTTGAAAAACGTGTTGTATATTTGAAACCAATATAAGATTGCATATCAACGATACTCAATAAAAAAAGAGGTCCTCCAGAAATAATTGTTGGATTAGAAAAATAAAAAATCATGTATTTAAAGGAGAACTTTACATGAGAGGTAATTGGAATTCAAATGTGAGAGGTGTGTATAGCCATGGATATAGCAATTAGCTCAAAATATATTTCCTAATCTATTTTCACAAAATTAAATATATAGATTATGTTTGAAAACTCAACATGAAAAGATTGGCCAGCACTAAAATCTTGTAATGTGCTAAAGTTACTTCTATCAGTTAAATTTGCATCTTGAAGCCAGGGTACTGGAAATCTGTGAATAATTTCCTTACTATACGATTCTGCCCACTTTAGCTGAACCCAAATTTCACCTGCAGTGCATTTGAAAGCAACATCATAGTCATTTGAATTTTCTTTTCTTCCTATTGTCTCTCAAATCACAGACTGCCCCTTCTGGACCTGCATCAGGGACTAGACGGATGAAGGTATGTTACAGTGAACATAAACAATGACTATTAGATGTTCACATAAAAAGGGGTTCAGGGGCAGTGAAATCCATCTTGCAGGGTAGAACCAAAATATAAAAGCTCACACATCAATCGATGCCTGATTTTAATGTCACCAAATTTGGAGTATGTTTCTTTTCAATGAATGTAGGACAGTTATCTCTTCAAATTTCAAAAGGGAAACTTAGATAAGCTATTATTAAGTGTGTTCCTGAGTAAAATTCCAAAGAACTGCTGGGTGGGAAGTGAGCTGCGTGTAAAAGCAGCAGATCCTCGTGGTTTGGCTACTGGAATGTTGCCTTTGGTTGATACAGTGAAAAGAGAAAAAAAAAATCCAAAAAAGTATATTAAAATACTTCCAAGAATATGACAGCTTGAATATGTGAATCATGCTTCTATCTTAAACGCATCTACAACAAAAAGGTTTTAACTCAATCTGTTGAAAATGGTTTTCCCAGTGGAAATATCCTTAATGGAAATCAAATAGAAAATAGATTCCTATTTCCAATACTTGCTTTAAAATCGGTTTTGCAAAACTGCTTGTCCTGTTTGAAGCAAGGGCTCCTCCCGTTTACAATTGTGCTTATTTCAACCAAATGATTTCAGGATAACCCTAAAACAATGAAATAATTTATTAAAATGTGACAGACAGTTATGCAAATCCTCCAATTATGTGACTTCCGGTTGCTGAAATGCCTCAGTTTTTAAAATTAAGAATTAGAATGTCATATTTATTTGGTGAATGTAATGCATCCCCACTATTTGAAGGCTTTTCTGTAGATATCATCGTACTAATTAAATGATATCTTAAGGATAACTACTTACAATAGGTACAAAAACTTTTTTATTACTAAGTAGGAATAATGAGGCATCAAATAATTGGTCAATTCATTTTTAAAAAGCCTATCCAATTAAAGAAGATAATCCAAACTAATTGTTTTACTGTGGGAAAAACCTGTTGCTTATACATTCACGAGACAGTGCTTAATTCCAACAACAGAGGAGACAATACTCCAAAGATACATGCAGATTATGCCAATTTTTTGCTATTTCCTTCTTCTGGATGAAATTCTTATGTGACTAGATGACATTTTCTTTATTTCTTGATTTATCTGTGGAATTTTCCTGTTAGACAGAAAACTAAGAAAAAAAATGCCATAAAATAAGTAAACTTATATTTCAGGAACCAAATAATAAAAATAATCAAAAAAGGTCAAAGTTATGTCAGTTATTGAGACATGACAAAATTCTATTTGTTTAAATAATATGCACTATATTGTGACAAGTAAAATAACAGATTAAATCTAAAAATCAAAAGTCCAGAGACACCCTTTTTGTTCATATACTAATGACAATGTAAAAAGAACAAATCATATCATTGGCGTGGAATTTTGTGGCTCTTAAATGCTTAGTGCAAAGTGTTTCTTCCTTACTTCAGTTATAACTTTCAAGATTGCACATGATTTAAATAATTATTTTCAAAACAGTTGTCAATGAAATTTTCTTCAAATGTCTCAACTGTAAATGATAAAGACATAAACATAAGGGGAACTTTACATATACAATAAAAGATGAATACATTCTGTATGGGTGTCTATTAAAAATCAAATGTTACAAGGAGAATGTCAAAAACGTATTTATTTCCAAATCCTGTGTGTGTGTGCGTGTGTGTGTGTGTTAACATCCAAAGACCCCTCTATGACTTTAATTCTAGTAGTATGCTTTTGGATTTTATTTTTTGTTATTTAGTTTAAGAAACAGCTCATACCTTTAAAGCTCTGGAATGGTGTAAATCATTACAGTGGTTTCACATTTTCATGGGATCAAGGAAACAACAGTAAAGCTCATAAAACAGATACCACTAATTATGCAGAAGAGAAGTCATAAAGTGACTGGGAGAAGCATGTTTTATATTCATGGACACATCATTAAAAGTTTAAGACATGCTATCAAATTCTGCATTTTAATACTATACCCAACAGCGCCAGACCCCTCCCAACAAGAAAATCAGATTGTTTAATGATCTTTTTGGTCACACTGGTTTTATATGTCTGCAGTTGAAGCAGATGTGGAATTTGTATTGCCGAACTTTTGTTGAATCGCTGAACAATTAAAAAATCATTTTGTCCTCTACATCTAGTTTCAAAAAAAAAAAAGACCTCAGTTATCCTCCAACACACACTGCTTAAATAATGTGTATTTATCAAAGTACGAAGTCTTGATTCAGATCACATGTGTGGATTTTTAAAATAATGACTTGGGTTTTCTTCAGAATATTAAAAAATGTAAGAGGAGTTAATAATAATAAGGCAGGTTCCATTTTCAGTTACCTTCTAAAATTCAAATCAAAACTAAGAAATAGTTTTCTGGGGCATATATGAAAACATGAAGCATTGTCCTATCACTGAGAGAAATCACTGAGAAATCCAAGAATTGTACAAAATGTTGAAAATATTGCAGACAGTGATTCTGAGACGTTCATAGTTAGAAAATCACAAACATTTACCAACCCTGGCACACATATTTAAGCTTCAGCTTTTTTTCACTTGTCCACAAAGGGACCAAAGATGCTCTTAATTTGTGACAATTCTAAAATTTGTCTATTTGTACATATGTAAATGCTTTGCATTCCACAGTGTAAGCACATGTTATAATCAGCTCTAGAATACACACTTCTTGTGCAGTTTAATGGGAATTTTACACGTGGAGAGCTTCAAGCTTAATCTCAAAGTGAAAGTAAAACATAATCCTGGCAGTTCAGAGATGAGACCCAAAAGGCTCCAAATGGAAGAAAAAAAGTCAAGTAATTAGTTGTTAGGGATAAGAAATAAACCATGGGAAAAGCAAAGTCATTGAAATACTTGGGGTCTACAGGCAAGATTTATGCGCCAGATCAGAGCCTGAACTGAAAGTACCAGTCACTTCTAGGAATTTAGTGAGGGTTTATTACTGGAACTTGGTGAAGTCAGCAGCATGGATGCATGTCCATGGGAAGAAGACAGAGCCTGGAGCTGCTCTGGCGCTCTCTGGTTTGGGAATCTTGCTTGGCTATAATATCACCATCATTCAAAAATTTCACCAGGCATCATAGTGGATTTCAAATGGTGAGAGTTTATGGATAAAATGCTGAAAAAATTTCTTTACCTTTGATTTTTGGATTCCCTACATGGGGACTGACACTGGTTAGCAGTTTAAATGCTACACTGTGTCCCTGGGAACGCACGGTAGCCTGTTTGCAGAAACAAACTGAGCAACATCATGGGCTATGATGTGTACCGTGTTTCCTCCAAACTGCACTGAACTGAAATATGGAGGAGCAGACAGATGGACAGATGAGAGAGAGAAAGCCAGGTCATTATTATGTGCCACTTTACCTTTTGGTAAAACTACATTCAGTTTATACACACACACACCTGCAATTACTAAGTGTCCGGTGTAATTCTATATATAATGCATTTACTATATATAATAAATAAGTTTATTTACTCATCTTGACAACTTAAGAGGTAGATACTATTCTTGTCCCCATTTTATAGTGAGGAGACTGAGGTGAAGTCTGCCCAAGGTCCCAGAGCTTGTAAATGGAGAAACTGAGATTAGAAACTAGGCAATTGATGAAAATTTCTCTGAATATGATGTGATCTCAGTCTATTTCATAAATCAGGTAACATATATACAAATTACAAAACCTTTTAATTATCTATAGGTGTTCTTACAATACGTGCCTTTCTTTTAATGCATAAAAGGTTGTATGTTTCATACTACTGGGATCTCCGCTTGTGAGCAAATTTTCGTTAGGCACCAAGGACGTGATGACTTCGGCACTAAATCCATTTAACTGTAAACATGAAGAAATGGAGATTTGCTCCTTCGAGGTTAACTGATATATAAATATTTTTCGTAAAACTACTGGTATACAGGCAAGCACAGAACTTATCTAAGCTTTCAGGAATCGGCTTTGACAAATTTCGAGCCGGTTTTCATTTAAGCACTGCAAGTGAAATACAACACACTTAGAAGAAAATGTGGTTACTCATTTGCATCTCCAATTTAATAACGCCTGCAATTGTTCAGTTACCCAAGTTAGATCCAAATGCTGCCTCTCTGCCCAGCGCAGCTGCTCGCCAAGCGAACACTGATTTGATTTTTCTGCGGGCGGCAGGCTCGCCCGCTGTTCTCATGATGAATCAATAATGCCATGATGCCGTGGAGTTGCGGGCCTTGCCCTTCTTTGGAAAGGGCTCCATCTGCTTCTTCTCAGACATTCACGATCCTAAAGGAATAAGACACCAGAGGCCTGTGAATGAAAAGGCCTTTCAGCCGCACAAAGCCTTCGCTTCTGAGTCCACCTTCGCCAGTTTGGAGAAAAGAACTCTTGGCAGCAAGGCATCCTTCAGGGGAGACTGATACGATCACTAAGGGCATACTGGGAGCTGCAGCCCCCCTCACTTCAAAGGCTTTCTCCCTTAATCAACATTAAATCATCATTTTGCCAAGAATATAGGGACAGCTGTATACAATCTATCTGTTTTAAAACAGAGTGCCGCCAGGTCCCTCTGCCAAAGTATAAACTTTTTAATGTTGCATGGGCTTTAATATTTTTTAACTTGGAACTTCGATTCCTCATTTTGTGTCCCAAAGTAGCATTTCTATCTCAGTTTGTGCATTGCATCTTTCCATAGGCGCTGAGCCAATAGTTTTATCAATGACCCAGATAGTTGAAACAACCAAGCAAAATAGACCAGAGCAAAGCTTTAAAAAATATTAAATATTTTAATAGCCAAATAGGCTAAAAAATATGAAATCTCAGCTTGCTACATCACTTTATGTGGTGTGCACAGAGACCACCCCAGGGTGTTTGCCTTATTATTTGGGATTAGCCCTCTGATATGCATAGTCCTGCCTCTTCTTTTTTTCTTCTCTGCCATGTGGAGCCAGATGCCCTGCATTACTCACCTTTGTTCTGATCCACGACACTGGCAAGGCTTTATTAAACCCTGGTAGTCCTGATAAGTCAAGGATAACTACGAAGACATTTAGTACCCAATGAAAAAAATATATGTTTTTTAAAGATAATGATCCAGGACCCTAAATTTCACCCCCAATCAATCTCTCCAGTTTTATACGAAAGAATATTAAGCTGTAATACCTGAAGTCAAATGATCACCACTTCAAAATTATATATATATTACTATATCTATATCTATATATACAACATAGATTAAGCAGATACAATTTCTGCAACATTGAATTATTGTCAACTAATACAAAGCCCTTACTTAGTTAAATTTCATTCAAAATAATATCATTAATAGTATAAATGATTATATAATTCGAGCATGTTCACGTTTGTAATATTTTTATTGATTTTGGGATAGTTTGTCGAGCTTTCACTGTGAGCAGTTACATCCATTGTGTTGATTACTGAATTAAGCAACAGAGATTTTTACTGAATTAATTGGCTACATTTTTAGATGGGACTCAGTGAATATTTCTCCAAGTCCTATAATTCTAGCATTTCTTGCTAGCAACATCTTTTAAAATCATTCACATTTTTGTCAGAAATGTAGAAAGAAAAATAACTAATGTGGATTAGAATCTTCTTTCCTAAGACATATACCAGACATGTTGTTTTATGACTCGTAAAGGGGAGTGTCACAGAGCCCCCATCCAAGATTACTACAGTCTGGAATCCCGACCTCCTCCTGACCACATGTCCTAAACATGGAGAAATCCAGGAATGGAAACATCCCATCAGAATGATGCTACCTCACACCTTCCCAGGCAGGAGGAAACTTCTGCTTCTGTCCATATTTTGAGTGCTGACACATTTTATGAGTGCTTTTGGGAAAGTCCAATGGGATCTCTGCACCCAGACTGTTCTAAGAGAGTTCAGTGTAGAAGATGCAGAGAAGGCTCTAACATCATTCAGATCTGGAAACTACTTCCTGTTTTCTTTTTCGTGTTCCCTCCCCTCCTTCTCCCCATCAGATTCCTAACCCTTCCTTCTTAATCCTTGGGTCCTCAAGCAGTCAAAAATGGCACAGTTATGAGACAGTTCAACCTGGGCTAGAATCACATGTACTGAGTTCATATCCAGTCCTGGCTCTGCCGCTGTCTGATGGTGAACTACTGAGGTGTCACTGAAGCTCTCCGCTCCATAACAGTGCCTTCCTGGGAGATTGCTGAGAGAATTAAGCGAGTAAATATATCTAAAGTGCTTAGCATGGCACTTGGCATATAGTAAATGTTCAGTAAATATTAAATACCAGAATCAGTTCTGTGAGGGCATAACATAAAAGCTACAAAATAAATATTATGATTAAGTTTAGGGAGATACTATGCCCTTATCTCTAAATGACATAACACCATAAAAGGATTCCAAATTCAGTTCTCTCTACTTCCCTGAACAAATATGAGTATGGTTCCAAACAGCAGATAACTGTGAACAGCCATACTTGGGAAAGAGAAGGAATTTACTTTTTGGGTTGATTTATATCATGGTTGTGAGCAGTTGTCTGCAGAATTCCCGAAAGGGCACTGATTCCCAAGTGAAGTGATGGAAATCCTCTGATTACTGTGTTCCGTAACCACCATCAAAGTGTTTATTTAGTCGAAACGCCTAACTGATTCATCCTATCTAGAGGTTTTATAGCAAACAGTTTATCCTTAAGCTCAAGAACTCAGATCACCACTGGAATTTTTTCCACCAGAGTAAAATATCTAGGTTTCAGTGTTGAGGAAACACATCCATGCATTTTATGGCTGGTTTTCTTAGAATTTCTCAAGACTGAAGTAAGGATTTTACTTTACAGGTTATACAGTGCAAACATTTATTCTTTCTCTACCTTTTCTTCAGACTCTTAACCAAAATGTTTCTCTTAGTAATCTGTCCTTGCAATTATCTTTTGTTAGCATCTTGTACTTCTCATTTATTTAGGAATAAAGTTTTGTATCTTTTCATTACCAAAGTTGCACAAAGTTGAAAACATTTGTCCTGAAACATTGAAAGAGCAGAGTCCTGAATACTGAATGGGACAAAATATAGATAACTGAAGTATGGCCAAAGATTTGCTTAGGGCCCCTGAAACTCAAAAACTTTGTATATACCAAAGCAGGAAGACAACTGACAAAAAAAAAAAGAGAGTACTTTAAAGAAATCCAACAGAAATAACTAGAGTAGGAAAAGTCCCTCCAAAACAGCAGCATGTTAGAGCTGACTTGAAGAAATTAGACAATGAATGCCATTTCATGTCTTTTAAAGGGGAGTATTGATTAAGGGCATTGAGAAAGGTTATATTCCACTAAAAAATTATCCATGTAGTATAACCAACATACCTGATATCACAACATTGTATTATATAAAAGAGGTATTATGGGGTCTTACCACTGGGACAACTTTATTTTTGATGGTTGAACTTCTTTAAAAGGTTGGGTTTCCATTCTTTGAGGCAGAGCCAGCTAAGAAGTTGGCAAACCTTGTTCCCACCCCTTTATCTAATCCCCTCTCTCTTTATTTAAGGTTATACTTGCCTGGTGGGGGTGCCCCCATATCGCTGCCCACCACTCTGCACCACACCACTTCCCCTGCTCCAAGCCTGCCTTCCATAGGAGAGCCCCCCTCCAGCAAAATGCACCCCCAGCTGCTCACAACCCCCTGGGAAAAGATCTGATCGTCACATTCATGATTACCTTTACTAGCTGATAAATTGGGGTAATATCTAGTTTAAATATTGTATGTTTTAATAAACATTAAAGTCTATATTTTAATGTGTTACCTTTTCCAAGAGTGATGGGGTGGTTCCTTAGTAATTAATAATTCCAAATGAGTAAATGCTGAAATTTATTGCATGTGAGAGTTTTCTGAATCTTCAATTGAGAAACCTGTCTACCTCACCCTCATTTTTGCCATAAATTTGATCACCTGGGACACGGTATTAGCTGTATGACATCATTTTATTCACAGCCACAGAGAGATGATGCCTTAGAAATTCTTACCTGTGGAAAATAGCTATAGGAAAGCATTCCACCTAAAAAAAAAAAGAAAGCAATTAAAGGTTGCCTAACTTCCCAAAATTAAAGATGAGATTTTTTTCAACATTTTAAATAGTATGTGTTGGTTGGGGGAGAATATATTTAAAGTTGAAGAATGGTTTATCACTCAAGGTTTTCCAAGTTCTCTATGTATTACATTTTTAGCCCATGAGAGAAAATATAATTAAAACTGTATTAAATAATTGAACGAGCAACACAAATCGTGTCCATACTAAGTGAAGAATAGAGCAATTATCAAAAGACGCATCCTCCCCAAATGCTCGGTTTTGTGAACTATCTATATTTTTAAGATAAAATGACAGTCTAGCTTGAACTAGGTGATAATTGACTCAATTCTCCAGTTTATTTTGCAAATGTAGTCACCATCAGACTGATAAAATTGTATCTATTATGAAGAGACCTCAAAGGCTGAGCCATTCAGGTTCAGAAAATTGAAAACAAAACCAAATGTTTACTCAAAATCAAACCCAGAACTTCTTTTGAAATTCACTGAAAGAGCAATCATTTTCAATGTTTTTTCACCTTCTGGTATGAGATGGAAGTCCAACTGGAAATACTGAAACACTTTAAGAAAGGCAGTAAAACAAAAACAAGCCTCCTCGTAAGACTTCCAGATGAAAGGGTTTTGAATAAGCATTTGATCGTGTGGATCCTGGTTGAAGTCGAGCTGAACCCCAAAAGCCTACCTGGCTCATTCTGCAGAACCCACAAAGAAATGGAGGTGCATTGCATCTGCATATTGGGAACACTGATGATGAAATTATTTCTGCAAGGAAACAATATTTACATTAAGCCCATAGTAGTGGTCCATCTGGCAAAAGAGAATGCAGGATGCTGCACTTCTGCCAGGCTGTCTGGACGTAGCTTTGTGATTTCGAATTCTGTGCTCTCACAATCTGCGCTTTCCTGTGCTTGCCCAGGATATTAAGTGTCAACGTGCACGCGAATTTCCCTAGCTGATGTTAAATTCTGTACATTTGTGTAATGGAAGACCATTCTGATTTCTAAAACATGTTTTTGGAAAGATGGCTGGGTAGAATATGACAAGGCATATTAATAAAATTAAATTATCAGCTACCTATACATTGCTCCCAAAGGACAAAATTGATGAATCACAATTTAAATTTGATTAGTCTCGTGGGTCAATTAAGAATGCCAATCTCCCAAGATGCTCTTGAACTTACAGTGTTTTGAAACTTGATTATATGTTTGATTAGCTGCCACACTGGCAAATCAACCTAGTAAAACCCAAAGTTTCTATGGTGCTGTGAAGATGTGACCAACAGTCAAAGAGGACAAATACCAGCATTTTCTAAAAAGCAGGATTGTCTTTCAGAACACCAGGGCAAGCTCTCCTGGCATCTTGCCGTTAGAGTCACTGGGGACCATAATCTGAATAAAGCGGCACTGCCAAGAGGTGGCCCTAACATAATGTGGCATCATTCCAGAGCTGCTTTTCCTTCTTCCTCCTTTTAGAAGGTGACAGCTTCTATTCCCTGAGACAGGATAGCTAAGCGCACTGCATACACACTCTGAGAAATCATGCTCACCACTGTCACATGAAAGAATTTACAAAGTTACATTTCCACACTCTTTTGGCTTCCTCCACATTCTGACAATATCCAGACTTTACGTTTCACTTGTTCTGAAGCCATATATAAATAATAGAATGATATAAAGAATAAAACAAACTGCTTTCCGAAAATGGAGTTTGCAAATCACATGATACAGCAGGTTTTGCTTCCAAAACATTTCAGCTCTTCTCCTGGGTGTCAGTAGTATCTGCCACAGAAAAGTCACGGAGTTACTTTTCCTACGGACTGGCTTATCTTACAGAAGGTAATTCTGAAAGAGGAAAAACATAGAGATCCTGGAATATTACTTCAAGGAGTTTATCTTAGATGGAGTTGATAGCACCAGAAACAAGGAATAGAAAAAAACGCTCTTTTTAAGAGCCTGAGCAAGGGGCAGGCGCGGGATGGAATCAGTGTTGATAATCTAGTGACCACCGTGCACTGAGTCATCATTAGGTGACCCTGCTATGCAGACTTTGAAGGTCATGTGGTTTAGGTTAATGTTGTTTAGGATTTTTTTTAAATTAAACTCTTTTAAGGAAGTATTACTTATCATTTGTTTTTATATAATGCAAGTCATAAAGTGTGCAGCTCAGTGAATTCTTACAAAATAAATGTTCCTACATTGTGACACCCAAATCAAGAAAGAGATCATTACCTGCATCTTAGAAGACTCCCTCAAGGTTCCTTCAAGTCACTGCCCCATCCTCCTCAAATACTATAAATTGGGAAGCTTATATAAATGGAATCAGGAAGCATATACCTTTTGTGTCTGTCTTCTTTCCCTCAATGTTATTTCTGTGAGATTTATAGGGGTCTTGCACATCATGGATCCTTGCTCTTTTTCATTGTTATATAGTTTTCAACTGTGTAAATTCACAATTTAACTGTGTGACTGTACTTGTCCATTTTATTGCTGATTGACATTTGGGTCATTTCCAGCTTTTTACTATCACAGGTAATGAATGCTATCCTAAATATAATCATGCTTGTTTTCTGCTACACATTTGTATGCTTTTCTGTTGTGGGTATTCCTGGAAATTGGATTTCTGGTAGTAAGGCATGCACATCTTCAACTTGAGTAGAGAGCGCCCAGCAGTTTGCACAGTGATCCTGCCAAGCTGCATTCCCACCCACAATTTATGAGACCTCCAGTTGCTGTATATCTTCTCTCCCACTTGAAGCTGCCTTTCTCATTTTAGCCATTTTAACTGGGATATAGCGGTGTATACAGCACATGGTTTTTCTGACGGCCGATGAGACTGTACAGCTCTTAATATGGGTGTTGTCCACTTGGATAACCTCGTCTGTGAAGTATGTGTACAGGTCTGTGCACTGTTTGGTTTTACTTAAATCATTTCACTGTTCTCTCTTTTCAGGTGGAAAATTTGTATTTGTGGGAGACCAACTTAGAGCAGACCTGACCCAAATCTCCATTGCTCCCCAGGCCTCACAGCTCTATCGGTGGGGGAGGGGGGTCTCACTTACCCTTCTGCCCCAATTTTTAATCAATAAAAAAGTGTCAGTGAGGGAAAGTAAATGATCAAAATAACACAGCTCATAATTACCAGAGCTAGGACTTAAACGCAGGGTTTTCATTAATGTCTGATCTTTCCACTTGAAGTATTGAAGGAAGGCAATGTTTTCATAACCAAAGAAATAAGACCTAATACATAATGAAGGATATCCAAAGGGGAAATGTTTGAAAAGTACATTTGCATTTATTTTCACATGTCTTTGGGACAATTAAGACCCCACAGAGGAGAGAAGTTATTCATAATAGGAAAGTGCTAGCCGAGCAACTCTTAGAGAAGCAGCATGGAATTACAGACCATCAGAAACAAGGAGTCCTTAGCCATATATACTGACAATGTTATGCATCCTTCCCACAGGGGCTTCAGTGAGTAGTTACTACAACTGATATTTCTACAAATACTAAGTTAAAGTCAGGACTGCAAAGCCCAGCTTCACATTTATCCACAAAATTCTCCTGGTGAAAACACATTTTATCCAAGTGTTCAATGGAAGAGAGTTAACTTGTTCATCTAGGTTTCCTGGGCCTTTTAGTAAATTTCAAACACAGAAGACAGTCTTTGAATTTAGATGATGTTAAATTGAGGAGGAGAGAAAAGGCAGGAAGGAGAGCTGTCATGTGAGTGGAGACAGCTGACAGGCAGAATATATGATGGTCTATTAAGAGATTACCTAGTTATAGAACTTTTATTATGCTCATTATTTTAATCACCAGGCTATCTGTCTACTTCGAACGTGGTTCAAACTGGTCCCACAGCTTACCGTCGGGATAGGCCAGAACAGTTTATTTATTGAGCATCAGAGCCATCTGAATCCTGCAGGACATAAAGAGACATGGTCTGTGCCCTTCAAATTACCAAAATTGGAGGCCAGCATTTTCAGTTAATTAATGCCTTCTCTGACTTTTAAAAACATACACAAATTTATGTGATAAACATTCTATGAGGTTTGTATTATGTAAGTGGAACATTTTACTATTTGGCTTCATATAAGTCAATCCAAAACTCACAGCAATGCAGAACTAATGGTCCTGAGCCTGGAAAAGAGACAGGGCTTCTAGTGCTTGTGAGATTTTATGTCTCTGGGTTTCTGTGTCCTTCCCATAAGCGAGGAGGACACTGTATCTCTAATACCCTCTGGGCTGAAAGCCCACCGCCTCTCTGCAGTACTTTGTCTCTGATTGCAGGGAAGAACGCTGGGATAAGTGCTGCGAGGGACAAAGCTTCCAAAGCCAGAATCAAGTGACACGGCGGAGAGCGAGGTGCTTGCCCAGCTTCTTAATCATACGTATGTGGGCACGAAATCCTGGCTCTACCCCTTTAAGGTGGGTGATTATAGTCAACTAACTCAACCACTAACAGGTCTTAATCAATGAAAGAATGATATGCAGGAACTGAAGGAAATTCGGGGGAGAGAAATAGAAGGGACAAAGACAGCCTGCACATGTACACGTCTTCCCCAGACTCCACGAGTGACAGCTCTCGGGAACTGGGACACCCCGTGAAGTCATGCTGAATGCTATGCACCAGGCCCTGCCCACGCGCTGAGGGCTTTCCGTATCGAAGGACTGGCGCGCAAGCACACGCACACACGCGTGAGCAATGTGTCAGCAGGTCTCCTCGGCTCCTCCTCTCTGGAGACATAGTTAGACTCCAAGTCTTTATAATTTGACACTTCCATTCAAATTTTAACCAATATAGATGTGACTCCACACTGGGTGTTTCCTACAGTAACAGTTTCCTAGCTGCATCTCTAACCTAGTCTCCCGCAAATGATATTATCAGTTGCCTCATCTGTAAAATGGAAATAATAAATAGTGCCTTTTTCATAGGATTGTTACAAGAGTTAAATGAGCTGTTTTTCTTTCTAAAGTACTGAGAACATTGCCTGGCACATAAGAACAGCATAAATATTTGTTAAATAAAATAAATCTCTTTTGTTGTAATTTAACTTTCCATATTTTGATTCCCTTCTCCCCAAGTTTTCCTGAAAGGAAAAGACTGTACTGTTGTTATTTGTGTTGCCAACAGCGAAGCAGGAAGCCGTGCCAGAGGAAGGAAAGAACATGGTATTTTATCAAACAGTTTCAATAAGCCAAGCACTACTACAGATTTTTTTTTTAATTTCCCTATTTAGACTTCCAAAGAACTTTACAAATTGGGTAGGATTTTCCTTTTAAAAGTGAGAGAATAGGATCAAAGAGATTAGGTTTCTTGCTGACAAGGCATAGTTGTGACTCAAAAAATAATTTTAGTAGATTTTTGCCTTTCACTGTTTATTTCTAAATCTGGCTCTTTCCAGTTTCTAAGGCTGCAATGTGCTGAAAGTAGTGATAGCACAGTGAGCGGGGCCACACTCAACCACGTGTGTGTCATCATCACACGTGGTGCAACGCTCAGTGTGAACCCGCTGGCACTCATGTTAACAAGCAGCTTTGCCGAACCCAGGTATCCAGTTAGGTATGAACAGATGTCCTCTGAAAACAGTCCTGCAATCAAAAATGTTAGATGAGCTCTAGATAAGACAGTCAAACTGGTCGCTCTGCTGCATGACTTCTCAGAACATTGTCTATTGCAGTGTCACCATGTATCTCCTAGGAGGGTAGAGAATACACAGCCATGCCAACATGCATTTTGCTACAAGAGATTTATTTCAATCCATTAACATCTCACAAGTCACTGGTGTTCAACAGACCATGGTTTAGAAAATCCTGCCTTTAAAAAAACAAGACCAGACAGAATGAGGAAGCATATAAAAGTTGAGAACAAGTTAACACAAATATCAGACTATTAAGAGGAACCTTTAAGCGAAAGAACAGCATTTTAATAGAGACACTAATGAAATTAACTTCTACAGGCCAGAGGCTAGAACCATGCCCAGTTACTTGTAGAAAGTCAGCTAATCTATGTTGAATAATTAATAGATTAATACGAGCCAGTTACTCTTTAAAAAAAAATGCATCAGTATTTCTTTTCCTCATCCTATGGAGAATGAAAATTATAGAAAGGAAGAGGGAAGAAATGACAAAATACTTCAAAATGTTGGTGCCTCTATTGAAATTAATTTACTTATGCAAAAAATTTTAAAAGATTATCCATTTGTTTAATAAATATCTGATGAAGGAACAGAGAGAAACTCAGAGCAGGAAAAAGGAGGACAATTTGTGGTAGGGACACTACTACAGACCCAAGGAACCAGACCCTTGGGAATAAAGATCACACGTGTGTGTGCATGCACACACGCACACACACATACAGACACACTAGTCTCAAACATCTAGAGTTAAAAAAAATGTCCTTATTCTACTGGCAAACATTTGAATATTTTCACTTTTTCTGTCTATGAAATTGCTGAGGGCAGGAAAACCTATGTCAAGTGGAGAGATTTTTATATGGTTTTGGATTATTCAATCACAAATATGTCAAATTTATTTTAGACAAGACTGATAGAAAAGAAAAAGGAATGAACAAAGACAATTGATCATGTGGTTTGTGACCTATTTTTTCCTAGTATATCTCTTTCTTCATTCCTCCACAATCCTTTTATTCTCTGCTCCCTCCCCTGTTTTTCCTCCATAACCTATTTGGTTATTTCTCAACTTGGCCTTTCTTGTCTTACTAAGAAAATGTGGTGCTTACCATATGACCACTGCTAGGAATTTACTCAAAGAAAACAAAATCTGTGATTCAAAAAGATATACGCACCCCTGTGCTTATTGCCACAATTGTTTGCAATAGCCAAGATATGGAAGCAACCTAAGTGTCCATCAAAAGATGAATGGATAAAGAAGATGTGGTACATACACACAATGGAATACTATTCAGCCATAAAAAAGAAGGAAACCCTGCCATTTGCAACAACATGGATGGCCCTAGAGGGTATTAAGCTCAGTGAAATAAGCCAGGTGGAGAAAGACAAATACCATATAATTCCACCTACTAGTGGAATCTAAAAACAAAACAAAACAAAATAAACAAAACAGCAGTAGACTTGTAGACACTGAAAAGTGACTGGTGGTTACCATTGAGGAGGATATGGGATGGGTAGGTGGGAATGGGAAGGGGGTTAAAGGGTCACAAAAAAATCTCATTCATAATATAAGTTGGTCACGGGGATGGTAGTACAGCAGGGAGAACACAGCCAATGAATCTGTAACATCTTCCTATGTTGACAGGAACCACAGTAGTTGGGGTGAGGATTTAATAATGTGTATAACTGCTGAACCATTGTGTTATATACTTGAAACCAATATAATATGGTGTATCAACTATGATTCAATAAAAAAATACACTTAAAAAAAGAAAACATGAGATTTAAAGAGATTAAAAAAGAAGAAATCAGAAAAATAGGGAAATGGATCAAAGATATTTCTGGTGAAAGAGATATCTCGATGAACATTAGAAGTGAAAAACTATATGTAGACTAAAGCTACTCCCAGAAATATTCATGATTTGAAAAGATATATGTATGCACTCCTTTGTTTATTGCAGCATTATTTATCATAACCAAAATGTGGAAACAACCTAAGTGCCCATTGGTAGATGAGTGGATAAAGAAGAAGTCATACATATATATAGTGGAATATTACTCAGATTTAAAAAAGAACAAAATCTTTCCATTTCATTTTGTGACAGCATGGTTGGACCCATAGGGCATTATGCTGTGAAGTAAATCAGACAGAGACAAATGTCATGCCATTTCGCTAATATATGGAATCTAACAAACAAACCAAACGAACAGACAAGACAGAAATAGACTCATAAACACAGAAAACACACTGGTAGTTGCCACAGAGGAGTGGGTGGAATAGATGAAGGCGATAAAAAGGTACTAAATAAATAAACTAGGAGCTGTAAAGGTTGTCTTCTTCCTAACTTCACGGGGTCACACATCTGGATATAGAGCACAGCCTACAGAATAGACTCTGGGTGCAGCGTACTAATTAAAACGAACTCATTTGCTCAGATTCCTTACGTTTTCCCTTCCTGCTTCACGTACAGCAGGGACCCATGATTCCAGCACTTTCTTTTTTGAACCACACCTGTGCGTTTTCAAACAGCGTGCCGGCACTGGTTACAACCGTTAGAAAGAGAAAAAAGGTTAAGAGGGAGTAAGAATGTTAGTGTGCATGCATGGGCAAAATATAAAAAGGCTTCCCACCCGACTTGAGCTGCTCCATATGTTCCTGGTGTTCAGCGGCAGCCCTCAGTAGGAGCGCCGCATCTTTCAGTCCCGTGCATGGATTTGCTCTGTAAATGAAAATGTTGGCTTGTGTTCCCCTGGTGTTTAAGAAGGTGAGTGATGACCTTAGTGGGAATATGTTTGTGTAGAAATGTGTCATAAAAGATGATGTCTTGGCCCAAGAAATGCAAGGTCCAGGTTTAGACATTTGTTAAAAAAAAAATAGCAGAGTTAAACATAACTAACTCATAATGAGAGTAGGCTCTTGCCAAATATAACTTTCATGTGAATCTGACATGTCAGCTTTTACCCTGTGTTTTTAAGGAATATTTTTATCATTTTCCTTTAAAGAGTTTCCCTGCTTGATTTTGGTCATTTTTTAAGTTCCAAAACAAAGCGACAAGTGGTATATATTTTTCACTGGTTAAGACATTAAAATACTATCAATTGGTTACTTTCCTTTTGCACATTTATTGGATAATTACTGATGCAATGCAATATGGCATTTATTTTCTGAAATGCTTAGAATTTGGTAGGCTTTGCATATCCATTTATGCTCTAATTTTGAGGCTTGGACATTAAAATGTTGGTAATAGATTTGAGTAAGGAACTGCTGTTTAAACCATCTTCTCCCTATCATTTGTGTTACTAGTTTCCATTTTACATGTTAAATAAAATAAGTTTATGCCACCCACCCACAGAGCTCTTTGGCAAATCACATTTTAGGGAAAGCCCCACAGACAGATATCAAAAACAGATTGGCTTCATCTGTCTACACTTCTTCCCAGAAAGTGGTTCCCATAATGTTCTGTGAGTCTCACATTAGGTTTTTTCTAAAGGCATAAATAAAATCCATATTTCAAGTTGACAAATATTGCCACTATGGTGATTCATTTAACAAATACTAGGATGTCACATATGCTAATAATATGCAATATTACAGAAGCATGCTACAGATGCAGTTTTATAAACCTGAAAGAAAAAAAACTAATGATAATTAAGAAAATGATTTTGAAAGCATTGTATGCATTTGAAATCTTCAATGCTTGTGTTCCCCACATTCATCAAAGGTCTTATCAGTGGTTTAGTGTCCCCAGGAAATGCGTAGATTGATGAAGATTTATCAAGAAATATGAAATATTTTTATTTTCTGTGGGAACAGTGGAAAGTAACTGCACAATTATTTGCTAAGCGCCATACAACCTGTGCATGTAAAAGACTAGGAAAAATTCCTGATGATTTGAACTATGTATATTAACATTGTAACATTGTATATTAGCTTATTCTAAGGGAATATGACCTCTAAAGCAAAACTCAAAAGATAAGTATGCTCTGCTCAGATCAAAAGTTATGTTTATGACTGCAACGTTCATGAATTAAAGTCCAACAAGCTTGTTTCTAACTTCAGGGCCCACATAAACAATGTCCTCCTTCTCTGGGACATTCTTTATCTATTAAGTGGGGATGCTTTTTCATTACATTCAATTAATGCATCTTTAACTTAGTTTGTTGATGGTCTCTGATAATAAACTGAGGCCCCATCTGCCTTATTTGGCCATAAATATGCTATAAACTATAGCCATCCAGAAAAAGTCATACTGTGAATGAAGCGCCATGCTTTCTTGGTACGAAGTTTTCTTTTAAAGTTTTCTTATTTTGTAGTAGACTTACCTCAGTGTAAATGTGAGCCCTCACCTCTGCTGAGTCTCTCTGGGGAATCACTTCTTTCCCTTTCCTTCTGTCTTGTTAAGGATGTCAACCATTTGTAGAACTTGTTTTTTAAAGTCTCTGGGTGCTTCATCCAATGCTAAAATGCAAATCTTAGATGTGGAACTGACACGAGAGTAGGCTTCTTTCTCAAACACTAAAGCAGATAGATACCCCACCGATGCAAATCTCACTGTGCCCGCAAGAGAACAAATACTGGATCACCCACCGCAATGATTTTCCAAAGGCGTCTCTCAAGCGGCACATTCAGGAACTGAGCCCCATCTGCACACCTGCTCCTTCGGATAGTGAATTTAGATACCAGACCCAAAATATACGCAACATTCTCAGTTACAGAGAAAGAAATTCCTTGGAAGGCTACAAAGACAAGCAAAAGAATTGCTTTGTTTTTCTTTACCATTAAGGTGAGCAAATTAGAATTCTGTGAATGAATCTAGGTTGTTTTGTCTTCCTTCATTTCTCTCTCTTTAGGTACAAAATTAAAACTGAAAGGCTATGAAAGTCATTTTCTTACAACAGCTGATTCTGATAGTTTTCAGTTGGTGAGAGGATGAACGGGAAGGCTGGGCCTGAAGGACAGTCTTCACAAAATCAAAAGACACCGTCAAAAAGATCAAGTGAAACAAACAAACAAAATGACAGGATGGAAAGTGTGTGGGAGGTGAATCTGGGTTCAGCCACGGTACCTATTAGACGCCACTCTTTTAAATCCATTTTCACTTAAAATTACTTGTTGGAATTTTTTTTTTCCAATTGTAAATGCTTCCCATGTGGAACAATAGAAGGTTCCTAGTAAAATTAAAAGGGAAAATATGTCAAAAATCCAAGTGATAATAATGATCGATAAGGTAAGGCAAAGCATTAAAAGGTATAAAAGTGGAAATATTTTCTTTCCTTGGCTATTTCCTCCTTCACCCTGCAACCTCCATCTACCCTACTTTTATTGTCTTTTAAAGTAAAGCTCATTTTTTAAACCTTCTTGAATTCTTTCCGGTCAGGGGCGCATCACCTTGGCAGTGGCCCAGCCAGTTTTCTGCAGAACTTCTGCAAACAGGCGGGTGGAGCTTTTCCACTGGGTGCGAAGCCCGAACTGGGCCCTCCGGGCGCTAGTATTTCGTCAGGAAAAGGTGAAAGCCAACAGCCGAGCTTAGCCACTCCTGGAAAGGCCAGGCTCTTCATTGGGTTTGACTAAAACATCCACACCCTTTGAAAAAGGTGGACTGGACCACTGGTTATGAGGTAGAGGAACGGGAACCGCATGTCAGAGAATAAGATGACGGAACGTTCTACGGTGCAATTTTTGTTTAACAGCCTAGTTTGTGATAATGGGTGACATCTGAGCAGGTGCGGAGTGGGTTCCCGGGTGATACTGGGAAAGGAAGACCTATGCAAGAAGAAATGTAAGGCAAATGCATACAGAGTGGAGCTGAAAGCAGTTCGAAGAAAAATAAAATGTTTCCTGATATATATCTGAGGCACTGCTGTTCATTTCACTTCATTTGTCATCTGTTGAAAATGTGATTTTTTCCCCATTTCTTCGATGTGAGGCATCCGAATAAAACCAAAGACCAAACTAAAAAGACAGAAATTAATAAGGAAGACAATGAGAAACGTGACAGGAAAAGGAATTACTGATTTCTTTCGTTGCAAAAATATATCTTCAAAATAATGGATACAAAGAAAACGAGGGGTGAAGGTATATCAGGAATAGCACTGGTGTATGCAGGTGCTTCTCTCTTCCCCATCCTGACCGTCCACGCGAGCAGTTCTCCGGACAGCCTGTAGGACACTGACTTCCCCAAGGGCAACACAGGTTTCCTACTGATAAAATACCACAGTCTTTGTGCCTTTCTCAAGAAGAACATATTTCTCATGGATAATATGTTTTGAATTTCAAGTTTTATGCCCATAAATCTTTCTTAAACTTTTAGAACACACAACTGTCTGTCTGCTAGGAACTGCCAGCAAAGGACAAAATTAAAAACCAGAATAAAAACATTAGCTTAAAAACGTAACATACAAAAAAATAAAATTAAATAAATAACATAACATACTGTTTGTTTGCATGGACTCCTCACTCAAGGCTATTATTGTGTAATTCACATATGGTCAGATATTCTGCTAGGAAAGGCAGTTCCTACTTTGGCTGAGGTGCTCTTTTCTGGTGTGCTATAAAGAACATCCCAACTTCTGGGAAGCTCTTTGCTTCAACCAGTTAGAGGAGCACATGCACAAGGAGAGTATTAATTTAAAGACATGTTCTTTAAAAAAATGCTTTTCCTACTGTCCAATTACGAACAATGATTAGTAGAAGAGGATTCTCTAATCAAGGAATAATTAAGCACTTGGAACAAAGACCCAGTGATTTTTGACTAGTTAATGATTTGTCTTTTCTTGGTCAAAACTGAAAGGTGGGAGGGGCTTGATCAAATGTGTTCTGTGTGTTTCTTTTGAAAAAGACTGGAATTTTGGCTGGGCCAATGACAGTTATCACACCACATTGTGATGTCTTAAGTTTCTACTTTTTAGACTGCTCCTTTGGCTGGCACCATGATCCTAAGTGAAATGGATGTGCTTATCAGTGTATTTTTCTCCCTGGGAAGAGGTCCACACTAGGCATTTAATATGGGAAATCTTTGGTAGTGTAGACAATTCAGGAAAGGTCAGACAGATGGCTGCTTTATGAAACATGGCCCAGAATGTCTTACAAGGGTGCACATAGTAAATGCACAATAAACGATAGGCAGAAGGGACAAGCCTAGAAAACAGGTGAACACCGAAATAGGAAAATAAAAAGCTAAGTGGGCATAGCCATACCCAAATTTCCCTCCTCAAAACTACGCCTCATTCTACAGCTTCCCATGAGCCCCTTCGGGTCTTCTTATCTGCAGTCACTGTCTTTCAGCCTGATGAGCAACTTAAAGTGATAGATGAGTTCAGGCTTTTAACAAGTCAGTCAAATTCTCTTTTTCTTTCCTTTTTTCTCTGAATCTAGGAAAGTTTGTTTTTGCTCTTCAACTAGGAAGACCAGAGCACATGGGGAAGGCTGGGGTGGGCTGTATGGAGATCTGCAGGCTGGGGCTGCCAAAGGAAACAAGAAGTGACTTATTCAAGAGAATCCAGCCCTTACCTGTGGAACTCCGTGCTTTCTATTGAAGTGGGTTTTGAAGTTCAGAAAATAAATTCTATGTTATCAAAATAAAGGGCAGAAAAGTAATCAAGACAATTTGGTATTGGCACAAAAACAGACCCACAGATCAGTGGAATAGAATAGAAAATCCAAACATCAACCCAAACACATACAGTCAATTAATATTTGATAAGGGAGCCTTGGATATACACTGGGGAGCCTTGGATATACATTGGCCTCTTCAGCAGCTGGTGTTGGAAAAACTGGACAGCTACATGTAAGAGAATGAAACTGGACTATTGTCTAACCCCATACACAAAGGTAAACTCAAGGTGGATCAAAGTCCTGAATGTAAATCATGAAACCATAAAACTCTTAGAATAAAACATAGGCAAAAATATCTTGAACATAAACATGAGTGACTTCATGAACATATCTCCCCAGGCAAGGGAAACAAAAGCAAAAATGAACAAGTGGGACTATATGAAGCTGAAAAGCTTCTGTACAGCAAAGGACACCATCAGTAGAACAAAAAGACTTCCTACAGTGTGGGAGAATATATTCATAAATAACGTATCCGATAAGGGGTTGACATCCAAAATATATAAAGAACTCACGCACCTCAACAAACAAAAAGCAAATAGTCCAATTAAGAAAAGGGCAGAGGACATGAATAGACACTTCTCTAAAGAAGAAATTCAGATGGCCAACAGGCACATGAAAAGATGCTCCACATCACTAATCATCAGAGAAATGCGATTTAAAACCACAATGAGATACCACCTCACACCAGTGAGGATGGCCAACATCCAAAACACAAACAACAACAAATGTTGGCAAGGATGTGGAGAAAAGGGAAGCCTCCTACACTGCTGGTGGGACTGCAAATTAGTTCAACCATTGTGGAAAGCAGTATGGAGGTTCCTCAAAAAACTCAAAATAGAAATACCATTTGACCCAGGAATTCCACTCCTAGGAATTTACCCTAAGAATGCAACAGCCCAGTTTGAAAAGACAGATGCACCCCTATGTTTATCGCAGCACTATTTACAATAGTCAAGAAATGGAAGCAACGTAAGTGTCCATCAGTAGATGAATGGATAAAGAAGAGGTGGTACATATACACAATGGAATATTATTCAGCCATAAGAAGAAAACAAATCCTACCATTTGCAACAATATGGATGGAGCTAGAGAGTATTATGCTCAGTGAAATAAGCCAAGCCGAAAAAGACAAGTACCAAATGACTTCACTCATATGTGGAGTATAAGAACTGAGAAAAAAACTGAAGGAACAAAACAGCAGCAGACTCACAGAACCCAAGAATGGACTAATAGTTACCAAAGGGAAAGGGACTGGGGAGGATGGGTGGGAAGGGAGGGACAAGGGGGAAAAAGGGGCATTACGATTAGCAGATGTAATGTTAGGGGGGCACGGGGAGGGCTGTACAACCCAGAGAAGACAAATAGTGACTCTATAGCATCTCACTACGCTGATGGACAGTGACTGTAATGGGGTTGGTGGGGGGGACCTGATGAAGGGGGTAGTGTAATCACCATAATATTACTCATTTAATTGTAGATTAATGATATCAAAATAAACTTAAAAAAATAAATAAAAAATAAAGGGCAGAGCTAAGTCTGGGTCCTCTAAAGACTAAAATGGACCATTTCCTGCTGGGTCACTAAGGATCCAGTGGCTCAGCCACATGTCCAGAAGCTCCAAGAGGATTCCAGCATGCTGCCTGTCTTGGGCAGGGGCCTTGGGGAAGGAGCACGACTGACCTCACTCTTGGCCTTGCAACGAACCTGACAGAGACCAGCAACCGGACCGTGGAGATGATGGGGGCAGGGGGTGCTCTGCTCTCTGACCACGGAAGACAGAGCAGCCGGCCTACAGTTGGCAAAAAGCAAACCTTGTACATCCTCCAGTCTAACATGTAGGTTCAAGATCCAGAAGATGATTTAAGGAGAGAAGAATACAAAATTAGACTGCTCTCCCGTAGAATTTTTTTCTTTTCATTAGGAAGGCATAGAAATTATAACCTCTTCTCTTTGTTTAATAAACAGCTAACTATAACACAGGGTTTTGTTCTGTTTTTTTTTCACCTTAGAGGTAATAGGATTTCCCCCCCCTTTCCTTTCCCTCCCTTTTGCATAGTGAGACTGTCTTAATGAATAAGCTTTAGGATGTAAGATACACACTGTGGTTTGTAAAATGCTAAAGGTTTTTTTACTCAATTCCTTTTATGCCAGCTTATAAATAAGACTGAAAGCATGT
The DNA here is from genome assembly GCA_032199065.1 of Smutsia gigantea. Lineage (NCBI taxonomy): Eukaryota > Metazoa > Chordata > Mammalia > Pholidota > Manidae > Smutsia > Smutsia gigantea. Next base: position 160,621 of record JAVSCE010000753.1, on the reverse strand, counting down.
CCTTAAAATTATTTAAAGTTCTATGCTAAAGCTTTGTTCTCCTTTTAAACTTATCACTTATGTCCTATCTCACATGAGCATCTGTACAGCTGATATTAAACTAGATATATATGTTTAGCTCATAAAAATGTTTTCTTCAAGTAGACCCAAATGTGAGTAAGTAGACACACCCTGCCCACATTCAGAAAGAGATTTAGAGCCACAGGAAAGCCAGTGATGTGGGGGTACTTGGAAACCAGGGTACTGTCTTCAATTTTTCTGAAGCCTAATTAATAGAAATAAAGTCATGAAAAAAATACATGTAAGAATACCCAGGCTTGAGAAAGGCAGCTTAATAAGTTCTCATTCTGGAAAAATGGTTATTTATCTGAGAAAAAGTCCCATATTCTTTAAATGGCTCAAAAGGTAGATGAGACTTCAAACCAAATTAATTTAAAAATTACTCCATTTGTGGGTTCCATTATGCTAAGAAATGTGTAATGAAAATAAAATACATCATTTTTAAATGTATGCTTCATAACAAATGAAGCTTAAGTATATATAATTTTTATTTCTATTTCTCCTTTCAGAAGACATGTGAGAGATACTGACACTGAATATCTATTCATTTGTTAAAAGCCTGACACACAGATTTAGATTTCTTTTTATGTCCCAACATGTGCAAATGTAACAAATGGATATAATTTCTTTTTTCACCCATTAAATCTTATTTTATCCACCTTGATTGTGTGTTTCGCCTCGTGTTCTTCGTTGATAAAGGTATAGTACATAAATGCAAACAACATTTAACAGATGTTTTGCTGACTAAAATTGTAACAGTTACCAGCTTTTTCCTTTACCTTATCTCCCAGAAGCCAGTTTAAATTTTCAATGACAAAGTATGGCCATCAGCATTCTGTATTCTGTATTTCCAAATTTCTTTTTCCTTCAAATGGCTCATTGACATTGAAGTTATTATAAACATGCATTCTGTGAGGAAAGCTTCTAGACTGATAACACTATAAAAACTACATCACTTAGGGGGCAGAGGCTCTGGTTTGGGTTCGAAAATTCTATTTTAGAGCCACAGTTTCACTCGCAGCAAGGATGACTCAGCCTCCGATGGCACAGTGTGCGCTGAACACCAGGGATTCAGCCCAGGGCAGCTGACCGTGTGTAGAGGACGGAATTTTTTAAATAAAATACAGGGGTTTTCCATGTTTTTTCTTTCAATCTCTTCAAGAAACAAGTAACATTCCTATCTTATCCATAAGACAAAAATTTTTGTCAGAAGAAATTGAATACATAGTAACCTTAAAATGTCTGGATGACAGTTCATCTAGAGAAAATGGGATATTCATTCTGGGTAAGTTGAAAAGAATAGTGATATTATTTATTTCCTATTGTGTATTTCCAGAGATGAAGTTGACTGACTTTCTCCAGCTCTTTATTTTGAGAACTATGAAGCCTACAGGAGTAGTTAAAAGAATAGAATGAACACCAATATATCTTTGATTCACCCTTTTTAAATATTTTGCCTCATTTACTTTTACTTTCTGCCTCACTCTTTTTGTGTGCATATATTTATACTACATATACATATATGTAAGTGTGTGTGTGTGTGTATATATACTTTTTCTACTTATCCATTTGCAAGCCAGTTACTGTCGGTGTAACATTTCAACCCTAAATGCTTCAAAATACATCACCTAAGAGTAAGAACATTCTCTTACAAAACTATAATAGCATAACATACCCAAGAACTTTATTTCTCCTTTAAATTTATGCTTATATACAGTCCTCAATGCTCTAAATGTTTTTGATCCAGGATCTAAGCAGGTATTACGCATCATATCTAGTTGCCTTATCTCTAGACTGCTTTAATCTGTAATGAGTTTTCAATTTGATAAAGTGAAAATTCATATTTTCAAGATTACTCAGTCTCGTAAGTATCATCAACTAATACTGACAGCAAATAATCGTGAAATCAACCTTAAAAACCTGGCCTTGTACCTAACTTAAAAATTTATTTTTCCCCCAGTCACTTCACTAGAAAAGTTCCTTCCAAATTCAGCCCACCTCAACTCCTGTGAGGGAAAGAATACGAGAAGCAGATGTGAAAGCTGCCAGGTGCTCAAGCCATGCAGACCCCATCTATGATATTCAGCACGTTAAACTGAACCCAGAACTGCATAGGTAGTCAGCCCAGGTTATGCAGAACAAGGGAAATGTGCTGGCGAAGGTACAGCAGAGCTGACCCACAAAATAAATATTCATTTCATTGGAACCTCACTGTTCAAACACTCTGCCCTTCCTTCTCATAGAAACCCTAAATGTCATTTTACACAAGAATTTGAATCTATTTTTACAGCATTTTAATGACTATTACTAAAGAACATTATTGCACTGAATTTATGTTCTTTATCAGAATACTTCTCTTCCTCATAGTTAACATGTTTTTTAAAAAGCACATCTTTATTGACCATAAGCTTACTGTTTAGCATGCCCCTGGGGAGAAAATCTTCACTTTATTAGAAATGAAGTGCTGAAAAGGTATCCAGATCATCACAACCAAGATATTTTAATAGGTGAAGAGGAAAGAAGAAGAGAGAAAGTTTGGTGTCTTGGTCAGGGCAACGTGCATACACATGTCAGAGTTCATCAAGCCATGTGCCAAGATTTGTATGTACCTCGATTTAAAAATATTTTTTATAAGTGCATATTATGTCTCACACACAGATGCAAGCATAAAGCACACATCTTATCTTGGTACAATAAAATGTTAATATTTTTTTTAGTACTTGTGAACAAGTGTGCCCCCTTCAATGCTTTGTCACAACTAAGTGCACATATGACAGCTAAATGAATAAAGGTACTGAAGTGATTTTCCAAGTCCTGTGTCAAAATACATGAAATATTTTGGTCCCCCTGAAATATAATCCTGCATCAAAAAGAAAGGAACCATTACAGTGATAAACAAGTAATGGGAAGAGTGCCGTTTTTCTGTTTCTGATTTTTATGTGAAACTCAAAAGCCATCAGCGAGAGACTGGATTTCAAACTTAAGGGCAAAAGACAAAGATAACTGCGTGTCCAGTTTGGGGGGTTTGCACTGCCACCTAGTGTCTAACTTTGAAATGGACCTGCGTTTGAACATTACAACAGTTGTACAGGCTGGAACCTACTCTGAAAGGGAAAAAGTAATTATAACACTTTTCAAAGAATTTCTCAGCCTTTTTTAAAGTCAATCCACTGTCATATAAACTAATCTATACATGAAAATATCAAAAATTCACATATTAAAGAGTAATACTTATGAGTATAATAGTTTGTGTATATATGGGAACATGTATTTGCTTTGAAAAATGATGTAATTATTAATTTGGGTCAGTATAAATATATAAGATGTATAAATCTCTGAACAGACAAAAAAAAATTTCTGTCAAGCTTATTCCACTGATATTTACTTAAAATAGTACTACTAGGTTTTTTTCCCCACTTTGTAAAAACACTTCATATAAAACAATCTATTTGGAGAACATACTGTGTGTGCTCAAGGCTTTTCCGCTTGGATAATTAGGTCCTAATTTTAGAAACTGAGTGGTTTGTTGTATCACTGTGGAAACTGCTTCGGTTTCCCATCCTTAATGTCCAGCAATTCACGGAAATAAGAAACCAATGGAAGAGATTTAACTAGCTTCAGCAGTGCCATGAAAATGTTCTTGTGGAAAGTTCCTAGTCATCTAATGATCCAAGCCAACACACACGTGAACAGGCACATATTTTCATCCTTTTCATGTCACGGGCCTAATGCAGTAATGCAGATTACATTGTCTGAGGAGTGGCTTAAATTGGCATTTTATTGGTCTGCGATAGAATTGTCAAAGTCCAACTCCTTTCTTTTATGAATAGATATGTGCAGTTGGCATGGAGATGTGTTTTCTGCTCTAATGATCTGATAAAGATCAGGTTTCATTATTTCAGGTTTAGTTTTAAAGTCAAGTCGAATTTTTTAGCCATTAATTTTATCTGGTATGAGGCAAGCTGGAATGGTGTATGCAAGTGATAACCATTCCTTCTCTGAACATAAACTGCACAGTTTGGCCTTGGCAGGGTTTCAACAATGGAAGACTTACCCACTAGTAAAATTCTCCCTCACATACATGGTTATTCCATTTATATTTTTTTCCTTAGTGTGTAGAATGGAAAAAATAATAGCAAGAGTAAAGTTTAGGAAATATATGTAGACAGGTAGATAGATACTCTTGAATCATTTTCAAATAATAAGTGTACTTTCTAAAGTGCACCACATAAGAATGTGAGCCTTTAAAAATGTTTAATATGTTGATTTATCTGTGGGAGACTAACTTGCAATGATAGTAGCCACATATTTTGCTGAGATCTTTCCAAATTATCAATCACACACAAAAATCAGGCCTGAGTCATTATCCCTTTGACCACAAATGCCCATATTACCAGTGCACGGATTAAAATATGACAAAAGACGGACTGAATGATTTTTTTTATGAATGTGTGTGTGTGAAAATTGTAGCAGAGAAATGAAAAACATTTTACTGAAAGAGGAAAATGATGAACCAGTGCTAATTCTTCATGTAAAAAGGGGACAAGAAAATACAAACTAATCCACTTCTCAAGGCCTGAATGAGAGACTACAGCTAGGATTTCCTGGTAATAATTAGCTTCATAACTGCACCTAAAAATCTTGTGTTCTCAGCTTTATGCAGTCATAAAATGACTTTTTGCCAAGATTTCTTACTCTTTTGCCAGCCCAGCCCCAACACACGTACCATCCCATCGCTGACCTGCCAATGTCTTCTATGGCTCCCAAACCCTATAGAAAGACATTTTCCTTTCATCATTTCTCTCCAAGTCAGTTTTTTCCATCTTGAATACCCTGAAGGGACAAGCTTCTAGAAGGAGAATTTCTGGCCAAATCAAATTAGGAGTAAAAGTAACCCTGGACGGCTGCCTGCTCTTTTGTGATTTTGCTTATCCTACCGGTTGAAGAGGACTGTGACTTAGTGCAGACTTAGAATCCTGTGGGGAGACCCATGCCCTAGCTTCACAGTGTCCAGCCCTGTGTCAGGATAGGAATAAATTCTCCACCTGTCTGGAAGGGACACAGCTCTGGGAAGGTGGAGAGGTGGAGTCCTGGCAGGGTGATGCATGTCTGTTTCTCCTACTAGATGGTGGTTTCCAGTGCCTCATAGGTAGGGTTTCAATAAATGCAGAGAAATGGAATTAAAATGAAGAGAAAATGAAATTGGACTTTTTTTTTTAACATACAAAGAGAAACCAAGCAGCTTTGGGGAGTTTTAATAACTATTTCAGGAGACCGGAAAGTTATCTCAGACTGCTCAAAAGCATTGTTAAAATATTCTACACTCATTCATTTTTACTAATTCAAGATATGAAGACATCGTGAAAAGCACAAGAAGTGTAAGGTAGCCCGCAGGCCTTCAATCTAGAGAGACCGGACAAATGAGGATTTCTGAAAAGCAGATTCTGCAGCCCCAGAGCAAATGTCAGTGTGCTCCGACGGACCGTAGATGCTGGCAGCCTTCAGAGGAAGGGAGACGGCCGTGGGGCTCGGCCATGTGGATGGCCAGGAGTCAGGGTCTGAGCTGGTCCTGGAAGCCAGCAGGACATGGGCCAGGGGCAGGCAGCCGAGAAGGAAGGCGCGGCTTCAGGCCCAGAGGCTGGATGGAGTCTAGAGATGTGCTTGCTTCGAGGTTCACTGACTACGTCACATTCAGGAAAAGCGAAGTCTATCGAGCCCTTTCTGTCTGAGACATGGGAAGGGTGAGAGGGAAAGAACGTGTTTGAGAAGAATTCATATTTACTAACTCTCTTCAAAGAGCCAAGCCTGGTGCTAATTGCTTTCTCCTTGACACCATACCCACTAAGTTTGCACGCCAGTAAAAGAAATTTAAAAGCACACCAATCACTGTAGTAACGAGGTAAAAATGAGAGTTGCTAATGGGAGTTACAATGCTAGAGCATTACCAAGCATAGACACAACTGCAGGGGAAGTCCAGGAAGGCTTCCTAGAGGAGGAGGATGTTCCCCAGGTCTTAAAGCTTATGTGGGACTGGAGATGAAAAAGAGATACCCCAAACAGAGGAAGATAGTTAGAGCCAGACCGGGTGGGCTTTAAATGTATGATATTTAAAATATAACATACTTAAATTGCACTCTGTGCGCAGTGAAGGGCATTTGAGCTGCAGGCAGTGGAGTGGAGATAAGAAAGTTAAGTTTTGAGGAAGGTAATTTGAAGTTGAGGCGCAGAATAAACTGCGGGAGGCTCTGTTCAAGCATAACAAGGCTGGAAGAGAAAAGCGCCAGAGCTGGGTGGCCGCCGAGCAAAGTGTGTCCGCAAACGGCGGGTCCGAGGAACGGACTTTTTGGTTGAGGTACCATCTAAGGGCCCATAACTACCCTGTAAATTTGAACCAATCTTTTATTCTCTTCAACACTTAATCTTTTCATTTGTAAGGAGAGAAAACTGGACAAAATGATTTTTAGGTCTTTTTCTGATCTAATGATCATTCTACTTAAAAATAACTAGATTGTAGTCCTGTTAATGTTTCTGGCCAGAAAATATAAACTTTTTTGGTATTGTAGTAGCTCCTTTATTAAATACTATAGACCCCTAAGTGATCCCTTTATTACGTGATAGAGACTTCTAGGCAGGGCATTCTCCAGGAAATTGCTCGTTTGTATGTGAGTAGCCTCTTCGCCTCTCCTTTCTCTCGAGGGTTTTCTATATGTCTCGTTCCACCGATATTAAAAGGTTTTCTTTTTAATTAATTAGGCTGAGAAAAAAGTGGGTGCACAGATGTAATCTACTAGTCAACCTTTAAATTATTGAAGTTTATTAATATTTTGATAACCTGGGTGGATCTATCACAAAAGTTTTAAGCTCAAAATATCTAAATGACCATCTATTTCAACTCCAATTATAGATTCTGAAATCAAAGCCCTCAGAGGCTCAATCGCTTATCAAAGTCATGCAGTGGCAACGCTAGAACTTGATATGAGAGGTTCCTTGATCGCTGGGCCGGTGTACCTTGTTCTGGCCTCGCTCTCTCACCATAATAAACCTAATCTTTTTGAAAATACAGAAAATGGATGCATTCAACAAAACCCAGACAGAGAACGTTGACTTTTCTCTGTCCCTGAATAAACCTAAATTTATGTTACTCCAGGGAGGCAACCGAGTATCCTGGGATTTAGAAATCCAGACGGTCGGATTAGTGTCCTGGCCCTGCCACATACAACTGTAAGCAAGTTACCTAACCTGCACAAAACTCAATTTACTCATTGATACATGGGGAAAACAATGACCACCTCCCAAAGCTGTTGTAGGACTGAGATCGAAAATGTAGGTAAGATACCTAGGGTGGTGTCTGGGAGCTTGTAGGCATCCACAACATTATCTTCCTCTCCTCCCATCTTATTTCCTAAGGAAGCCTGATACTCATTTAGTTCTCCTCTCAAATTGTGATGCACTGAATTTTTTGACAAAGTACATGGCATATAATAATGCTGTCACTGAATGAATGACTTTTTCAGAACATGTAACACTTGCTACAGTACTTCTCACAATGGAGTTACTCATTTAACTTGCAAAATGAATAGATGAATAGATGGATGGAAAGAGTGGGTGCCCGAGGATTAAACCAGGATGATGAAATTTCTTGGGGTTGGGAAGGTCTCAAAGACTTTCTCCAAAATGTAGAGGTAAACCCCAGATTGGCTCAAGGTATATCAAATCCAAGGCTCTTCTCAGACTTCTCCACAAATAGCAAATATTTATAAGGGTATGTGCATGTGGATCTTTCTAAGGCAAAGGATTCATAACTTTCAGTAGAGTCCCAAAATTTTCAGTGATCCCCAAACGTTAAGAACCACTGGTGTGGACCTGCCCACACTTCCCAGCAACCAGCCCTTACATTTCGATGGAGTTCATGTTTTATTTGCCACTTGTTTCAGAGAGAAATAACCTCCAGATCTTTTGGGAAATATTTCAATATTTTTAAAAGTTATAGTTTTAACTACCAAATGTGAATAATAGACAACATGGTCTCAGGGTAAGAGGGAGGAAACTGTAAAGTAAATTTGAGGCATTACGTTGAAATTCAATTAAATATGATGCATCATTGTACAATTTTAGGATATATGGAAAGCAAGCTAAAGAAGAGTGTCATTTATACATACATGGTAGTTATCCAATGAACTGATGAAGTAACAGTACTTGGTAAATAGTAACAAGACAGGAGTCAGGAAATAGTATCAAATTTCTACTGTGATTGACATTTAATACATAAAATAATCTTCATCTAACTTGTTTTCTGATCCACAAGTTGGAATGTATTTTATATTGTATTGAAGAAAAAAATTTCCACTTCAGTAATTAAAATTTTCATCAGTTGTGTATTGCACCTTTTCATGTAATTGTGAAATATAGTTCTAATTCACTGTATTGGCAGCTCTTAATGTGCCATTTTTCTTAATGTATTTTTTGAGTTGCTTAATATATTTATTGAGTTGCTCAACAGGGATTTTTGTACCCTGAAAATTTTTCATCACTATCAGTTTTTCAATAAATAAAATGTCTTTAATGTGGGGGGTGCTTGTCAGGTCTGAACGCAGGCTCATACTGTTTCACAGAATAAGGGAGACCATTAGACCGTCAGGTGTTTAGGGGTTGAAACCGCTCCCGACTCTACGAGATGGGAGGGATCCTGAGTGGACTGTCCATTCCTCCTTTTCTCAGTGACAACACCCCAGTTCTCCCTGGAAATTCGTTCTAATTTCAGTCTATGTATAGACTGCTCTTTCAATCTCAGCCTGGTGGAGCTGATCCCAGTACTGCTCCAAGTGAGTATTTGACCCAGTTCCGGTGAAATCAGAGCTTGCACGGTCAGTGGAGTCAGACTTCTGTTATTTGCAGCCCAAAGCAAGCCTGGCCAGCTGGCCTAAGGCCGTTTTCCTTCTGGGGTCATTTTCCCACTTGCATTCTGACATTTCCAATCCTCCTATTTCCTTTATTGGTGCCATGCTTTATCATGTATGCTCCAAGATGGGCTGTTACCGTCAACTTTAGGAAAGAAAACAGAGGTTCTCATGATTACAGTGATATTTATGTAGTACTTCATGGTTTATAAAGCACTTTCATATGTACCATCTTGTACATTTTGCCTCTATGACATACCAAACTTTTCTTTGAACCATTAAACAATTCCTGGAATTATTCATAGTTCAAGAGGCTATGAATAACTTAGAGGGACATGGTCGTCATGGATTAAAAGCAAGAAAATAGTCATTCTATTTAATACTTATCGCACCATCATTAACCACTGAATTTTTTTTTAATCTTGTTCCAGTTTTATTGAGATTAAATTGACCTGTCTCACTGTATAGGTTTAGGTGCACTGCGTAGCGGTTTGACTGGTGTATGTTGTGGAAGGTCACCACAGTAAGCTCAGGGTCCATCATCTCATACAGACACAACAAAAAGAGAAAAAAATGTTTTCCTTGTGATAAGAATTCTCAGGATTTACTCTCAACAATTCTTCATATGTATCGTGCAACAGTGGTGACTACTGCTGTCGTGTACATCACAGCCCTAATGTTTGTCTTATAACTGGAAGTTTCTACCTTTTGATCACCTTCCTCCCATCCTCACCCCCTGAACTTCCCTCAACCCTCACCTCTGGTAATCACAGATCCGATGTCTTTCTCTAAGCATTTAGTTTAAGGGTTTTTTGTTTTGTTTTGTTTTGTTATTTTCTGTGGGGGAAGGTTGTTGTTTTAGATTCCACATATAAGTGAGATGATATAGTTGTCTTTCTCTATCTCACTTATTTTGCTGAGCATTAATACCCTCAGGGCTACCTTTGTTATTACAAATGGAGGATTGCTGCAATTTTATGGCTGAATAATATTCCAGTGAATATTAAATATATATATATTACATATACAAATACATATATATGTATATAATTATACATATGTATATAATTATATATATGTATATAATATGTTTCACAATTTTGTCATCCATTCATCCATTCATAGACATGTTGTGTCCTCATCTTAGCTGTTGTAAATAATGCTGCTGTGAACATGGGGGCACAGATACCCTTTCACATTAGTGTTTCGGTTCCTTTAGATGTATTTCCAGAAGTGGAATGGTTCATATTGTAGCTCTATTTTTAATTTCTGAGGTGCCTCCATACTGTCTGCCTAGTGGCTACACCAGCTTACAATCCCACCAATAGTCTTCCATTTTATCCACATCAGCTCATATTTTTTATCTCTTGTCTTTCTGATGATAGCCATTCTAACAAGAACCACCAAATTATTTTAAACTTGTTCTTATTTACATTTTAAGCATTTGTTCCAGGTCAGTGTTATTAATCCCATGCAATAGATAAGGTTTAGAGATGTTAAGTAGCTCAACAAAGACCACACGGTGGTGGAGGAGAGATGAAAACCCAGGTCTGCCTGAGTCCAGTACCGAATTGTCTAACCGCTGTGTCAGACCCGCTGCCCGACTCGCAGAGACCTGCCTGGACGCCGTGGGGCTCACAGAGGGAGGAGGAGCAAGAACAGCCAGCTCCAAGTAGATGAGTGTACATGTTATCAAAGAAGATACATCTAGTACTGATTTTATGCCTTTAGCTTCCATTCCAACACCAGAATTTAGGGTACTAAGAACTGAAACTAAGAACAGCATTGTTCCATGATCTCAGTCTTAGAAAGAAAAAAAAAACAGCTGGAGAAAACGTACATTTCGGGAAATGTAATCTCTACTCAAATGGATGGAGGCATCAGAGTGAAAAATGACCTTGTTAAGCTGAAGTGATGGGAGCTGAACAGGGCGGGAAGTGGATGGGAGTGGGAATGAGGTGGACGTCTCTGTTAGCCGGCTCTTTTGCTCACCAGGGGCTGCTGGCGCAGATTTGGAAGTCAAAGGTGAACTACGAATCCCGTCCCGTCTACTTGGTCTCACGTGTAGAAATAAAATCCCCAGAAGGAGGACATAAAAAACACTGCTTTGATAGATCCGAGGGATATTAGCCAGTCACCCTAACTGTAGACAAAAAAAAAAAAGGGCTGCTGAAGAATTGCAAGTCTGGCACAGTCTTCAGGATTCTTCCTGGAGAGCAGTAGGTCACTCTGGTGGGAGGAAGACCAGAGAGCACCGTCTTCCACCAAGACCTTACTGCTCTCTTGCTATAAACAGTTTATTCCTCGACCTACAAGCGGCCAAAATTATTCTTTTTAAACACTCTCTTCAAATATTTAAAAGAATAATTATCTTTAATTATCCTTTTAAAACATGAACTTAGAATAAAAGAGGTGACATGCAGACAACCTAGTTGAAAATAATCTAATTTGAATTTCATAAACTGCAGAGAGTTCTATCCTAATTCTTCACTGAGAAGGTTCATCAATTCACTTTCTCTTTAGGAGAGAGTCGCTGTCTGCTCCATTAAGTTATCATCCTGAAGCAGGAAATTTATCATAATTTATTCTAGGATATTCCAAATTTACCCTGTTGATTACCACAGTATAAACAGTGTCTGCTAGGAGCTGGGCCTGGATGACGGAGGGCTGGAACTGGCACTGGATTGGGGTTACCGTTTGCTGAAAAGTTTCCTGGTTGTTCTATCAGTCCAAACTCCAGGGACGTCCAGCAAGGGGTTCAGTGGTTATGGAAAAAGCAAAGACACTCTGCGCCTCTGTGATGGTGATGGGCCACTTACTGACATATCTCTCTTTGGAGAGGCAAGTCCAAATGGCATAAGGGTAAAGAACATTAGAAAGTGGTTGTGCATGTGCAGCAACATGGTTTTTCTCATTAAAAAAACAAACAAACTGTGCTGAAGGCATTTGTAGAGGTCAGCATTGAAAAGTCTTCTAATGAAAAATAACTTCCGTGAAAACCTACAAAACTAAGTGAATGAAAGTTTTCCCATAACTAGAGCAGAAGCTGTCCAAACTGGAAGCAAAGATTCATATATTAAGTTGCTGTATTCACAAAAAAAATATTTAGGAATTTGTTTAACATGGACTAAAGACACTGAACATTTATTAAAATTAACGACATCTGGCTACTCCTTTCCTTCAGATGTTGCTTACGACTCCTCTACCTTTTTTCTCCCCAATCTTCTCTTGCTTCCTTTCCAATCATGTGTTTGTGGTCACCTAGTTCTGCTCAACCCCTCAGCCTCCGGCACTGAAGACCTGATTCGTGCCATTCAATTTTACCTTTAAATTTGTCCTTTCCTCTCATTGGGGGTAAAAAAAAAGTTGATGTAAAATTTTTTTGAATACTTTTGGCTCTGCTAAAGTTCCTTGATCTCTCTGCTCCCCGTCTTCCCTACAGATCTTTGTGTCACACTCCAAGTCTGACATCCTGAGCTTCTTTCTAGATGACGCCGATAGAAAGTTGGAAGAAAATGTTGCAAAACAAGCAGGTTTATCTAATATTTTCATCAGCACAGCTTTCTCCTTTCTCTTTAGCTTAGCTCAGATCAGACAGGCCTCATTCTGACATCCCTTCTAATACATTTCTTTTTCAGTAACACATTAGCCTCATTGCACCTATTTTTAGTTAAAAATTGATAATTTAAATAATTTAAAGCAAGTAGCTCTGAGTGACGCGGTAGCTGTTCTAGATCATTCATGAAATTCTCAGTATCCCATTTGCTGTCCCATTCTGTGGACTGTGGCTACCTGAAGAGGCCACGCCTTATGCTGTGTAAAGGGCGCATGCTGCTCGCTGGACCAAGGACTGGCTTACCCAGGAGGCAGCTCTGGAGGGGCCGGACATACACTCGCCTTTGCACCATCGTCATGAGGTGGTGGTCTGCCTGATCTGACAGGACAAGCAGCATGGTCCTGCCTCTCCATGACCGCTAGCTCTCCGTTTCCTTCAGACGTTGTTCATAATCCTTCTACCATTTTTCTCCTAAGTTTTTCCTCGGCTACCTCCTCAAGCATATCTTCATGGTCACCTAGTTATATTCAATCTCCTTGGGTTTGGCATTGATGAGGACTTGCCTTCTGCCACACCAGTTTATGTGTATTCTTTCCTATCAAAGTTTCTTCTCTGCCTTTGATCTTCCAGAGCAATTTTGTTGGAATCTTTGGGTCTCTGCTACATGAGTTATTTGCTTCTCTTTGCTCCCTCTTCTACTCCTCTGAAAGCCCCTCATCATGGGGGGAGTAGAAACATAAGGTCCACATAGAAGAGGCTAGAAGGACAGTAGCAGAAAGCTACAGCGGCCCTCTCCTGCAAGGAAACAAATGACCAAGCCATTCGACCTGCTATTGAATGCTAAATTGGGATTATTGTAGGAGGTCCAGTTTCTAGATATGTTTCTGATATGTTTCTGTCTTTCCATGTTCCCCAAGTGTCTTTACCAAAAAAGTCATATTTCTTTACAATTTCGAAGAACCTCAGGATAGCTTTCCGGTCTCATTGAAACATTTGTCTTTGAATAAGCTTATATTATTCCTTTCTTCTGATCTTAACCCAGTTTTGCCCTGTTACAAGATGACGCACGAGTTCTACTTCAGAGGAAGAAGTATGCATTTGCACAGCATAAGGTAAAGTCCTGGAAAGAGCTGCCTCCAATTTGCCATTTGCAAAGTCAACAGGATGCCATTGTTGTTTTACTTAGAAAACATTCAGGATGAGTGAGGTTAATAGTGGACGCACCTCCCTCATTAGTATTTAAGAATACATTGATTCCTTGCTGGATATTTTTCAGAAACAAAACCAATAGTATGTTTTTGTGAGATATAATCAAATAGAACATTACTTTATTCTTTCTCCAAACTTCCCCCTTTCAACCCTACCCTGTTCTTACTTATTGCATGAAAATTTTCAGTCAACTTCAGTTATTAAAAAGTGTAGCCATTCTATAAGCAATTTGCTCATTTAAAAAAATCAATATCATGATGATTGATTCAAATAAAGACTTGGTAGAAAAAATATGACTAAGACATATTGGACTCCTAATGTTTAATAATTTAAAATAATAAAGTGTCCATATGATAGTCATAAATATTTCTCACTAAATAAATAGCTAGTGCAAGTGTATGAGTATAATACACAAATGTTTCAAATCTTAAGATTTGCAGTAAAATGGTAAACTATAATACTACTAATACCTTCTCATTTTTAACCATCAATTCTCTGGCAGTTCTGGCATTGATGAATTATATATTAACTCACTCACCATTTTAGAGATAAGGAAACAGATCTTCAGAAGAGGTAGATAACCATCCCTAAAACAACACAAAATAAGTAATTACCCCAAACTCTTAATCAGGTTATCAAATAGGCCAAAACTAGACAGTACTAAGAGGATAATGACTACTTATATTCGTTGTTTTTTTGATATTTTTTCCATATGTTATGGCAAATATGTGGATACTGGCAAATAGAGTCAGCAAATGGGTCTCTTGACCCTTCCCACTGCCAGGCAAGAAAAATATATTTATTGTTCATCTTTAAAAGAGCCCCGATAGTGCACACTTTGACAGAGTGTGAAAATAAAAAATTCATGAAACTTTGAGAAAGCAAAATGAAGATGTTTTTATGGCAGAATTAGATCTTAGCTGGGGGGGACTTTTATTTTTGATGTGTAGGGACAGAGTTTTGATCCAGTGGGAGCGCGTCTCTTTCCATGGGTATAAAAACAGATTTGTTCAGTTTGCTGATGGCAACCTTAAGATGTGAGATGTAGTCTTAAATGTAAGCCCAGACAGGCAAGATACAGAACTTCATTTCATTTTGACCTCCAAAAAGGCAGAAGACTGTGGAATATCTATGAGGGGAGAGCCATACAATGCATAGTCGAAATATAAAAATAAAAACAGCAATGGGAGACATTCCAGAAACAAGCAGGGAAATCTAAAGGTAAACTTGGGAAAGAGGACGTGAATAGTAAGCGCATCTTTGTAACTGAGGTGATGGAGAATGGACAGCATCCCGGGAGATGTTCCCCCCAGAGCTGAGGTTCCCTGCAGCTCCTCAAGGGTTAAAGTCAGAAAGGGCCCAACAGATGCTCAAAGGGTCCATCCGCCCTTGGGAAGGCTGAAGGCGTGGGCTCATGGGTGGGCTCCTGTTGGTTCTACCGGCTGCACTCAGCCTGTAAACACAAAACCCAAGAGCCTAGTCATGATTTCTCCACTGAAGAACCCTGGAACCTACCACAAGGCAGCTGATCCCACCATTGGTAAGGAGTGGTGCTGAAATGTGAATTCTGATCGTCTGCCTCCAGGTAGCAAGCTGAGGGGCTCAGAAGTAGAACCATGAGTGTGTGGAGACATCACCGACTGTAACATAATAGACCAATGCAGCCATGATGCCAACAAGACCACTTTCTTTCCCACTGCAAAAATAAAAGGATCTCATGCCACAGACAAAAAAGGAACTCTAAATTATGGATACATAAATGTGGGAAAGCAAAGCTCAGAATTTTAAGATAATATAATACCATCTTTATGCCACATGTAGATAAGAAAGAATTTCTGAAGACACAGAAAGAGAGAAGGGTTGATAATTTTTTTAAGCTTCTATGTTAAGAAGTCTCAAAATCCATCATTCATTGCCTTTAGAAACCCTTTCCCTAAGCAACTGCCTACAATTAAGAATTTTTAATTTTCCAGACACATTCCCAGTGGTATAAATATCATCCCAGGGTAATGCCTATTAAAATTTTGATGCTTTAGTTTGCTGATGAAGTTCAGTGATATCATCAAACCAAATACCTGTACAGTGAATGTGCACCGAGAGCACCCCTCGAGTGTGCGTTTACTGTGAAATACATAAGATCAAAACGGAGGGGCAGGAAGGGGAGGAAGGAGGGTGGTTGGAATAAAAAGCATCCATTACTATTTTTGCCTCTCTTTTTTCCATGTCTGTGTTGTCTCCTTGAGAAACCCAGGATGAGCTCACTCCCCACATACGTTCCTACTTACTGGTTGGCTTTGGGTGGGTTTATCTGTTTCTGAGTAATTAGCTGGAATGCTGTGGGAATATGAGGGATGTCAGACCTGTCAGTCAGAGGAGCCATGTGGGAGGTCTTAAAGGGACCACTACCATGTGGCAGAGCGCTTTTTCTTTTTGTATTAAACAATTGTTGATACTCTTTAAAAAGCAGCCAAAGTACAGTCTGACGGCATGATTTCTGGTCCCGTCTGGAACTGCCGAACAGGGAGAGGGATTTCACTCTGTGACACATCTTGATGTTTGCAAGGCCGCCTAATGAGGCCCACACGTAGCTCAAGCATAGCATTAGAGACATGCAGGCATGCACGCACTCCCTAGAAGCATGTTTCTATCTTTATTAATCATTGTGTACCTTTGTGCTTTCAAATTTGTTTGTAGTGTTTTCCTAAGCTGTACGGTTTCCTTGCGAATAGGACCTGTAAGACCGTTGCCTGTCCGGTGAATGACTCTCAGTAAGTGACTGCCATCTAATTGATCTAGGGGAGGTACTGCAACCACAGACTTGTACCTCATTATCTTCCATCCGCCTTAACGGTAATAGTCTCCACATACAGTGACAAAACTAGGAGTGCGGCATCTGATGAGGACCTCAAGGGACAGAACAGTCTGCTGACAGTTGCAGAGAGGAGTTTCACTGCCACAGTCCTTTGACCAAACAGTGTAGACATGCCTTGACTCTCGTGCCCATGCGGCGGTCTCAGAACAAGGGGGAAATGAAAAGAAGGCAGTTAATGACAACCTAACATTCTTTATCATTAACTCCGATTCAATATTTGAAAATTAGAGAAATTACACTTGTTCTAAAAACCTGAGTTTGAGGACTAGCAGAAACAGAAAAGTGGTTTGAAAAGAAGTGGTTTTTGAAAAATGGAAGAAAGCATTGAGGAAAGTTTGGCTCACTGATTGGGGCAAGTGAGAGTGGCAAGAACCGACTTCTATTTCAGGCCCTGGAATCCCTAACAAGCAGATGTGAACCAGTGAGGACAAGAGGAAAGGGGACCAGAATGACAAGGGCACTGGAGGGCTGTCCTATTCCAGCACAGGGGCCCGCGGAGCGCAGCCCTGCCGACCCTCACCACGTCTCCCAGGTCGCACAGAGACCTCAGTGCCCAGCCGACCGTTCAGTGGCCTCTTTTCTCTTCTTCCCCAACCACAAGAGTAAAAGGATGAAAGGGGTTTAGGAACCGATCTCCCCAAAACAGAACAGGTATACTCTAGTTCTAAAATCACCTAATAGAATGACTTTAAATTAAAATTACCATAAATATTTAAAGTAACTTAAATAACTTGCAATCCAAAGCATTTATTGTCTTAAATGTTTAGAAGAAAATGCATTTATTAGTTGAACAAAAGGTCTAATCAAAAAAAAAATGCCTCACCCTATATCAGTGAGAAAAACACAACTTTGTGGAGCTTTTTCTGTAGATATGAACAAATATCCTTGACCTGATGCTACATCTAATGAATGGTCTTCAGGATTGTGGTAATACATATTTGTGTGTATGTGTGTATGTGGACATGTGTGTATAATTTCCAGCATTGGTAGAATCAAAATTCACCAAGTCAAACCATGTACAATGAATGAAAGACTGAATAGTGGCTAGATAAAACAACAAATATTCTCAAATCTGGTGTAACATCTTCTCTATGTATTGGAGCACAATTAGACATATACCAAAAAGATTCTTAGCATTTTTAAGTTACAATGGGTCTTTAACCCAAAAACTATGTCCCTTCATTTCCTACACATACAGTTACTCTTTCTCACTTTTATGAGTTCTCCTACAAACAAAAAAAATCTATGTAAAATAAATTGAGCCTTGAGAAACAGCATGACTATGAGAAATCATAATACTATGCCAACCATTTAAGTTGAGGAATTTAATTACATAGGATAATTTTAGAGAGCAAATTAATGTTGACAGTCTCATGTATCATTGTGTCAAGGGGAAGATAAGTCATACAAATTGTTCATATAAACAACATAATCAGTCTCAACATTATTAAAATTCTAGAATATGATATTCGGTACATTATCAAAGCCTGAGATACGGCCTTTTCACTACATTTTCAGCAACCACTAAGTTAACCAAAATTAACATTCAATGGGCACTCTTATAGTCTTATAGTCCATTAAAAACTCATATCTTGTTAAATTAGTGAATATTGATGTCTGTTGAGGTAGAGAAAAAATCCCTTTCTCAGATGCTACTAGCTCTGTTTTCTGAATGTATGTAAAATAATGCCATGTCAAGTAACATGTATTTACACAAGTCCTGATGGGAAATCCAGTATATTCTCCCATCTTGAACAACCAAAAAAATGTGTTCACTTTAAAACACCATCTATGTACAACTTCTTAGAAACATTGCAATGCTTATTACATCAATATAACAGAATTTTTCAGTGAGTATCAAAATATGAACAATATGTAAATTATCCATTAACTGCCCAACAATGGCTTTGACTTTTTTTTTTAATTCTGTTCAATCTTTTGGGCAAGCCTTTACTGGATAGTAAAAAAAAGCACTAAATAAGATGTATATTTAAGGCATATTTAGCACAAAATGGTCTTAGTGAGTATGAGATGTGACAGTATAAAAATTAGACAGTTACCCAGTAACTCAAGAGAAAACACTCAACAGAGAACTCCTTAAATGCTGATGGGAATCTAGAATTGGGTGGCTTATTTTTTGTCTGGGCAGGGGGCCAGAGAAGGAAGAGGGAATGGTCATCTAAGTGCCCGATTTACATTTGGTAGCAAAATAACTGGGGCTTTAATAAAAAATTATAGGAGAAAACAATGATTCGAACTCAAAGTATTATTTTCCTCCTTAAATTGTTTTCACTTAAAATGTTAAGATTTTCCTCTTCTGAGAAGTCAAAGGAAGAGCGAATACAGCTGTTTTTTCTTTGAACATGGGAACAGCTTTTACAGTAGTTATAAGCTTGATCATGTCCAGAGACAGCCTCCCAAGGGAAGATTTATCAACCGAGTCAGCATCCAGTACAAATATTCACAAACAGTTGTTGAAACAGTTGTTTATCAACAATATCAAATGACAGCTGCTCTGCCCCCTTGCAACGGGAGAAGGGGGAGCAGGGGACCTAGGGGCTCCTTTCTCTCCTTACACACTGCATAGCTGCCTCCTGGGCTAAGGTACTGTGCTAATTGAGAGAGAACTGAGAAAAGATAAGGGCACATTGATTACCCTGGAAATGGCAGGACGTTACTAGAGAGGAAACTAGAGCTAAGGGTCAGCCAGAGAAGTGAGGAAAATGGGACAAACGTAGTATGGGTCATGTTGGGAGGGAGAGGTCTGGAAAATTTGCCCTGGAAGGAGGAAGGGAAACAGAGGCAGATGGCCTTGCACGCAGAGGTGGGCAGTGGGAAGAAGGAGCTTAAGGTAAGTTGCTACATAACCCACTTGGGCACATTCTTGAGATGCGTAGGCTTTCACGTATTTTGCCTGCGGACACAACCCACAAAGACTGTCTTCAGGTTAAGTCCGCTGGGCTGGCCTTTCTTTAGAGATTTCTGCCTCTTCCAAAGTGGCCTTGATCCATCCCTTCCCCGTGTTATGGCCCCTGTTCTGGGCTGAACTGAGTCCGGTCAGACTTCAGGTGTTGATGTCCTGACCCCTCCATGTGACCAGAGTTGGAGAAGGGATACTTCAAGAGTCAATTAAGCTTAAATGAGATCATGTGGGCAGCGCTGATCCAGTGTGACTGGGGTCCTTATAAGAAGCATAAGTCAGTGGACAGACGTAGAGGCAAGACCATGTGAAGGCACTGGAAAAAGACGGGGATCTGCCAGCCTAGGAGCGAGGCCTTGAACTCTGCTGATACCTTCATCTTGGGCGCCTAGCCCCAGTGCCATGAGGCCCACCAGTCTGGGGGGCTGGTCATGGCATCCTGGGAAGACTGACTCACCCCTGCTCCAGTCTTCCCCATTTTACCCTCTTATTTCTCCCCTGTACAACCTCAAGTAACCAAGGTTCTCTCTGCCAGTGTATCGCAGTCGGTTCACAGAGATATCTGAACTCAGATGAGGGCCAGTCACCAACAGAGGCAGAAAGTGATGGGGGACTGAGGTTGTCAGGAAGGGGCAGGCAGCTGCAAGGACAGGAAGAAATAGACCTTGAGTTCAGTCAGGAGAGCCCCTACTGGCCAGACGAGGGGGACGGGATAGAAGGTATGAGAGAAGGGAGAGCGGTTCAGCTCTGGAGTGGGAAAAAGAGAACCAGTGCCATGAGCTGAGTGACCCTCTGTGCCAGACAACGAAAATCAGTGCTCTGTGTACTCTGTGACGTTTAGCCCCCCTCGGTGACCTAGGGATGGCTATTAGCCTCAAGTTCATGCTGAGAAACAGAAGTTCGAGGGAGTATCTTGCACAAGGTCTTATAGGAAAGGGGCAGTCAAACCACCCACCAGCCCTGATCTGCCCGGGTAGACCTGGGGTCTGGGTCCATTATGATCGTGCTCCAAGGTTCCAAGACAGATGAATCAGGGATGGTGAAATTCCCGACTAACAGTGATGGGGAACCAAGGCCCTGTGTTGGTGGCTCCTCATCCAGGACAGAGAATGAAGACAGGAGGAAGGTGTGAAGCAGAAAGAGGCAGCAGAAATGACTAACCTGCCGTCTAGACACTGGTCCAGCTGACTCCTCCCAAAGCATTTCTGTTGTTCTCTTTCTTCTGTTCTCCACCCAAAGGTGACAGTCAGGTCTGGTTCCAGGCGCATGCCATCATCCTTACTGGATTCTCAGCCACTAAACGACTCCCTTTCTTACAATCTACCCCATCCCCGCCCAACTTTGTATTGAACACATCTTAACACTAATGCCACTACTGGCTGCCACGCAGGGGCCCCCACGCCTAGGATGACTTCCAGCCTGCACAAGTGTGTTTGTTCACCTGCTGACCCATGACCCTACTGACCCCTAGACGCATGTGAGACATCTGAGGGCAACGGCATTTGCCACCACCCAGCAAGGTGCGCTTCATAAAGCTTGAGGACCATGGTGAGTTAAACTCCTAACTTTGCTTAAGAGTTACTAGGAACAGAGATTTCATATTCCAAAAACCTCTTCAGCCAACTTAAATGTTTGACTTTATGGCTCAAATTTAAGATGAATTTAAACAAAGGATAGTTCAGATGAGAATGCTTATAGTAAATCACAACTTTACAATATTGTCAATTCAGAGTATTTGAGCCGTAGTTATTCAAAAACTGCTTTTGCTCTGTTCCACTTTGTTCAGCAAAGCTATGTTGACTGAATACATTTACTGTGTATGTGGATAGGACTTTTTAAGATGTTTATAAATTCAAAGACTTTACTGGGGACTAAAAGCCCTGCTGTAGACACTCCACTTGTAGGGTTCATAAATCAAATGGCTGAAATTTCCCTACATCTTGCAGAAGCAGCACAAATATTTTTAGTTGGCACAATAGAAAAAAATGAGATAGTCACATCCAGGTTTGAAATATCATCACTAAAGCTATTGTGCACATGAGTTTGAAATATGTTTAAAAACTAGAATTTTAGTTTTTCCCATTCTGAATTCTCTCTTCTGTAATATGATTTGAAGTCATAATAGTCTTAGATTAAACAGTCAAGGAGAAAGCAACTTCCTTACACATTTTTGCACATTTTAGGATTAAGGTACAAATTTCATTTTTCATCATCACTGTATCTGTATATATGAGATGTCATATAAGTGATTTTCAATCTTACTATTCTATAGATTGTTTCAATTTTTAAAAGAATATTATTTTGGACATTTATTAGCAAGGCTCTTAGTGTATTGGTCTTGCAAAGTACCATAGAAATTATGTTTTCCTATTTTGATGATTAAACCTTTGGTGCCATAAATAAATTTATAGTTGTACTAATTAATGTTGTGAATTAATTTTATACCCTTCACATCCAGCTTTAATATTACTGAAAATCTTGATGCCTTTAGCTCTCTAACCTATTTCTATTTTTGTCATTCTTAGTAATGACTTTTATACCCAAATGGACTTTATGATTGATGGTATGGTAGCCAACCATTAATCGTAGAAACAATAGCAATTCATAGATTAACTGCAGTAATTAGAAACATGCATCTTTATGAAGAAATGAAAATACAACTAATCTTATCTCAAATATTTACTCATGCTATTACCCACTTAAACCATCTTGTATAACATAATTTTACTACATGTATTAGGAAAAAAAGTATCATCTCATTTCTTCTATGAAAAAGTTTTTAGTGTTTGGAGGAATTTCTAAATTGATGGAAAAAAAAATCAAAGAAGGAGGAAGAATAGTTCCTCCTTAACAACTTCTATGGACCAAAGCTGACTTTGTACTTCAAACTAAAGTGAAATACGTAAAAAAAAAAAAAAGATTATGTTGGTCAATTTGTTTCAGTGGTTTTCTATTACCCTTTTATTTTCTGCCTGTGAGCTAGTATTATAGTTCTCTTTCATCCACCTTTTCAAAAAGTAAAAGATGACGGATGCATAAATTCTTAAAGTATAGATATGAGCTGGTATATAAATGTCATCACAAAGTCAGGAACGCAAGCGTGGCTACTGCAGTAATCAGGGCCTCATTTTATCTGACGCAGAAAACGTTGTCTAGGAAGCTCAGTTTGTTACTTTTTCTATCATCTCAGGTTTAAGTGCAAACTAATCGAGCATACGTGCCCCTCCCTTTTTTCTTCCTGAAATTGGTGTTGAATCCTAGGTGACTGAAGCCACTGCCCCCTCGGGCGTGGAGGGGCCCTGCCACTCTCAGGTGTCGCGTGCCGGCATCCTCTGTCATTTGCCCCATCTGATGCTCCCACTGGACGCCCTTGAAACTGGTACCCGTGAAGATGTGACTGGGATTCATCTAGTTCCCAGCCAAGTAACCGCTCCTTGTCCTCAGTTGGCTTCTCCTGTGTTCCCAGAAAAATCCCCCTAGCTCACTGGCTCGTTCACACCCTCCCGCGCCCTCCCTCATCCTCTCCCTGTCTTTCAATGTCCTAATGCAGGTGGACAGAGGTTTTCCTAGATGACCCTAGAGCTGTGGGAAACAGAGTAGGCAGCCCTCCCCTCTCATGGAAAGTCACCAAGTCATGGAAACGGCCTTTTCTGGCTCTCTGCCTCCATGTCTTCACCTGGAGAGGAGGGACGAGGCCTTTCCGCTTTAAGCTCCTTAAGCCTCGCAGGGAGTTCCGCTACGTGCCCCCTGGGGAACAATGTATAACGTGCCAAACTCTAAGTCTTACCTAATAATCTCATCTTTAGATGCTGCATCTTCAGTTTTCCAATAGAAACACTGTTTCATGTCTTAGAAATGGAATGGGCACAAAAAGAGCAAAAGGGGAAAAGAAGGAAAGAAATCAGAGACAGAAAGAAAAAACATTTTTATATCAAGGTTCCTGATACACGGGATCATCACGTTTAATCCTTTGTCTATCTTTCATGTTTAAAGTTCCTCTCTCTCTTCATCCTTGCAGGTGTGCTTCCTCGTCGCGGGAAGGAGGGGCCACAGAGCGGGCTAGCATTCCAGAAAGGGTGAGGCCAAACTTCTGACAGACCACGAGCCAAAGGAAAGAGTTGATATCAAAGTAGAACATTAAAACGTTTACCAAAAGTGTCATTGTTGACTTGGAGCATATGTTAAACGTCTCAGGGCCAAGAAATATTCCAGAGCAGATGGAACTTACTCTCCGTTGAAGCAACTTCCATGGAAAATCTGCCTTCATTCTCACTTGAGCTTGTTAAAAGGTAGATAAAGAGTTATCCTGCAATGAAACGCTTCCAAGAATGTTTTTAAATTCCCCAAATAATTTAGCTATTATTTTTCTTATGGACTATGGATTCTTTTATAATGTTTTGACAGTAACAGCAGAGACCAGGTTGATCTTTCTGTTTGTTCTCTAAAGTATATGAACAATGATCTTTCTACACTATCCAGGCAACAAACAGAAATACATGTTGACCACCTACTAAAGGGACAATAAATTCTGTAGGAGTATATAAAAATGTAAAGAAAATAAGATATGAGTGACCATTATAAGGCAGAAACTGAATAAAGGACAAAATGTTACATGCACTCCAAAAAGGAACACAGAACTTTGGTCTGAAGCGCATAAGACGCCTCTGCGAGGCAGGCGCCAGGTCAGCAGGCCTGCTTGGTACTCAGAATGTGACCACGTGGGGCGAAGCAGGTCACTTCCCGCCCAGGAAGCCGAAACGGAGGGGAGGCAGACGTGACATTATTCATCTAGAAAGTGAACACAGAACACCCTAAGTCACAAAATCCTCAACTGTTTTGGCAAGAGGGGTCCTTTTTAAAATGCAAATTAAATATGTAAGCACTCAGCATCAGTCATTTAAAATAAAAGTCAGTAAAGCTTAAACTTTTTCTAAGTTTCTGGCTTAACTACCAAGTGCAAAAAGGAATGAATATTCATTATAATGCGAACACAGGAACATGGAATGGGGTCAGTAGACTCGATTCTAGTATGAATCCTGCTGTCCATTTGCTGAGTGACAGGAGGAAAGTCATTGGACTCTCTGGGTCTCACCTAGAGAGTGGAGATAATATCCCCAGGTATGTCGGGGGCATTAAAGAACATGGAATTCAAAAGGAAATAAACACTTTCAGAAATGTATTGCTCAGTAACAAGCACATATATGAACATACGTGTTGTATTAAAAATTACTCGATAATATGGGTGAATGTAGTAATCACATTGTCTTTCACGTAAAACCTTCATAAGAGTGTATATCAATAATACCTTAATAAAAAAAAGAATTATTCTCTTAAAAAAAATTAATGCTTACATTCCTCAGTTTTCACATGCACACACGTGAGAGTGCATGTGCACACACACACAGGCGTCTGATCCATTTTCTTTTCTTTTTTTTTGGAGTGTGACAGCGGTCATCAGTCTGGACATGCTGAAGGAACACGGCTACAGGAACTCTCCCACGACTTGATCTTCCATCAAATGGAGCTTTATCTCCTTCCATCAAGCATGTGAAGGCCCCTCATAAAACACTCCAGGGTTCTGGAGTGGCCACTGCAGTTACAGTTCTGATTCCCTCTGCAGCAGAGGCCATCCACTCCCCAAGTCATGCAGTGAAACCTCTTGTATGGATATCAAAACCTACATGTGTCTCCTACTCCTTGGAAGTCTTGAGAAAACAGGATTCATGTCAGTTCAGTTTGGCAATCCATGCATGATGAGCTAGAATGCAGGATTAATGTGTGCTGGTGACATGAAGGGCACATATGGAATATTTCCTTACTCTTTATCACATTTGTAAAACTATTTTTTAAATCATCATATAATAGAGTAGGTGTGAAATTATTTGAATAATGCAAAGTGCTATCGAGTTGTATGTTATTACTACACAGCTAGTAGAATTCTTCAAAGAACAACAAAAAAATCTTTCTTTAAAGAATAAAAAAGTATAAAAAGGCTGTATCATAGGCTCAGTAATAAAGATAAAATGATATTTAGAAGTAAACGTGCCCAGTATGGTCGCGTACTACTCTTAATTAAACTCATGGCACAATTGTTTTTTATTAACTAATGGCTCCATGTAGGATTCTGGATATCAACAAGGGAGTTTTCCAAAGGGTTCACTATTTTCTACTTTGTTTTATTTTGTATCCATGCTCTAATTATATGAAATTTTGAAGAAGAAAAAAAAACAGCCCCACACCCTTTGGTTGCACGCACGCGAGGGCTCACTACTGCGTCACGTCACACCAGTGACGTTAATGTTCTCCCTCAAACAACCACGTCTCCGAACATCTCTGAGCATCTCCACCGTGGGCAGGCTCTCGGTCAGCTGTACATCTGTGACCCGAGACGATGTGCAGCGGCAGCTACTCTGCCCCATCTGCTCGGTCTCTCGCATATTTAACTAAAAGCTTTCATCTCTGAAGTGCAAAGATAATTATTTCCAGAAGTCACTGACAAGAGCAGGACCATTGGAGGGGGTTAGAGATTTGCCTGCCTTTCAGAGAGTGAGAAAAAGTGAAAATCTCCCAGAAGAAGGATTTGTGAGATCCTACCAGAAGTATGTGTTTTACAGTTCAAGTTCTATCTTAGAGAACAAGAAATCGACTGCACGTCAGCAGATCCCACGAGAGCAGGAAGCTTGCTATTCAGCATCCCAGCCCCGCGGAGAGCTCTGCGGACACCCAGCGAGGCAGAACAGACCCACCTGCCATACTGAGAAGATTCGCGGGGATGAGGGCAGGGCTTGGGCACAGAGCTGCCCACAAGGCCCAGAGGAGCCAAAGGCCGACTTTAACACATGAACATCAACTGTTAACAATGCTAAGGTCTCATTATCATTCTGCTGCAACATATCATGTAATTTTTGAATTTCTTTTTTACTAAGTAGGCAAATAAAAATAGTTCTCCATTTGCTTGGAATTTTGCAGGTGCTGTTCATTTTGTTTCTATCATGTCACAACGTTCAGAAATTCTCTAATTTTTCTTTGTTTCACCCGTTGTTGATAACTTGGTTAGGACAAGATGAAAACATAACTACAGATAGGTCCTTTATTTGTTTTTGATAAATCGTGAAAAAGTCATATCCTCCTCAATTATAACAGGGGAAATAATTCACCAAGAGCAGGGACATACTTGTGTTATTCTATTAAAAAACGTGACTTGTAAAAGTTAGAACCATTCATCTTCAAGACGACATGCTTACATCAATATTTATTTCACCATTTCCATGATGCTGACCATTACTTTGTCAACATTACCATGACAATAGTTAATTTATTTAATAATGCTATGTGTCAAACACGGTGCTAAGAGCTTTATTTGTGTACCCTTTTTTTTAATTTTTTATTACTGGAATTTTCAATAATAAATAAAAAAGAAACAGTCTAAGGAAGTCCCATGTACCTCATGACCCACCCTAGACTCTTACAAATTTATGGCCAGTCTGGTTATCTCTCTATTTCCTTGCATCCTGTACTATTTTGATTTCATCCATAAATATTTCAGTATGTAATGTTTAGCAGATAAGGACTTTTTTAAAGAAGCATTCTTTTATATAATAGTCAAAACAACCATATGAAATTCGCCCTATGAATACCCCCATTTCCCCGCAGAGAACTCTAAAGCTCAGAGAAGTGAAGGACCTCATCCAAAGTCCCCTGCTCACCTGCAGTCTAGTAGGGATTCGGACACACTCTCTCTGCACCCAAAGTCAAGGCTCCTACACACTGCATCGGCTCTCTAATGCCAGGTAGTTTTATTCTCCAGAGACCTTTCTGATTTTTCAGTCTCTGCATACTGACAAGTACTTCAGGGTGACAAATAAAAATGTTCCTCATCACTTGAAGGACTGAGAATTTTACCCAGGGCCCTAAATGACACAAATTTCTAAAAACCCAGGTGCTCACAGAAATCATTAGATGCCTCTTTCCCTACTATCTTAAGTTCCCCAAGACATGCGGCTCCTGAGGAGACTGGCTCTAAAGTAAGCAGAACCTCTGGTCGTGGGTTTCCTGAGGTCCTGGAGGCACAGAGCTGCAGCCAGCCCCTGTGCGTGTACAGGAGGGCCAGCGAGAAGGCAGAGCTGGAGGTGGCGAGTCCCGGGGTTAGTCAGTACAATGCAACGCTTCACCACAGCATCACACGCGTGCCACAGATGGGGAGGGGATACTAAGGGCTGCTGGCTGGTGGCCATTTTATTTCTTTGTTTTTAATGTTAACATTCTACACAGATCCTTGCTCAAATAAAACATACCTTTTAAAATAATTTTCAGGCCTGAATATTTTTCTTTGAGATGAGTCACTCATGCTACTGCTCTATTTGAAAAGCCAACAAGGAATTGCTTTCATGTTCAGCTACTATGAATAATAACAACGATTACTTGACGTGAAATTTCTAAGTTGGAAACGTGCTGTATACTCACAGAGATTCCTAGCCAGAGTATCCTAGACATTATTCTGGCCTAGAGGGACTTAGCCTGCAGCTTACAATTACCACATTGCCAAGAGGTGGTCGTTATAGAGGCAGGCCCTAGGAAGAGCCAAGAATTCAGCAAAAAGAGCAGTTTCCCTGAGTATAAGAAAACGGAATGAGTGAGGAGGCTAAACTGAAAAAAGATAAAATTGAAAAATCTTTGCCTAAGATTCCTTACATTAAACTTACATCTTTACCTACATTACATAAGATTCCATCTCTTTCAGCACATTTGGACCTTTATGCAAACACGTCAAAAATACATGGTGACTTTTCATTACATTAGCCTTTCTTTGTAGGGTCTGATTCCATTAATGAGCACTACGTGTGTACACGGTAGATGCAAGCATGGGTAAGTCGTGGACTTGCTGTTTCAGTCTGGTGGGGAGCACTTTCCTGTGATGTACAACATCTCTCCCAGAAGCAGGAAAGGAAAGGAAATGCCAGTGAAGCATTGTTGGGTTAGAGATGGGGGTCAAAGGAAAAACTCCTATTATTCAGCTGGGATGGAATAAAAAAGTCCTGGCATTTGGGGATCAGGCCTAAGGACAGCTCTTGTCCGTGTGTTTCACACCTACTATTGCCAAATCTCAAACATAGTGTCACCCTCTCCAGGTATACTCCCAAGACCCCCTCCCAAGACAGTCCCATGCCACATTTCTACTAATGCCCTTCCTGGCGATTCTAAACGGAAGCTGCCAAATCACAGTAGCTCTTTCTACATGAGTTCATTGAGCTTTTGGACATTGATCTATTCATCTTCAAACTGCTTTTGCAAGCCCAACACAGACTAGATGCTCAAAGTTTGTTAAATCAATGAACAATGCTAAGATTTAACAGGACTACACCTCAGAGGAGAGGGAGTATTGGAGGCATGGACTGGGAAATCTCAGCCTAAAGGTGTTGGTTGTGGACTTTAAAGTAGATGAGCTCCCCAGCGAATATGGCCTGGAGGAGAAGACAAGCTCTCAGTGGACAATCTGCCCAATGGAGCCCACTTGCTGTTTTCACCCTTCTGCACCCCTATCCACCCTCAGAATGCCCCTTGTCCTGCTTGAATTTTCCCTGACTGACTTGTGAGATGTTATGCAACTTTTAAATGTCTTTATTCCATTTACTGGTGTCCTACTGCCCTTGTTAGAATGTAAGTCCATGAAGGATCTTTGCGTGCGGAATCACCAATGCAGCCTAAGTACTTAGAACATAGCACACAATAAATGTTTGTTGAATTAATGAATAACAATCTATATTTCAATAATAAATAATGAAGAAGAGAAATGGCAAAAAGAACAATCATAATATAGGAAGATAAACACAAGATCACCCTATATTAGAAACAAAAGAAGAAAAGAAATATAGTAAGTAGGGGGTAAATAAGAACTGAGACAGCTATGAAATATTTTAGGAAGAAGGACCTGAGGAGAGATTTTTAGCTTTAGTGAATCCAGATCATTGATAATTACAGAACAACTTCTGTGGTGGTGAGTGAAGAAATAAGATAGCAAAAGGTTGAAAATGAAGTCAGTGTTGAGAGAGGGAATGGCGGCTGGCACAGACCACCCTTTTTTAGTGGGAAATACCAAGATCAGCACAGAAGAAATTTGAGGTAGTAACAGAGATGAGAAAATGGCAGACACTTTTAAAACAAGGGACCAGTGGCCACTGGGTAGCATGCAGGGAAAAAAATGTAAAAAAAGAAGAGACAGAAGATATAAATAATATTGGGGGGGGGAAACCCCAGGAGACAGGCAGTGACAATCGTAAGAGCATAGGTCAGTCAGCCTCTCCAAGTAGCCAGCAAACATCTTTCTCCAAAACATAATAAGAGAATAAAGCAATGTCTATACAAACAGATTACTTAGGAGTGAAAAGAATACAAAGGAGTCCATGTTATAAAGTTTTCTGTTACATAGGATTCCGTTTTCTGTACATAATCAGCTCATACCCACACATACCATTCTGTCCACCCATGAATATTAGCAACGATATTAATCATGGGTCCAGACCACAGCATGATCCATTTGGCTACTTTCTACCTGCATAATTTCAAAGATGCAATACCACAAGTTCATTTGTTCAGTAGTATTTGTGGGCTACCTACTATTGACCCATCCCTGTTCTAGGCAGTGGAGCTACAACAGCAAACAAAACAGACAAAACTCCCGGCCTGAGGAGAGTGACAATGAACAGGGCAAAGAAGTTAAATATCTTATATGTTAAATCATGATTCAGGCTAAGAAGAAAAATAAAAGGACCGAATCACAAGAACAAATCCCATAAATCATCAGGATCTACCCAGGAAGATCAGTTGACTTTCTCCTAAAGTTTTTTTATTGACCTCTCCACTTTGCCCAAGGCACTAAATAACCCAGGGACAAAGAAGAAGTCTGCGGCAGTTTTACCTTTCATAACCACCCTGATCTAGTTGAGACCAGCCTGAATGCCTTCCAGGGCCACGGTGGTCACTAGCCACTTTGGCTAGAGCTGAGGACCAGTTTTCATACCACCTTTTCTAAACAGGTTGTTCCCAAGGGAGGGATGACTTCCCACAGAGTGCACACGATGACAAGTCATTCTTCAGGATGCCTCGCAAGGAAGAGTGGTCTCCTTGGAGAGATCTACCCTGTCATCTGAGGGCTACATCATCTACTGATGGTGTTTCTTGAAACCCTTGAAGGTCATTTATGATCACCCTGGTAAAACAACTGACCATCTTGCAGGAAGAGAAACAAGTTAGTGCCTGGCTTCTACACAGTACAGCTCCCAGTGGTGCATTCAGCGGTTGCAGAAAGGAAGTGTTGTTTGCAGTCCTTAGAGCTCTCCAAGCGGGACGCACGTGAGTCACAGAGCACGAGATGATGGCCTCCAAGGCTGCCGCCCCACGGGTAGGGATTGCGATTTTAGGTAAAATGACAGGGAAAGACTGAGGTGCTGAAATAAAGATGGAAGCATGTGAAATGGGAAGAAGCTTTGTGGATATCCGGAGTTGAATCATTCTCTTGTATTCATACAGAGGCAGCGGGACTATCTAAATCGCTAAAGAACACGTGGCTGAGCACCGGGACACCTGAGATAGAGGACCAGCCTTGCTCCTGACCGTTTGTGAAACTAGGGTAAAGTCTGCTGGAATTTCCTATTCTCGGCATCGTCTACAGCATGAAGGGGTTAGACAAGGTGTGTTATGAAGACCTCTCTGCCTCTGTGATAGATTCCTTGTAGATCCATCCCTGGCATGTAAGCGTAAATCTTCAGGTCCTCTCATCCATTACATTTCATATTTGACCATATGGACTCTTTAAAATGACCCCACTGAATAAAATGGCTGATTCTCAACACTGCCTCATCAAAGGCTGTCACCCCACACTAATTTATTATTTTTCATGGTATTTGATCTCAATCTGAAAACATATTTTATATTGTTGGGTTTTTTTTCCCTCAGTAGAATATAAGCTTCATGAAGGCAGGGATTTTGTGTCACTTCTATATTCCCAAGATCTAAAATAGTGCCCAACAGATAGGTACAAGCTAGATACTTGCTAAATGTTATTGTTTAAATATGAAAATACTGGTTCACCAGATTTCATACTGGGATGCATGACTAACTACTTAGAAACCATTTTTAAGTAAAATGGATTTTGTTAACGATGTCATTTTTAATCAAGTTTCTAACCAAAAGGAAAACAGGAACGAAATAAAGTCATAGGACTGTACTGCTTTCACTGTTTAAAATCATCTTTTTTAAATTTACTAATATTTATAAAAATTGATCTGTTTCATGAGCTGATTTGAGATGGAAAACCAGCAGGATATCCTAAATAATTGAATGAAATTATATGTTACCTCTTGAGATGATTAAGATATTGAACAAGGCATTGCTTTTAACCATCTACTTGTGTTCACATTTTTCTTCCTTCAGGAAAGCAGTTTGATTTTGATAATTAGTCTGAATTAACAGATGTCTTATTCGTTACTCGTAACAATGACATTTAACATTTTTTATTTCTTCTCAGCTGTTGAGTAAGTGAAATGGAATAATTCTTTTGAACTTTCCAATAGCATAACCAACAAAACTAAATAAAATAGAAGCATGCAAACAAAAATAAAACTTTGGACAGTAGCACAGTTTGTGGTTAGTTCAGAATTATATAATTTGTATCCAATTCTGACACTAACTCATAAATGAATTATTTAACCACTAAGGGCTTTTACTTTCTGTATATGTTAAAAACTGGGTTAATAGTACTATCAGCCAGTTGGACCGTTGGGAAAGCTAGAAGAGATAACACTTGCAGAGCACTTATCAAAGGATCTGGCAGGCAATAAATTCTCACTAAATCTTTGCTGTTATTACCATTTTAAACTTCAACTGGCTGAACGTCTTTATCAAAATATATTCCGGTAGGCTTAAGTCTTTAATCAATAATCCACATGTGTTTACCAAGATTCTGCTAAGCTAGCAATATCATTGTCATAAATACTCATTATGTTTGCTAATACAGGCTATCTCGGGCCAGCTCCCTAGAAATAGAACTGTAGGTCAAGCCTATTTGCTGATGCTTTGTTGAAGACTGCAATCCAGAAACTGCAGGCATCGGGGAGAAGGCGAGGGAGATAAGTACAGGTCATGCTGGACACAGCTTCCCGGTGAGCTGATTGTTCATCTCCAGGGCATATTTATGAAGCTACTGAGTCTCTAAACAGTCTTTTTAAGAGAATAGAATCTATGGAACAGCCCTCCCATTGTTCAAATTTGCCCCAAGGGCATTGGCACTTCTGTGTTGCACAGACAGGGGAGGGGCTTCCAGTGGACACGCTGCTGTCTTTTTGCTTCTCAGTAACAAGGAAACCACGGGGCTAGAGCATGAGGTGCTCAGGGAGAAGGGTAAGCTGCTGCTTTAGGGGTTTGTCCACACACATGAAGGAAGAGGACTATTCACTGGCAGAGGTAGGGACACCGCATGTAAAAGTGCACGGGTCTAGAATGGTACAAAAGCTGACTTGGACACGCACACACTAGCTAAGAGAGCTCAGAGGTAAGGGAGACAGCACTGAGAATCCTAGACCAAGCGAATCATCTCTCTTTCTCTTCTAAACCAGCTGGGCCTGGAGTTTCTCTGAATTTCTAAAGCACTCACAGATGGACTCTATGTGAGCATCTCCATTAGATGCCAAGAAATCTACAACTATAATTGCTCTTCATTCAAATGCCATTTCATTCTCCGGTATGTGAATGAGAAAAATAACAAAAAAAATCAAACACAAACCAAAAAAAATTAGCTGAGATAGTGCAGTGCAGTTTGAAAACATGCTACATGTAAAGAAAAGAATCTTGCCAATCATAGTTCTCAAAAGCTCTGTTAGAAATTGCTCATATTAAATAATATATAAACAAACGCCCCTTAAGTCTTCTGTACAAGTTAATATCTGACATATATGTTGCTGGCATACTATGATCCCAAGATGCAAAGCAGAGCTACTTTGGGGTATATCATTTAACTGAAAAATATTTACTTTATCTCAAGGAAAACATAAAATAATGGGAATTTTTTGAGGTGTATTCTGGTTAAACTTGAATGGACAGATAAGTTGGGGGCGGGGGTTAAAAACATAGGAGATTTAAGATGCTGCTTTAGCCCAGAGAGATCCTGCTTTAGTCTGTGAGATCAGATTCAAGCAAAGGTAGATAAGCTGCCACTGTAGTGAGGTAAGTTTGATCATCAAATGGACATAAATAACATCAGTCTTAGGAATTAAAAAGAATTAATGAGAGAGTGGTAGACTAGATATCTGGAGTAGTCCTTGCCCATGTGCTAGAAAAGCTGGACAATATATAAAACAACTGGTTTAGGGCATGGGATGGCTAACATGTTAGTGAAAAGTCATTGGTTCAGGAATTTAAGGTACAAAAGAGAACCAGAAAAGTGAGCCCAGTTCTCTGACAACTTTTTACCTTTTTCCCCTTAATTAGAAAGAGGAAGGGTGAGAGAGTGAGTGGTGCTTTTGACAGAGAGACCAGAAATAGTCCAGAGCCTGCCAAAGGGAGTTCCCAGTTGAATCCCTTACTTTGGGTTGGAACTCTGGAGAAATGCACCTTTAGATAATAAGGGTGAAGGATAAAGATAAGAACCAAGTGTAATGTACATTACTTGCTGGAACTACAGCTCAGCTTGAAACCATCTCAATACATGAACTTGGATTAAGATGCCCTCCACCTTCATAGTGCTCCCGGAAGCCTGGCAGATGGAAAACTAAATCCTCTCTGGAAAGTGAAACATCCTCTTTTTAAGAATATTTTTAAGGACAATCTGTAAACACATTGTTGGGGGTGGGGGTGGGGGAAGTTAGGAGGGAGGCAAGCACAGAAAAATAACACTAGTGGAAATTAGCAAAAACAGACAATAGAAACAGACCCACAGGAACTCCAATTTTGGAGATAATACCCTGTTCAAGGACATAAAAGGTAAGAACTTAAATTTTAGCAGAGAACTAAAATCTATTTTTTAAAATAGAATTCCAAAACACAAACAAAATAATTACCAAAATCAAAATCTCAATGAACAGGTTTTACAGTAAATTAAAGGTGACTGAAGAGAGAATTAGCAAACTGAGATATAGGTTAGAAGAAAATGTTCAGAATGAAGCACAGAGAACCTAAAACATGAAAATTACAGAAAAGAAAATAACAGTTATAAGCGATAGAGCATAAAAGCCTCACACAAATAGAATGGAAATCCCAGAAAAAGAATAGAAAGAGAATGGAACAGCAGTTAAATTTAAAGAGAACATGGCTGAGAATGTTCCCAAGTTGATCGAATAGATCAACCCACATATTCAAGAAGCCATACAAAGCACAACCAGGAAAAACTAAAAAGTAATTAACACCTACTCACATTGTGGTTAAACTGATGTTGAAAACTATGCCAGAAACCTATCCAAAGAGAAAATCTTCAAAGCAATTGAAAGAAAAAAAGAAAAGATTACCTTCAAATGAACAATTGACTGATAGTTGACTCTTCAACAGTAACAGCATAAGAAAGAAAGAAAAATCCAGAAAACTATATATAAAGTATTTAAGTAACAATTTAAAATTATATGCATAGCAAAAATACCCTCCAAAAAACAAAGATGCAATTAAGACATTTTTCAGACAATGAGAAAATTCATCTCCAGCAGACGTATATTTGAAATATTTTTCAGGCTGAATAAAATTTATCCCCAAGGGAAATTCATAAATTCAAGAAAAAAAAAAGAATTAAAAACATGGTAAATACATAGATAAAACTAAGTGAATTCAGTATCTGGCAAAGGACTTCTGTGGTGAATGTCTCGTGATGTTGCTATCCAAGAATTAAAGCCTAGAGGTGTACATGCATCTCAGACGTGCCTCCAAACCAGCATAACATAACCTGGAGTTCACCTTGCTCACTTTAGACCTCCGCTGTGTCACATCATAGCCACTACCCACATGTCCCTATTGAGTGCCTGAAATACGGAGTCTAAATTGAGACATGTTGTAAATATCAAATATACCCTGGACTTAGCTCAATTTTTTAATATAAACATATTATTAATATTTTATATTGATTAAGTATTGGAACAATATGGATATATTGGGTTAAGTAAAATGTTATTGAAATTAATTTCATCTTTTTCTTTTTACTTGTCCTAATGTGGCTATTAAGCCACTACACATTTCAAAATCACATATTAGGCTGCCATTCTATTTTTATTGGGTGGTGCTGCCTTAGAAACATGAAACCCATTATGTCAGAATAGAAAGTTCCATATGATATCCACTCTCTGAAATCACTGTGTTAAGAGTTTATGAATAGCAGAGACAATAGTAGTAATTCATGAACACTATGTCTTCTCTTACAGCTAAAGCAGTTATCTGTAACTCTCTTTAAGAGTTACATCCATTCTTCAAATGAGAGTCCTTTACAAACTAGATCTACTTGTAAGGATATCGTTGGACATAAAAATGCAGGTTTGCGATTGAAAAATGCAGGTGAGCAGAGGCTTGGCACCCAGTGTCTCCATTAAACACGCTCCCTTGTGGGAGCTAAGACCGTAGAAACACTAGTGGAAGTTCACGGTCCCTTCGGAATTACAACACACTCAATTACTGGAACAGGAAAGCAGTTACGTCTTAGAGATGGCACACATTTGTTATTTATTACAGTATCTTGGTGAATACTTCCGGGTTTTGACAGGTGGCGGCCCTGTGAACAGCACGTGCAAAGTCAAATAAAACATGAAGTCCAGCCTGTAAACAGTAAATGTGAATATCCCCAGGCAAACATGCATGAAGACCCACTAGAGTACAGAGAGGAACTGGGCAGAAAGTATTATGGGCATATATGTGAGCATGTATATTACATATATGCATAATTCTCCCCTGCTGAGTTCAAAAGGACCTTCCACCAGATAGCAGAGGAACCAACTGTGTGGAAGGCAAAATTTGTTCTGTGACATTATCTTTCATCTTCACTCCAGGTCTGTTTCCTTGGAAGTCAGCACATGCCTGAGATGAAGAAGTAATGCTATAGAAATCTTACCAACTCTTTGTGGGGACAAAGTAGTTCTACACTTCTTCCTATTCACAGCAAACTGGAAGCCAGGAATATGATCCAATGGACAACACCTGGTACGGGAAGAAGGGGAGATAAATGACTGAGAGATGTTTTCATGTGTCTGTAAGTTAACCCGCTGAAGTATACCAACATCATTCCTTCGAAGCCTGCGTCCTAATAACTATGCCTCTATTTGGCATGTTCAGGCCATGCACAGCCTGGCTCACACCAGCCACTGTGACTTCTTCCCACATTACGCTCCCATGTTCCTTTTGCACTCCAGAAAAACCAACTTTATTATACTTTGCCAAGCATGCCATTTTTTTCATACTTACACTTTTTCCCACATGCTTTCCTTTCTATCTGGAGTGTTCTTCCACTTCCTCTAGCTGCTTAAGTCTATTTATCCTTTATAACTAAGCTTAAATATCACAATGCAGGGGATCTCCCTCCACCTCATAAAAAAATGATTTTTGAATCCACTTCAAACCATTTTTAGGAGCATCTATGGAAAACATGGGGAAATGATGTAATTTAATCTAGAATAATTTTAAGGATTTCATTAACAACTATTCAAATGTAATGAGCTTGTAAGAAACCTAGACTATAGGCACACATACCTATATATATGAATACACATGTATTTTGTAATTTTTCTCTGAAGATGTGAGGAATTCTGCCTACACACTTACACATAAGATATGCACATACACTACATAACCAAAAGAAAGTTGTACCACTGTATTTGTTAATGTTTGGGGAACGAAATCATTCTTAATAGTCACTGGAGGTACATTCACTGTTGTTTTGTTGTTAGACTATTTCCTCATTAATATAGCTAAAAATGTGAGCTTATGATGAAAAAATAAACTACATGATATGCAAAGGGATGCAAAATTAAAATTTCGACTTCAGTCATGACAACAAAAACATGTTTCTCTTCAAATTTAATTTCCATGAGAAACTATTCTAAATTAAAACCTTCCAGTGCAATGTCCTTCCATTTTTTGCATTTTTTACTACCTAGAGATCAAACAGTTTGACACAGCAAAAATTCAAGTAAGTTAGGAAGACATGCTGATCGGTTTGTTGGCTGGTGGCCGGGGGAATGTTATGACCGAGTAATTATGTGTTCTGGACAGATGCATTAACCAGGCTTGGGGCTGGAGCCACTGGATATTATTTTAGTCATGAGGCTAGAGGAACTGAATCATTTTCAAAGCATTGGCTGGCTGACATTGCCGTACTGATGCCTGTTGCAATGGCTCTTTGGCAGTGACTTCCAACGCTGCACTTATGACATGGTAAACAAAAACTACATTAAAGGTTTGCTTTTTAATCATGAACGAGTTCAACATTTCCACTAAGCTCTCTTGCTATTCATCAAGTCCCGTGGAGGGCTATTGCTGATTTCCACAGCCCTGTCTTCTCAACGGAAGACTTGCAGCAAGGCAACAGGCAGAAAGGCTTAGTATTTTTTAAAAGCACTAGAAAGGTCCATGACCAAAATCCAACATAGGAGTACATTTTCACAGCTGTTCTTCTCTATTAAATGATGCCTTTTACCTTCTACTAATGACTTACTTCATTTCATAAAATGCCATTCTTGACAAAACGTCTGTGTTTAATGATCAGAAAGATAAACAGGATAATAATAAAATAAGACAGTCAACATGATGGCTTTTGGCTTCTAGGACAAGACAGTAAAGCCCCATGATAATCAAGCAGTTAACTTTCTTCTCAGGTAACTTTTCCTCTTGTGCCATTTAGACTTGAAGTTTTACTTTGACATCAGGTACTAACTATAAATTGAATAATAATTTAACTGGGACCATGCTTAATTGTTGCAAATATTTTGTACTGGCTATTCTAAAACTTCAATAATAATTTTAATATGATTAAAAATAGAAGCATTTTTCCTTTTATAATGCTTGGAATTCTGAGGCTCTACTGACATTTCTCTCAAAGGTACCACGACTAAAGTGAAGTGCGAATAAGAAAGTCAGATTCAGGACATTTGGAAGACTTGAGGAGGGTTTTCATAGTAGCACATGGTTGTTTTTGATAGATAGCAAAGTAAGTGCTGGATGGATGAATGGTCAGATAGACACAGAGAGATAATAGCTGTAGAGAAAGATGGGGGTATGTCAATGTTTTTATTTATTTTTAAAATATAATGGCTACAAACTTTAAAGCTATTAAGCATTAGAGGATATTTTCCACAATCAGATATGCTTAAAACATGCTCTGGAGATTCATTATTTTGATTCAGTTTCATCATATTATTGTGATTTTTTTCTTTTGATTAGTCACAAAGCATCCATCAGGGGAAACTGAGAAATTGCTTTTGCTGTTCATTTTCTTTAATTACAAAACCCCTCAGAAGTAAGTCCATCAGAGTATTTATAGTATCAATGCATGTGCTATAATTAAGTTTGTCTCTTAATTAACTGCAACTGAAATTTCTAAGAAAAATGCTTCATAAGATGATTATAAGTAAGCAACGAAGTACACTGTGATCATTAAAATCATTATAACCATCTTATTGTTTTTATGAACAAAGTTCACTGTTTGAAAAGTTCCTTGTTCTTTTTTAAATGAACTTATCTAGGAAATGCTATTCCCTCGTGCTAAAGAGTGATCAGAAGTCCAGAAGGTTCTGTTAATTGGAAGGTACTTAATGAACTTGTTAGGAAAAATTTAGAAAAACTCCCCTCAAACTAGCAAGCAGCTCCAAAAACAGAATATAAACTAAAACTTTATGCAATATCCAGGGAGAATTTACTAAGAGAAAGCCTTGAAATACATCTGAAAAGTAAAAGCTTTATAAATGAAACCACAATGGTAAAAATGATGAAAAATTGCTTTCCTAAAAGATGGAGAATGCAGAAACAGAAAGAGAAAATTGGATTAATGAAGGAGGCAGAGCTAAAAAACATCAGTTGATCTGTCTTAAGGCAAAATTGTATCATGTTTTAAAAAATGGTTATTAATGATTCTAAAATACAGCATATATTGAAATTTGCTATGTTAGGAATTGGTAATAAATCTAATTAGATTGAAAATTTTAAATACATAATGAAGTTTTATAATGATACTATAATTATACTATAGTGAAACACTTTAGTCCATTAGAATTGAACACATAACCAATATAATTAACAGAAAAGTTTTTACAAGGAAAGAATATGTGCCATGTCGCAACATTAAGAACACATTGTAGAAATCTCTCATTTAAAAATTTTTATTCCTTTCTTTGCCAAGGGACTCAAACATTTTCACAAAATAAAGAGGTTTTTTTTAATTCTTTTAATTATTTTAATAAACTTATTTTGCTGTAAAGAGTCACTAATTCCACTGGTAGCACTAAGTAGTTGTCACTTAAACCAATCATTGGATAAGCGAGTGGAATATGAATTAAGGCTGTTTTATCCTATGTGGTATATTCAATTCCTTTCTGAAAAGTAAGAAATCAAAATGGTAGATAGCGTTGTTTAGGTTGTAAAGTTAAAATACTAAATGCGACTCTGCCACATAGACATTTACAAAATATGAACAATCTTAAGAAAGGGATTTGTTTGTTTACAAAGGGGTGTATTCAGCAGCTGTTTCACCACTTATCTGCCTTCATGCATTGTTTTTATTTAGCATGTATATTGGATTCACACATCAGTTATAATCGTTCTGTTTAAATATTGGAAAATCTGGGGACTGTTATCTTCAAATGTTTTCACAAAACGCTTTTTGATTTTTAAAATTGTTCAAGCAGTCGCTCACCTTGCTAAAGAACCAAAAAAATTTGGGGGGAGGGACAGAGAGACTGAAAAAAACAAGTCTTTGAACAAGCAAAGTATAAAGAAGAGTGAAAATGTTGGAAGGTATTTTGTCACCATAAGGTGGAGTGAATGTGAATTTGCTATAAAGTGACCTAAATTAAATACAGAAACTTCTACAGTATTTTTTTTCTGATGGACCCAATAAGAATAGCTTTTAAGCAAACTTAAAAAAAGAATGCAAATCGAAGAATGCATGTTAACGTGACGTGATCTTCCGCTAACGACTTTCTCTAAAAAGAAAAAAGAAACTTTCTATAAAGCCTAAACAAGGCAGAAAAGACACACATCTGTCATATGTTTGCTGCTTTATAGTTACTACTTCCAGAAAGGATGTGAGTTATGAAGTGAGTCCTTTTGTAAACATTCTAATAAAGTCTGGATAAGATATACAGGGCATCACAACCCTTCAAGTCGCTGTTCTCAAAATAATACGAAGAATTATACAGAGCATCTTCAAGTTCCTTGTATAAAGTGCTACACCAATTGAAAACTGTAGGCTGCCTTATCATTTTTTAAATTCTCTTTTGGAAAACTTGTACTGCTCTTTTACTTTACGAAGAGGTGACTGAAGAATCTGTATTTTATAAGATGTCCATGCTTTTTGGAGAAAGGAATCAGTATATTTAATTTATGAGTCCTAATTCTTTTTTTTTTTTAGCTCCTAAAATCCCAAACATTAGCTCTATTGCAGGTACTGAAGATAATCAGAGCACATCCTAGGAATTAGTCTTAAGAAAAAGATTGGTAAAAAGAACACAGAAGGGCCAATTAACCTGATTATTAACTACAGTATTTAAGAATTAAAATGAAAGAACAATAGATTAAGCATAAAACAAACAGTGGAAAATTTCCTCTTGTTCTTACTGTTTTTTAATAAAATAATTTAAATCCTTTGTGGTTAATGTCTACAAGTTCTGTTTAAAGGATCTGAATGCCTTCCTGTCTCCAGACTGTAGTATTTCTAGTTCAACCCTATTCCTAAAAACTCTAATGACTCTTTTTAATAGTTTATTTTAATTTCCAATCTTAAACTAAAAACTAACTCCTTAAAAAAGAAATCCTAAAAATTAAAAAAATTTGTTCCGCTCGTTGAAGAATAGGCATTTTTCTTGGTTTCTAAAAATACTTAAAGGGAAAGAAATGTTAATTATCATGAGAATATCTGAAGCTAAAGTGAAAAAATAGACCTAACTCCATTACACTCAAATTAACAAGTTATTATCAAAGTATGGATTAACAAGCTTTAATTGTTTCATGACTATTGACAGTGTTACTAGTTGAAAGCAGAAAAGAAATAGAAACATGAAGGCAGAAAAAATAAAAAACAAAAACGAACAGTATAAATTATGGATATTGGCTCACATAGAATGTGCTATTATAATCAACTTCCTAAAACACTCTAATTAGTGTTTACCATGACTTCACAATGGTGTGTGTTTCTTAAACTTCTGTTTAATTTAGTCTTTGAACCTAATATGATTCATTTCTATTTTCTACAGTAGGAATGACCCATAGACAGGAAAGGCTACAGCAATAAGACATATCAAAAAGAAAAATAAATATATATAGCAAAAGAGTTTGAGATGATAAGGATAGTTTCATTCTTACTTGCCTTTCTGTTAACAGCATCCAGGAACCCTGAGGCTCACGCCCTCTTTTAACTGATGCTAGATAATATTCATACACACATGACAACAAAATATGTTTCAATAAAAATATATTTGAACAAGGAAAGCAAAATTGCTTTAAGCTTTTGATCTGTCTCATAGCTCACATCTCTGAAAGTCTTTTTCTTTCAACAGTTACATTCAAAAAGTCAAAGATATACAGCTGACGATTCAAGCTGAATGACACCATGATAAACTGTGGGTTCTCCTGAAGAGAAAATACATCATAAATCGGTGCAACACTTACCTCATTTTAAATATTACTGTCTCCTTTTATCAGGTAACACTATATGACCTCCCTTTACCTCCTTTCCTCCCATATTTTACATGAGATTTTAATTCGATACAATGATCACAACCAGGAAATTTTTTAAAATTAAAATAGGATATATGGCTTTAAAGCCTTAGGTTATCTGATAGATTTAATTAAAAAAAAATGAGGACTGACTGATTTCTGCTGCCCTGTAAAATGTGGCAGTAACGGAATTGTAT
This sequence comes from Smutsia gigantea, assembly GCA_032199065.1. Taxonomy (NCBI): domain Eukaryota; kingdom Metazoa; phylum Chordata; class Mammalia; order Pholidota; family Manidae; genus Smutsia; species Smutsia gigantea. The sequence continues at coordinate 118,026 of JAVSCE010000753.1, read as the reverse complement.
CTATTTTTAAATTGCAATCACTCTTTATATTTAGGTGCAGTTTATCCCATGATACAAAATGATAGGTGATGCAGTTTAATGGAGTGGAAAATACATTCACAGCTAAATGGCAAAGAGAGATATTTGCAGGGAGCAAATGACAGCATCACATGGAGCTTTTTCTCATTAAAATACCTAGTCATGAATCACAGCAGCCCTATCCACACTGTATTTCCAGTGAACTGCTTGATTTATACCGTCCAGTCTCTAGCCAGAAGGTATCCTCTTTCTGGGTGCTCAGATCTGGATTACACTCCCAGACCTAGTAAATGTGTGAAATGTACTCATATAAATCCTGATTATTATCTGCACAGCTTCGGATCGTATCCTTCATGCTCCCAGGCCTGTGGCGAGTCGGGCTTCCTTCGGCTGCGGTACCGAGAAAGGAGGGGCCCCAGTCGGGACATCAGCCGTGGGGGTGCCAGCGGGCAGCAGACAGCGGTCTGCCATCCCAGTGCCCAGGTTAGTGTAGCCTGGCAGAGACGTCAGTCCTGTCCGCCAGTCACAAAGGATCGGGAACACCCGTCGCAAAGGATTTCTTCCCATATTCTAACTGCTTTTATCTGTATGCCGGGCTAGGAATTGAAACCTGTGGACGCAGTCCCCTGATTCAGTCCCCCAAATAGCCCATCTTCTGAGTTCTTGTCTTTCCCAAGCACCCCTGGCAGAAGACGGAATGCTCTGTGAACCGTGTGCTGTGGTCAGGAAGCCCGGCCGCCGTCATCCGATGATTATACCATGTGGGGTTAAGGGAGATTCCCAAGCTAGCTGAAAATCTCTTCAGGATTCAACTGATCCTTTTAAAAATTATTGTTCTTTTTTACTTATACAAGCCCTGCTTATGATATGAGAGCTTTACCTATGTAATATGTCTTATTTTCCTACAATGTGAAAAAGAAATAAAATGTCTTTTATATAGCACTATTGCTTTTATAGGTTCCCACTGGGGGCATGCTGTGTGAGGGTTTTCAGATTCGTGGTGAGAGATCTGTGCCAATGTGCGTCAGGGTGTCTCACCGCCCGGTTCCAGGGAGCACGTCATGCATTTTGCCACCCCACTGCCTTGAGTGGACCTGAGGGGAACGGCACAGTCTACAACCTTGAAACAGAGTGAAGCCGATTCGTCTCAACATACTCCCTCATGGCTATTCCACAGCCATCTTCTGGAAGCCCCAACTTCAGTCTGCGGGTGAAGCACCCAGGCTTGAACACTGCTAGCTTTCTTTCTCTCAGCCTCTAATGGCATGCTCTGTGCTTTATTACTGCTGTGATTATCTCTGAGTTTTCATCCTTCTTGCCTGAAAACATCAATGTCTTTCTTTTCCACAAGTAACCTCCCCCCCTGTGCGGAATTCCACCTCCCCAGGCCTCCCCCAGGGCTTCGCATCAAGTACCTGCCCTCCGCCTCGCCCTGGACCCTTCCCAGTAGGCTTTCAAAGACACAGGAGTCCAACCGGAAAAAAAAATTACTTTGTGTGTCCCTACCATGTTGTGGTTCCATTTCCATCCTTCTTTGCACTGTTACAAACTTCCCAGGCTCACATTCTTCCCCTTCTAAGGCACCTGCTCTGGGCATCATTAATTACTTAGTTCACATTGATCTTCACAAGAGATCAATCAATTCCATTAAGGCAGAGGTAAGTTGCCTTGTTCCAGGCTATATCCTCAATGCCTAATATATTTTCTGGCAAATAGTAAACATTCTAAAAATATTGATTACGTTGGGTTACCTAATTTTAATAAGTGCTTTTTTTATACTAATTTCTCTGTAACTCCTGAAAATTTTACTAGTTTCACCATGTCAAAAGCTATATTCATCAAAAATATATGATTAATACTTTCTCAACACTTACATACAAGTCACTAAGTAAAATAACACTTCCTCAGCCTTTTCTCTTTCCGATCCTTAAGAATCTGATGCTGATGGGGATATTTTCCCTGGGGACCCTCCTGTGTGTCAGACTTCCTCACACTGCCATTCCTGAGACTCCAACTCAGTCTCTTCCTTCCAAGCTTTATAAACTAACCTCACCACCTGCACCCCAACCTCCTTGCCTGGAAGGTTGTCTCAGACTCCAATCTCTCCCATCTCTAGCCACACTGAGCATTATTAGCAGACCAACTTCCCCTGTTCAAAATTTCCCAAAGCTTCTCAATGCTTGTATTATTAAATCTAAACTTCTTGTCTTGGGCCCTTGGTAATCTGACCTTTGTCTCTCCAGCCATACCTCCCGGATTACTTATCGTCAGCCCAATCTATGCACTAAGACCATGAATGTCATACATTTTCCTCCATAGGACTTCTGCTTAGTGTCAGTTGCTCTGCCTAGAATGCTTCCTTCCTTTCAGTCTATCCAAATATTCATCTCCTAATATTTAGTCTGGATTACTATTTCTTCATTAAGGCACAACAAAACTTTCAACTATAGTGGTGTCCATTTACACCATTATTTTGGGAACCAACTATGTACATTTCTTTTCTTTGTTAGCCCTGGAATAGTTTTGTAATACATTCTAGGTGTTAAAATCAGGGGGTACTAAAGTACATACAAAAAAGCTCCCCTTCTAGTCCCTTCAACCAGTTTCCCTCCTAGAAACAACCAACGTTATCTACTTCTTGATTGTTTCTCTAGAGATATTTGATTAGTAGCAAATAAAATTCAATACCATTTAGTATGTTTAGCATTTTGCACCAAATACATATCTGTTTATGTCTTTTATAGATATTTAACATTTCTTTATGTACTTACATATTGTCTTCCCATTTGGCTTCTTATTGAAATGTATCACAAATAATCCTTGATTAATTGTGTGATTCTTTCTTTCAAGTGTGGGATAGACTGTTCAATGGTAAGACTGAATCTCCACCACCTTCCTCCTCAATTAAGAAGGATAAAAAAGTAAGCAGTAGGTTTTTTTCAAACACTTCCTCCCCGTACACAGCCATTCAAGGAAAATTAAAGCATGACTAATCACATATGCATATGTACGTGGCTGCACTGCGATAGTTTAACGTGTTCCAGACACAAGCGCATATTAACATATTTCCTTCAGTTCTGATACATCTGCTGATACAAAGATTAACAGCATCACTGATTTGTAATGGACGATTCTGTTTCATTTTAGAAATCTCCCATTTCTGCAGCACCCCAAGTTCACTGAAGGTATGTTTGCACTGAAATTTTTGTTCCATAATTGGCGTCCATCTCCATTTCACATCGCACATATTAGACATGACGTGAGAGCCCACCCACACTGTTACTGCTTCCTAAATCCCCTGCAGTTCCCTGTAATTATTTTAAACATATATACCAAACTGTGAAAGGATAAAGCTCCCCCCACTCAAAGTTTTCTTATATAAAGTTATAAAATAATACCTAGGAGTCGAACACTGTAATCAAAGCAAGTTTCATTCATAACTAAACATTATACCCAGCGGTACTAATTTAAAGCATTACCTAGTACATAGGAAAATATATGCTTGTAATCAAATGGTTTATTTGGTCAGTAGAGAGCCAAAGCAGATAAGCTAGAACCCTTCAAAAGCCATTAAAGAGTTTCAACTATCAAATTGGCTGTTTTTAATGGATCAAATTCATGAGACAGGTTCCAGAGATCCCTCTTACCTTGCCCTATACAAAACAGAGCCTTAATTTATACCCCACACGTGTACCTTGAATTAGCATATTTCTTTCTGATTAATCATGTGTCTAAATCAGTGCCCAAGATTTAAGTATTAATTATAAAGGCCCAGTTTTCTTTTAGAAAATTTAAAAAATTCTTTAACTTTTAAAAAGTTCATCTTGATGATTTTTACCTAGTGCAGTACTGATGATTTTAAAAACCTGCAATTTTTTTCCTCAGAACTCAATGGAAAATGCTAGTATTTAGGTTTAAGTATTTTAGTAACTCATTAAATCACCAGAATTGTAACATAGTTCTGGTTTATGTTATTTTTTCTTAATGGTATATTTCCTTCTCAACTAAACACACACACAATTTTTATAAGTTTATTTTTATTCCTATGGGCCTTTCACCTAGAAGTCTCTTAAGTACAAAATTCCTAGTAAGTTACAAAATGTGCAGGTGTGAGTGAGATTAAGTAGGATTCAATAATTCTGATTCATCACAAAGATCGAGTTTACTTTTTAACCCTCAGTTTTGATAAAGTTTGTTTTGGGTTCTATTTCAGACTTTGGGAATATATTTTGGCAATGGTTTGAACATTTACCAGCTAAGAAGTTAGGTAACATTTAACAGTTGAACATATTGCTCAAGAGAGTTGTTAAGACACTGTTCAGGTAAGTTGGAGCACTTAGTTTTCATAGGCATGATGTATAGCTAGGAAGTAAGTGTCCACAAATAATTATGCTGGCTTTGAAAGAGTGGCCTATTTATAGGTAGAACAGCCAATGAGACTGAGGTAGTAGTTGTCAAGTTTACAGGAAGTAATTAAAGCAACAGAGATTCTCTCCTTTTACTGGCTGTTTCTGGATTCCGTAGAGATTATGAAGAGAGACAAGAAAAATGACAGAGCAGCCTGAACAGCTCTTCGAACTTTCTACTAAGAAAATTGTTTTCCTCTACAGATAAACTTTCTAATTAACAAACACTTATTGTTTTCATTTTACACTGCACTGACTGTGCTTTTACACACACACACACACACACACACACACACAATGTGATTTCTGCATGTTAGCAAAAGCACAGAGATGTTTACTCCCCAAAGGACTGTTTCACCCGAACATGGTAACCCTCCCCAACCTCAGCTCCTTGGGGTCGTTACCATTTGGTGTTGTGCCTTTGATTTTATGAACCAGGTCCCCAGTTGCTTTTGCAGCTGTTATCAGTGCAGCCTGACCTGTTGTGATGGGGATAACAGAAAAATGTCTCCCTGGCTTCCACAGCAGTGCATTCCTGCCTCTCCTCCCAGACCTCATGTTGGCATTTTTCTGGTACACATTCCTCAACACAGATGGTGACATTACTAGACCTTTGGTTCAAGGAAGATGGAAGCGAACCCTTCCCAATAATCAGGGTTTGTGAATACATTTATGGATCTATGAATATGGGATCTGTTAATTCTATGCCTATTACATATATACCTATGAATGTTTTCATTCATGGTTGCTGGTAATGCTTCTAATTCCACAGCTTCTCTCTACTTCAGCCAGTTGTTTCTTATGTCTACAAAGATGTCTATATCTTCCATACTGACATCCTGCTAAAAAATCACTTTAGAACTGTACTCCCAAGAGCACTGTGAGGAAAAGGAGAAGAGATGGGTGGTGGCCTTCCACTAGCCCAGTTTTCAGGTTACAAGTCCATCACCATCCTGTCAACCAAGGAAGTTCTTGATTATCGTTTTTAATTTATTTAGTGTGCTGGGCTTCCAAGTAAAATTCCTTGGGGAGCAGGGGTTTCACTACTAATTTACAGGGTAACTGAATTCACTCACTACTAGCAGTGGCTGCAGGATAGTTCCACCCATAGGTAGACAAGATATGATTGTAATTGGAAGGACGTTTATTAGCAACCTCCCCCAAAATATCTCCCCTTATGCCAGAGCCTCTAGAACTTCTGTTTTGAATCCTGCCACTCTTTCAGCATTGGAAACATCAGTTTTAGAGGAGCTAGAATACTTTGGACAGGAGAACAGAGTAAGTCACCCATTAGCATTTCTATGTGAGTAAGTTTATCCATTAACTCTTGGAACCTAGTGGGCCTGGAGAGACCTAGCATGTTTCGGTGAGGATAGAGAACTGTTTCCCAAGCTACCACTTCAGGGAGCTGGGGAGTGGAGGGGACAAGAAGAAAAGGAACAGAACCCTGAGCAATAAAGGACAGTGATAAGGAACCAAGGCTCTGAAGGCTGGATTTGTGAGCCAAGAGAGTGGGGGACCGAGGCCTAATATGGGTGGGGGTTAGTCTTCACCAGACCCTCCCCTTAGTCAGCAGAGCCCCTACCTCCAGATCAGCAGAAACTTTCTTTTCTGATATGAGTGACTTAGTTTTCTGATAATGTCAACTAAAAATATTTTTGTTTATATTGAATTAAAAATGTATTTGTTTAAATTGACCTTTAAAAGGCTTCTGTTGCTGCAAATACCAATAATAACACCTGAACATACATTCACCCTGAGTTCTGTTTCTTTTATAAGATGTGTCCATTCTTCCTCAAATTCACGCAGGCAAGTTCTTCAATCTGTACACAAAATCTTTTGTACACGCCGGCATTTAGTGCCATGATTTCTGCATAGGGAGTTACTGATAAAGGCTCCTCTAGGGTACAAAGGTAAAACATAATGCCATGAATTCCCTATTACAGTCTCCCTGCAGCAAGCTATGGGCAGAATATTTATTCAATTCCCACAATTTGTAAAATGAAGGGGAATAAAAGCCTGCTGGGTCCAGTTTTGCATTACATTGAAGTGATAAGTAAAATTGAGTGACAGCTGTGACTCACTATGTGCAAATTATGATTCCACCTTTCCCTTCAGCCACCTCTCTGTCCACACAGTATTTTTGTGCTTCTGAATCAAGGGTGATCCTTGGTTCATTCTAAAGCTGAGTTTGTAGGCAGCTTAACTTGATTAAAGGAAGAAGGCAAGGAGACTGCCTGCCCTAAATACTGTGTGACATCTCAGGAAATGTCAACTGCAGAGGAGGGAGGGAGCTCGAGGAGAGGTGGCAGAGAACTCTACCGAAATGAAACCAGAACTCTACCAACCCATTTTCTTACCCATTTTCCCTTGTTTGTGTACGAAATTTTCCAATGCACATACTGCCATCTAATCCTCTACAGCTGAGGAAGGGCTTCACGTGCATTTTCCTGTTCTGCAGGCTGTGGTCCCTGAATGCTCTCTTGACGCCACCAGAGCGCCCTCCAGGGTGGGCTGGCGGCTGAGGCATAGCCCTCCAGCCGCCGGTGCGCCCCCAGGCCCCGAGGCCCCAGGAGCCAGCCAGGGTTAGCGGACACGCGGTCTCCACCGCCTGCAGGGAGGCCAGCCCACCCACGCGGCTGTGCCTCCTGCGGGTAAGAGCCGCCTTTTCCGCACAGCCTTGCGTGGTCCGGGTCAGAAGCCACACCCAAGGGCAGACACCTGAGGGTCCCCGCGCGGCCTAGAGTGCAGATTGGGGAGCCTCGCCGAGCTAGTCCTTGCTCAGGTGCCCAGCTACTGGGGCCTGGCGCGCCCTGGACCTGGCTGCGTGGGGGGCTCGCTGGGCTCCCGCGTCCTCGCCCCGCGTCCTGGTCCTGCGCGACCTGCCTTCTAAAACTCTATTTGCGCGAATTACTTCTTCCTTTCATTAGGCAACAGGATTTATTTTCTTTTCTCTCTGTGTCAACCATGCACACATTCAGTGACGGAGAACCAGTCAACTTCTGTGTTCTTATTTATTTTTATTTCTGATGAGGCAGATTCAAATCAAACAGCTAAGTCAGAGAAAATAACCACAGGGCTCGCGGTGGGCTTTCTGCCTTTGTTTGGATTCGACTTTTCCTTCGCTGGTCGTTTGTAATTCTCCTTTGCAGCATGGGGCGATTAAATCAGCATCTCGGGGCTGCAGAGGCCAGGCGGCCCAGGGCCCGGAGGCGTCCCTGTCCTGGTATTTCCTGGTATTAAATGGGCAACTTCCCCTCCCACGAGGGGTACTTTCAGCTGGGAAAGAGAGGCACAGGAAGACCTTCCAGCAAAATCCATCACTGCCTGGAGAAAGTTGGCCTGGTCCAGCTGCCCTGAGAAGCGGCCTAGGCTTCCCCAGGCCACACCTCTCCGCACCCCCCCCCCCAGAGGAGGAACACGTTGAGATGCAGGTCCTAGGGATCCCAGCAGACCTGCCGAGGGAGGAGGAGATGCCCTCTCTCTGGGGAACTGGACTTGCTCTTTGCTTGGAAGTTGGCCTGGTGTCAGTGAAGATGCACAGGGCCACGATGCCTTAGAGGCCACAAAAAAATCGCTGACTCCATGGCTTGAATAATGACCAATACGAGTTGGGAGTGGCATGGAAGACCCTTCTTCCCACTGCCTTATTAAGGGAATGGAAGTGGAAGGTGCTGTTATCTGTGATTTAGCGCATTCCCCCAAGCAGGAACAGTGGAAAAGGGAAGGCAGCGCGATGTAAGCTGCACATATTGAAGCTGAAGCCTCTTAGGAGACAAGGAGAGGGGTTTCAGCCAGGTGGCTGGGAACTTGCCTTCTGCCTCTATGAACACCACATCCTCTCAGGGCCCAGCCCACAGTGAGCGCTGATATAAACCTGACTGATCAGCTAGAGTGGAAGCCCCAGGAAAAGTTTTATGTTTTTGTGTTTAGTTAGAGATCGTTGTGTCCCCAATACCTAGGCCAGGAGGCATTAAATATATTTGTTCACTGAATGACAGAGTCTAGAAGCCCCGCCCCCACCAGAAACAATGGAATTTACACACCAAGCCTAGTGACAGAAGGAGAGGGGCGAACGTGCTCTCTACCCACAGTCTGGGGAAGAACTGGCCACCCAGGAAATTGAATTCTGAGTCAACAACATCTTCACTTACTTTATGTGAAAGAAGCAAACTCACAGGTGGCTTGGAGGCCCTTGGGGGTGGGGAGGAGACTGAGCGCTCCTAACCGTCCTTCCCTTGACTTCTTCGGGAGAAGAGATCCTGGGACGTGGGGGCTACCACGGAAGGCAGCGTAAGCATTAGCTCTGTACACTAATTATAGACGTAAAACTGTAGAACTTTCAAACTACAGACCAAGCAAATACAGAACACTGGTAATGAGTTTGGGAAGCTGCCCTAGGAAGAGAATTGTTGATCTTGGCCCTTTGCGCGTAGACTCTTTCAGGGCTTCCCCGCTCTGGGTTCCCCTGGACAGCACGCCCGGTGGAACCAAACTTCTCCGTGGCTCTTGGACTAGACCCGACAGTCGACCCCTCAAAGCAGCGCCATAAGGCGCCCAGCGTTGGGCTCGCGGGCCCCTCCCGGGCCCAGTCACCGTGGTCACACCTCTGTCCCCAGCTCCCGGGAGAGGGCCTGCGCAGCTGCCAGCCTGTGCCTAAAAGAAACTCTGCCGGACATCAGCTGCCTGTGCTCTTGGACTATTTTTGGCATGTTTCCTCCACGTTTCCCAGGTCTCTTGGGAATTTGAACATATGTTTTTTTTAATTTCAGACCAGATTCCAATTGTGAACCAGATCGGGGACTTCCTGTGACCTATCCTCCTCCCGGCCCACAGCACGGCTTCCAGCCGTCAGGGCGCGGCCGCGTGCGCCCTGGCACACGGCAGCCTTTTTGACCTTCTTTCAGAACTAAGACCAGCCAGACTGCTCCGGGTCGTGGGCGGCCAAAGACCGAAGTGGCTAGAGTAGCCAGATGGAGAAGCGCTGCGTCGCGGGGCCGCGCTCCGGCGGGGCACTGCCGTCTCGCTTTCCGAGGCGCGGGGAAAGCATCTCTGCTCGCTAGCCGCACCTTCCGGCGAAGCGGGGAGGAGCGGGCCGGCAGAGCCCGACCTGAGGGTGGGGGTGTGGGGCCGAGCGACGGGGCAGGGGAGGCGCGCGCCTGCTGACCTGGGGGAGCTGCGCTTTGCTAGCGGGCCGGAGCGAGGCTGGGGGGTACCGGTCCCCGCGGCGCGCTGGCTCGGGTCGCTCCAGGAGCTAGGTTCGGGTGGTAAACGGGTACGCAGGCGGGGCAATTCATTAGCCAAGAAATGGATTCGTTGTTTATTATCTATAAACATTCCAGGCACAGCGACCAATCGTAAAACCGCGGAAGGGCCTATAAAGGAAAGCCGCCGCGCAGCCTCCACGTGGGCAGTGCGCGCTTAGCCATTGCTCCCGGCGCCCGAGCGCGCGTTCCAGGAGGGCGGGGGGGAGGCGCCCAGACAGCGGCCTGTCGGAAAACAACTTCCTAGACTGGAAGCACGATTTTTCTAAGTTGAACGGGGTTGGAGAAAAATTGGGGTGAGCTAGAAGGGGACGACGAGAAAAAGGGAGCAACAGGAGTGGCAGGCAGTCGTGGGTCATGGCAGGCCGGCACAGGCAATAAAAGCTATTGATTAGGTGGGGACAGCAATTTAGTCTTTGGCTCTTGGTGAGGCGCTTGGTCACCACCCATGAAAGCAGCCTAATAATGTTTTATGGAGGGAAACAACTTTAAAACTGGCATCTTAGTTCACTTTTGAGTGTGGCTGAGATGCTTTTTAAATTCTTATTGAGCATACAACATTTTCTAATGGAAGTTGGTCTCAAACGACTAAATACTGTTTTAAAGTATAAAATCTGGTGGTAATGTTTTTATTTTTCCAACAAATAGCTATTTTGTTTCTTTAGGTATTTCTTAAAACAAACTCTAAGCTCTCTCTGCTTCCAATACATTAAAATTTGATATTTTAATATATTCGAAACAATGGTCCCAATTTACACTGGTTTTCTAACAACTAATGCAAGAATATTGTTGTCAGTTTGATTCAGAACCTATTACTTAGAAATCAAGTTATTGGTGAATATACTGGCTTGGAAATTTTTCAGGAATAAGTTTTAGAAGACAGTGACATACACATTGGAGGTTCCCTATTTCTCAGATTAAAAAAAAATTTCTTCATTGAAGTATAACAATCCAAAAAGGGATGCTTCATAAGTAATTTAAAATAATAGTTTGTAACTACCTAAATCAAGATAGAGGACCACCAGCAGCCCAGAAGTCCCCTTCATTAAAAGAAATCCATTTATTAGATTTTTGTTTGGGGATAAGTTATTTTTAAACAGTTGCTCAGCAAATGCTCCTATTTTCAGCACTGTGGTGTATTTTTTAGTGACGATCATCTTATGGAAAATAAAAAAATTTTTTTAGCTTTCCTGTTTCATGGAGGGAACAAAAAGGGGCTCCGAATCCATTCCCCCCCCACCCCCACCCCCCGCCCTCTGGCAACATGCACCCCGTCCCTTCCTTCTTCCATACTGAGAGACAGAACAAACAAACGGTTACATGTTGAAAAACACATCTGAAAACAGAAAGGTCACATTACTACCGAGTCCTGGGGAACATTAATCTGGTGTTTGGAAAACAGTTGACAGTTGAAGGTTGGAGTTTCTCTCTTTTCTACTCTTGGACGAAAATAGAGAGAGGAGAGATCTCACTTGAATGAAAATAAAAGGGAAAAGATCACTACTCTGTGGCCTCTTCAGAAATAAATGCTTTGGGGGTCTACCAACATTCTAACTCAAAATTTAAAAAAAGAAAGAAAAAATAGGAAAGTACAGGGACAAAGAAAGGCTCTGAAATGGCTGGAGTTCGCCTTTACTCAAAATGTAGAGTTGCGTGTGTGTGTGTGTGTGTGTGTGTGTGTGTGTGTATTCCTAAAATAATTAATGTGAAGAGTGAGAAATATTCACGACAATGTCAAGCCCTAAGCGCCTGGGGGGAGAGTCTGCGGGATAAAAACCAGTGCCTTTCCTACTAGCGAATGAGAAGGTGAAAGTTGATTGCCTGACCACGGGCCTCCCCGCGGCTTTTCGCCCAGCCCTCGACGCCCTGGGCCTCTGCCTGTGCGCGGAACTGCCTTCCTGACCTGGGTGGGTGCCAGTGACCCACCTCCCAAGGGCCCAAGAGCTGGTGGGTGAACTAGTGTCTAGCACCCTGACCTGTCTGCAATCGCCTGAGATTCCTCTTCCCTGAAATTTTAAAATAAGGAAAGCTCTGAAGTGCGTTCCTGGGACGATGACTGGAAATACTACATTGAAACTTACACTGATAAATTGTAATGACGGCAGCAGTGCATCCATCCTTCCTCACATGCACGGTTAGAGCCTGATTTCTCTAAAACCGACTGCATTTGGGCAACGGGATGGGGGAGCCGGTCAGGCGGTGAGGGAAGGAATCAAGAGCCTCAGGATCGAGGAGCACTTGTACTAGAGAAAAGTCGCTTTAACTTTGCGGGGCTCGGGCTTCCCCGTGCAGAAAATGAGACCCGAGGATGCGCTCTTGCGTCCACTGATTGTTGGACAACCATCCAGCTGTGGCGAGTGGTTGCTGAACCCTCTCTCCGAGTCCCCGTTGCGTGTCTGTGAAAGTGCAACGCGTATTTGGAGCCACGGAGACTCGGATGGGAAGGTTCGGGGTCAGTGCTCCGGGTGGGCAAGTTTCGCGCCGCGCCCGCAGACCCAGCCGGCTGACAATGATTTATGCGCTGGTGACACCAGTCGGCCGTAAACCTGGATTGTTAGCGTGTGTTTGGGGGCTGCGGAGGAGTCACCGCAGGAATGCCCGGCCGCGAGGACGCACGCTCTGGCCTGCGCACCTGGCCCAGCCTCCCCGCCCGGGGCTCTCCCTCCCCCGAGCGCGGACGAGTCCGCTTTCCCGGAGCCGCCGGCTTCCCCTGCAAACCCCTCGGTTAACTGAAGGCACGTCCAGTCCTGGCCGCGCCGTACCCTCCGCCGAGTCGGCGGGACCCGGCTGCGCGCCGTGCGGAGCTCGGGGGCCGACAGCGGCCAGGAGCCGCCCGGGAGCTCCCGGGGCGCGGCGGGGCGCGGGGCTGGCCGTCTGCCTGGGTGCCCTCGTCACCAAGACCCGACCGCTCCAGAGCCCAGCAGCCCCTGTGGCCACGGCCTCAGCGCCAGGCACGCGCCCCAGCTGCGCTCCCGGGAAGAAGCCAGACCGGTTCCATCCGGTTCCACACGCACGCTTTTTAGAGCGCCCGGGCCCTGCAGTGCTCCTCTCGCCCGGCGCGCTGCTCGGCGCCAGACCGGGGTGGACACCTCCGCCCGGAGGGCCTCGGGGGCGGCGCGGGCTCCGGGGGCCGCGGGGGCGGGCTCGGCCCTCCGGGTCCTTCCCGGTGCGCTCCGCGGCCCGGCCGTGCCGAAATTCATTGGGTCACTGCCCCCAAACAACACACGCACCCGGAGCGACGGCGAGGCCCTGAGCCGGGCTCCGGCGCCCACGGTGGGGAAGGACCTCTCCCCGCGGCCGAGCAGGTCTACCCCTGTCCCCACCTCCGGGGGCCTGTCCCCAGCCGCGTCTCCCCCGCGTCGCCTCCGACGCCTAGACGCACGGAACGCCGCCGGGCCCTGCGCCGCGGGGGCTCCCGGCAGGACGGAGGCGGGACAGCGCGGCCTCGGGGCTCCGCGGACCCGGGGAACGGAGCCCGCGTCCCCACCTGCCCCTCGGCCGCCCCGCGCCGCTCCCCCCGGCCTGCGGGGCGAGGAAGTGCATGCGCACCCCCGCGCCCGGCCCCCAGAGCTCCGAGGGCCCCGGTGGTTGTGGTGCAAGTCTCTTCGGGTGCTGATAAGATGCCTCCGCGGTCTCGCGCAGCAAGGCGCGGACGGTGACAACTCTCCCTTGGTCATAAATATTACTCTGCTGTGCGAAAGACTTTCCGTGATTTTTATTCCGTTGGGACGCTTCGGTGGAATACGCTTAGGACGCAGAAAGAGATTGGGTATGGTTTGCCCTAGTCACGTGAAAGAAAAAAAAGAACTAAAAACGTTTCTAAAAGGACACACAGAACATTTAAGATAACCACATACAAACGCCCACATATGTTTCTTAGGAGCCGTTACAATTTCGAAATTACATTTCCAATGTAATAAAAATGTAGTTCTTTCAGTCGTTCGCACAGTTTTTCTAAATTGATGACATTTGGATATAAAACTTTGCTGAAAAAAAAGAAATGGTGCTCATCTGTCAAATTATTGTACCATGGCAACAAATAGCACATTTGACTTTAAAACATGCACAGTTACAAAACATACACAGTTACTTTGAAACAAAATGTTTTTAACTGCCTGACACATACACAAAACACTGAAAACACGGTTATATTTTAGAAATTATTGTAATACATTCGCCTCTATGAAATCAGAATTTACTCCCACAACTAACTTTTTGGGTTAAAACAATTTTTGCTTCTTAATTGCTAGATGTGGACTGGGAAGTATGTGAATATGTACAAGATAACATTAAAAATCAACATGACAATGTTGTATAATCTTCCTTGTAAAACATGGCTTATATACACTTCGTATTTGACCATTTGAAACTGTCATGTATAAATTTTACGCTTTTATGAAACAAAGTTCACATATACATGTATTCTGAAGCAAAATGCAAACCTTATTGTTTAGTTTAAGCACATTTCATAAGCAGTTACCTTGATTTATGTTTGTGTTAAAAGCCTCTATCCCAGACGAGGGAGCTTTGTGTTTAAACAGCAAATCATATCAAAATATAAAATCTGAAGAAATTGGTTACTTGCAAGTCTTTTGAAACTTTAGACATGATATTTGTTAGTTTTTTTCTCTCTAATTTCATAATTTACATGTGTGAGTGTTTAGGTGACTTTCACTCTTTTCCTACATAAATCGTGCATATTAAGCAAGATAAATTAAATTTGAAAGTATTTGTTTTTAAATGTTAAAAATTTAGATTACTGTGAGGCAAGTAAACTAAATGTTGAATTTTTAAATTTTGTAGTCACAATGATAGAGCAAATAAAAATAGTACTACGTTGCTGATGGTAAAAGGCAAAACCTCTCAGCCTGTGAAAATCATCTACCTATCTTCTCTTGAATTTTTAAAAACGTACTTGGAATTCTTCGGCAGGTTCTATATATAATCTGTGTCCTTAATAGCTTTTATATCAATATTGAGTTCATAGAGCTAGCTTTACTCTGATTAAGGGGAGTTTCTGAACAACACCAGCATAACAGGAAAAAGACATCTTCTTTACAAATTCATACCCCACACTTCCTATCCCCAATGCAGCAGGAATAATCCTTTGATTCCATTAAAATGGTCACTAACCTTATAATGACAAAAGAATGTTTTACTGGCTTACCTGAGAGTCTTGTCAATGTCAGAGGCGCTGAGATTGGAACTGCTCCGTATTGTCCATTACAGTCCTGGACCCTGCGCTCTTTTGCCTTTGCGAAGGCTGAAGTAACAACGTATAACTATTGCCTCCTGGGACTCTTATGAAAACGAGATAGCTAGCTGGTTCAAATAAACTACAGACCTTGACCTCGTGATAAAGCTGAGAAGAACAAATTATATTACATACACTGAAAAATAATTAAAATGGTTTTCTAGACGTTGTCTTGTGGGTGTTATTTTGCGTGTACATAGGAATGTTCTACTCAGTCGCACAGATATGCAAGAAATGATTGTACTTACAAAAATGTTACTTAAACCTTTTTTTCAGAGGGGCAAAAGTCACCTTAGAAAGCAATTGCACTGCAATGTCCACTTTTCAAGTCTTTGAAACTTGAATATTTTAATTCATAACATACCTCCTTTCTCATTCTAAAAAAATTCAGGCTTCTTCGAAGCTGGCATTTAAAAATTTTGTGTTGTTTGGGAGGTTAGGTATGTAAGGTTGCATTTCCTATTGATTCTATCAAAGTAAAGTCATTGTTTGCTTTGGATTTAATATTTTATTTGGATGGTGTGAATATTTGTTTAAAACTATGAACTCTAGAGAGTTTTAGTTCTATGCAACATAAATGAGTTTTATATAATGGATACATGCTGTTTCAGCCAAAAAAAACAAGATTTGCACCTCAACAATATATTACTAAAATGGGTCGGATATTGTCAGTCTAAGGTGAGCTTAATTTGAAAACAAAAAGATTAAGTTCTTTCAATGAACTGCTAGCATACTGTTGTATGTTACATGTATACATATTTTACTGATTTTAGAATGGAAAATAGTCCTCCTGAGAAAGCAATTTGAGGTGGATTAACTAATGATATTTTTCCAGTCCAAGTTTTAAGGTACCAAAACACTGGCATATGTTTTCCTTTCTTAGACCATTTCCAAAAGAAAATCTCAAACATGAAAAAGACATTAGAGGAATAGTCTATTTAAAAATTAGGATCATTGTTCTGTTTTTAAAATCACCAATCTTTCTGCCAGGAGAAATATGTTTAACCGTCATTAATACTTTAGGCTCATTGAAGTAGAAGTGTGGAATGTTATGTTAAAAAATATGCCTTCATACATATGCATCCATACTCTTTTACAAAGAAGGTTAAAAAGGCTTCATAATTTTTGGCTGCAGAAAAAGGGGATAACAAACATCACAGCCAAAGCAAGAGGAAAGCCAGTCATGGCTTTTAGACAACGGAGAAGAAGCATTTTCCAGGGTAGATGCAGTTTCATTTGGAGCAGCTGAGTAAAGAGAAGTCGGCTTTGGCTATCTAAATGAAATTATCAGGATTCTCTGTCCACATAGAGCGATGATGACATCTCCTGTTCCTATGAGCTATGTAGATATGTCTCTAATATGGGAATACAGACCTCCACTGTTTACTTTTAAAATAATTTGGAACTTTCATTTAAGAAACACTTTTCACCAAAACCATACTGTAACTGTATTTCCAATTGCATGCACCATAGTAGCAGTGTTTAAATGGAGTACACCGCCAGTGGTAATCCATCATTCATTGAACAGTTCTTTCTTGATCTTCTGATAAGGACCATGCACTGCTGTAGACACACCGATGAACAAACCAGACAAAATCCTTGTCCTTGGTGGACTTAAGGCAGTTCTTCCTGGACAGTATGGAAATTAATTGTTAGGTGGGGGAATACAAGTCCTGGCTTCCAGGTTATCCACTAGGTGGCAAAGTGTGCAAACGGACCACTTTACGTGGAGCAAAATTTGGTGCAAAGAATAATGTAGTTCTATGAAAATTTCTACCCTATTTGGTTTAAAAAAATCTCTTTTTTGAGCACTGTAGTTAATAGCGAAGGGTCAGGGTACATCCTGTGTTCTGCATCACAAAGCCTTCCTTGCCAGGGGCTCATCACTTCAAGGAAAGACAAGAGCCGCCTGCATTCCCCAGAGGCCTGTCTGCTAGATCCTCAAGCTTATCTTCAGAAAGTTTGTCCTTTCCCTCCCCATATTTTCTGTGCCCCGCCCCCCAGCCCCCGACTGTGTGTAGATTATGTCTAAGGGTCTGACCCTCTGGCTTTGCATAGCCCCACAAAGCCTTGGCTCAATTTTATTCAAATGTATATATATCAATTTAGATAAACACCGTGGTTTGCAAATTTGGGGAGTTATTATCCAAAAACACTAACATCTTAAAAAACCATCCACACTGACCAGCGAATACATATGCCAATATATAGATACATGCACTCAGGCATATATTTTGTTTTCAGAAATCCCTTAAATGAGACCTCACACTTACATTGAAGAAATAGAATTGCTTCACTTAATCAGATCTTTTCTTTGGGATAGAATTAAGATATTCCCAAATGAATCAGACCTTTAGTCATCTTTAGATCACCCAAAGCGATAAAATAAAAAACCTTCTCTTCTTAGAAAAATGGTTTATACAGGATGTAGAAATACTTATAGACTTGTTTAAATGTAAAGTTGGGAAGTTTTCCATGCTTATTTAGTATATGAAGTCAGGATCTCTGTTTCCAGATGAGGGTTTTTTAAATCTAAAAGTGAGATGTTAGAGATAAATATTTCTCCACATGAAGACGCTCTCTCCAAGGAGACTGTGCGTTCTTCTTCTAAGAATATAATTAGAACATTAACATGTTAGAATGTATAGCTGAAAATTTTCTCCTTACATTTCCACTCTGGCCATGGTAGTTTTCAATAGAATTGAAATGCATGGATCACAGTTTGACCATGACGTTTAGCAAAAGTTGCAAACTAGCAAAGAAACAATTATTTAATACATAGATTTGGAATGTGGATACATTTTCTGGTAGATGTGGTAGAAATCTGGTAGATTTCTCAATACACAATTGGGCACCAATTTATATCTGCTCTGCTTAGCTAGGGGTCTTATATATTGTCGAATCCTGGTAACTGTACTGATTGCTGAGAATGATTACTTCATGCAGAAGTCATTTGTGTAGAATTTACACTCTTACTGTGGTCGAGACAAGGGTGTGGTGTGATATTACTAGTGAACCATCTGTTTTTTACTATGATTTTCACTGTGCAAAGATTTACCTGTATGAACAAACAAGGGACGCTAAAATGGGTTTGGGCCTAAGAAGTCTCCTGAACTGAAGATGGCAACATTCTGCCTGACAGCGGAAGAACAAAGAGCCTCGAAGTTCAGCGGAGGGAGAATCAAGGCCTTCATGTTAGAAAAAAGAAAGGTGGATGAATCTTAAGGAAAGCACAGTTATAAGTAACAGAATGGATTGTAATGGGAGCGGGGGCATCTCCTCCTGACCTCTGTACCACTAGAATTTCATATCAATGACCTGAGTTGGACTTTTCTTTTTTGCTCTCTCCTTTCTTCCCTTTCTCGACCCTCCACATTTATTCTGCTTTAGATTTCAAGGCTTGAGAATAGAGCTTTTAGTGGTTTTTAGATAATTCCATTACAAAATTCTTTAATGAATTTATTATTGTGAAATTCTATTCTGGATTGCAATCATTGTAGGCTTTTCTTATAGACACTGTCATTGCCTAGAATTTTAGTTTTTTCATAAATGGAAGTGTGACATGCAGAGTAAAACTTTAAATTTTTTAAAAACCATAAAATCCTCAACAAATCAAAGCTTTCACTTAAACGTATTTACCATTCACGGTTTTTCATCTACAAACATATTTTCTTCATAACTGTAATTATTGTATGCATTCCAATTAGTGTTTTTTTTTAAACTTGATATTGTATCATAAACAGTTCCCCCTATTCTTAACACGTTTTTTTATTTTTCTAGGTTAATGGCTAAACTCCCTTGGATTTCTTCTCTAAGCACACTCTTTCCTAAGGTTTCTTATTTCAGTAAATGGCACCTGAATCACCTCCCCAGCTTTAAAATGAAAGATCTAGGAGCATTCAATTTCTTAAATCTTTACTGCCACCCCCGTTCCCAAACCTCGTGACTTTCATCTGAACAACGTCCCTCAGAAGCTGCTCCATGGTCTCCCTCCTCTCCACCCTGCTCCAGCCTCTTACCCACTGTTGACATAGCAGTCAGGATGATTGCTTTAAAAACATGAAGCACATCGGGCTCGCTACTCTTTTTAAATCCTTCTATGACATTCTGGAACACTGAATAGGATCCCATCCTGCAAGATCTGCCTGCTTCTCTAAACCCATCACCCTCTACGGGTTCATCCACTAGCTCCTCCATTCATGCAGTCCTCAAATATTTCCTGACTTGGTCTCAGGTTTCAGTGACTCCTAGGTGCTGGGAACTGAGAAGTGAATAGAACACCGTCTTCCTGCATAAAGTTTATGTTCTGTTGCAGATGGACCAGTCTTGTTTCTGCCTGACAGCTTGTGTGTTTGTGGCCTCCTCTGCCTTGGAATAGTCTCACGCACATCTTCTCAGGAATGGATCTATTTAGCTAGATACAGTTATACATATGCAGATTCATCATATGGCCAGCATATCCAGGACTCCCAGCCTGACACCTCTAAATAAAGTCATGGTTATTTCCTCAGAGTATACATGTGAAAATAATAAGTAAGTTAAGGAATACAAAGCCCTCAGCAGAGTAAGTATAAGAGAAGAATAAGATAACTATATTAGCTATAAGTTTTATTTTATTACCATTATTGTCAATTAAATATTTCACAATCTTTCCAGAGGTTTCTGAGACTCGGTTCCTCAGAGTGTTGGCCAAACTACACATAAGCATCTCTGCAGAAATCCTAAGTTACAAGATACAGTCCCAGCATGCTGAAAGATGACTTTCCTCTGGAGCCAGAGCTCTAGTAGGCTGTGTGGTACAAATATCCATGGCTTAATAGTGTGGCTTTTATCATGGATACCAACTGGAAAATAACTTAGAGCTTATTCTTGATTGGAAACAAATTTTGACCCTTCAGTGCATCACATTCAAAATGTTTTCATTGCAAAGTGTTTAAATGTCTATTATTGGATTTATCACATGGTATGCGAGTCACAGGTAGAGGACCACACTTGGTGGCTTATGCCTGCTGTCTTGAAGTGCCATCTGGTTTAGCATTTTAGCACTCTCCAGAGCGCCCTGGTTCAGACGATAAACTCTGTCATCCCCCAAGCTATGAGGCAGGGGCCTGGCTGGGAAGGCTGAGGCGCACTGGGGTGGTCCTAAGCTGAGTGGGGCCTGTTTGGGAAATTGGTAAGGCCAGTGACCCAGAGACGTCTGGCTGATTTGCACGACAGAAAAAGGGCTTTGAGGGGGAAATGTAGGTAAATGTAGGTGCTGAAGGCTGAAATCAGAATCAGAGAAGGAGAGACAGGAGGGCCTCACAGACCATGGCTAAGTCCTGTGAGGAGAGCCTGCCTTTCCCTCCCCATTTCTGCTATGCAGATGCCATATTCTCAGGCCACGAGCACTGCAGAGAACGGCACCTCTGGGTTTTTTTTAGAGCTTGCATGTATGTTTATGAGGGGACAGCATCCTGGTGAGTAAACAGAAAGTAACCTGAGTTCCTAGGATCTTTATTTTAAATTTTAAAATAAATTAGGGGAGAGGGACATTTGCAAAGATTTTGCCTTTAAATAATTTCCTTTGGGAAAAGTCAACAATTCAAATATTTTAAAAGTGATTAACCATTTGCAAAGAGATGGAAAACAGTATCTTAGGTATGCATGTCCCCCAAACGTACATATTTCTGATGTAGACCTTTAAACTGTCAATACCCAAGAGACAATGCCACTGATGTGAGCCTGGCACTAGTTTACCGGTTAATTTTTTCCCTGGAGAGTGTTTTTGGGCGACAGACCGGCGTCCGGCCTCCCCAGGTTGTTTCACTGACAAACTGCAGTGGTGGTAAAGCCAAGGAGCCTGACAAAATCTCATTAATCATTTTAAATTAAATCCAACCTTCCTGTCCAACCATGCCAAAAAGAAAGCCTTTTTTTTTTTCAACAAATGAAAATTTCCTCAGTAAAGTTTTTGGTATCTTTCTCTTGTTGCCTTTAATTCAATTAGACAAAAATGAAATAAAACAATCCACTTTTCCAAGCTGGCAAACAAAACATTTGTTCAGAAATGATTTAACAGATCAACCAAGTGTCTTTGAAAAATAAAACGAATTTTGAATAAAAATTGAGGGAAACATTCTGAGGGGAAACTACTTAAATTAGGAATACAGGAATATATTTCCTGAACAGTTTAATGAATTTATTTTGCTGTACCTAAACTATATGGTCCTTAGAAATATTTGGAAGAAGAAATTAAAAAATCAACTATACATAATATTTTGGAATATTTAATTCCAATCTTTTTTCCAGTCATAGGTTTTTGCTTTGCTTTACTATTGATTGTAATGTGTGTGCGTGTGTACACATACATATGTATACATACACACTTCTGTATAACTTCATGTCTTTCCAATATTCACCCTTTCCTATAGGTGTTTCCCCGTGTCATTCATAAACATCATGTCTTCATAGTAACACATCATGAGGATGTATTTGTTCTACATGACCCATGCCTAGAGTATGAGCTGGTACATGGTCTGTACTTAAATATTTGCTAATTATTTATCAGCACAGCCCTAAATTTGGGGCATTCTCGTTTTTTCCATCTTCTTTTTTTCTTGAATTAGAAACAATAATGGTGCAAACGGTGTAAGTACTGCCTTTTCCCTATTTTAGATTATTTCCTTAGGATGGCTTCCCAGAAGTGGACATATTAACTTTTGAATGCTTGGAAAGCAACCGTAGGCAGTTGTGTTATTCACAGTAGTATTTAAGAAGTACACTGGAATCACAGGAAAAGACTCCAGTTAGAATAAACAGGTTATTATTTTAAAAATTAAGATTTCTGAATTATCCTTTTCTCACTGAGCACCATATTAATAACATTGTAAAAAAATGTAAAGATCAATTGAGAGAAGTAACAGGATTAATTATTTAAACTCTTGAAATTAAAAAAATCAAAGACAGTCTCAAAGTAGCAATTCATCCAAATATTTAAAATTACAAGTCCTAGGGAGATAGATTTATATCTAGAATAAAACAGGTTAAACCTGTATTAATACTTTAAAAAAATTAACTCTAATTATTCTGATTAGTAGGTTGTATACACCAGAAAGCCTTGGATATGTTTTAAAAAATGGAAATAGTAAAGCTATCTTGCTATCTGTTATATAGACACTGAACAAGAACTGAAATAATTCAATTGGATTTATTGAGAAACTGCTCTGGGCCAAGAACAATGTCAGGTACTGAGGGAGCTATAAGAATAAAATTTCCACTTGCAAGAATTGGGGAAGTTGCTCTGGAGAGAAAGAGTCCAAGAGGCCTCTGAGGGGCAAAGAACGTTTCTCCAGGTGAGTGGGGGGGCAACCTTTCAAGGAAGGATGAAACTACAGGGTTCGCTGAGTTTTAATAGAATGTGGCTAGGAAAAACCCAACTGATGAAAAATTTGGAGGGCCCAAAAGTTTTTAAGCATTTCCCCCCTTTTCTTTCCTTTTCTATTGTAAAATCTGTAATGTGTACCCTAGGAAACAGTGGTGGCAGGACAAGGATGCGCCGCAGCGCCCACGCGTGCGGTTCTGGGCCCACAGCCCCTGGCGGCACCGCAGGCGTGCAGGCCCGGGAGGCAGCGGGCCAGAGCCGTCTGGGGGCTTCAGTCGAGCCCAAGCTACACACTGGGCGAGGGGTGTTGGTCAGAGATGACATAAGGCCGCTAGCACTACTGCGATTTTCTAGCCCCAAGGAACTCAGCCTCCAGTAGAAAAGGTAGACTCAAGAAGGCCTGAGTGCAGATGGGGAAAAAACAACTTTTTTGCCACATGCAAAGCCCAGCATCTTCCTTGAAACTCCCCTTCCCGAGCTCTTGGAGCAGCATTCTGCTTGGGGCCTTGTGCAGGCTTCAGGAATCCTCCTCTTCTGGCTTCCTTTTCTCTCCCCAAACCTAAAATGCTGTATTTCCCAATAAGTTTTTACTCATATTCCCTAGAGGAGTTTTCCTTTCTCATGCTTCACTTACGATGACATATTTTAAATCCTAATATGACCCCCTAACTTACACATCCAGGCCAGCCCTTTCTGAACTCTAGTCCTATTCTCCTGCTGCAATTAATGTTCTATTGATAATTTCCAGTTCAAAGTATCCCCAAATAGGGATCGTCTTCCCATTTCACTGCACTGGTTGCTTCACTGAGTAGTTACCTCAGATAGTAAGACAACCAAATCCTTGTGTTTGAAACCTTCCTCCAACGTCACTAAATCGTATCATTTTCTGGTGCTTTTTATTCATTTCTCTTCTGTGAATCCTATGCTACTTGCCTAGTTCACACTTTATCACAGAATCTGACATGCTGAGAGCAGTTCTTGACTTAATAAGATTATATTCTGCTAAAGGAGTGGGACATGTAGAAAATTACAGTATAATTAGAATAATAAAGATATGTACAAAGTGCTATGCTTCACAAAGGAGGAAGTAATTAGTGCCAGAGGCATGTGTGATACACAGTCTTGGAGAACTTTGATGGATAATTATATTAGTGGTGCATCTTAGATAGCGAGTAGGGTAACTTTAGATAAATAAGGGAGAGGATATCACAGAAAGAACGGCTTGTAAAAAGCAAAGACATGCCAGGCCACACTTGAGGAATGCTGGGAGGGGTCTTTAAGATAAGCTGAAGGCAGACTGTGAAGGGTCTTAGTGCCATGAGAAGGAGGCTGTACTCAATTTCGCAGAAAGGAGGGAGACACTGAAAGACCTTAAACACATGTGTCATAAAGAGTTACTGTTGTAGACAGATAAATTTGTTATATCTGAGAGCAGGTCTAATAGTTCCCAACCTATCGGGATATGCCTCCCCAAGAGGCACTTGGAAGTGTGTGGGGACCTTATTTGTACTCACAATGGCTGAGGGATACTGCTGGCATCTAGGAGGCAAAATGCAGGCATGTTTATGTCTTGTAGGGCATGAAGCAGTGCCCTATAATGAACATCCTTCCCCCAAAGCCAGTAGGACCTCCGCTGGAAAACACTGAATTGCTCATTTAGTTAACATTCAGTAAACATTTACTATTAAGGTTTTTCATATATAGAAATTTAAAAATTTCTGCTTAGTTTAAAAAATAACCAGGAATAAATCCTTACTCAGTAAGCATAGGACGTAGTGAAAAGAATATTGCCTGACTGGAGAGAGCTCCACTTCAAGTAATGGCCCCCTAGCTAGCTCTTTCTAACGAACCCTCCAACAGGTTAAGACCACAAACTCTAGACAAAATATACAAAATTAAGTGCCTGAAGTTAATGGAAAGCAGCCCAATATAGGCTGATACCACAGAGAACACTTGGAAGAAGAGAATGGCCCCGGGCGAGTTTCCCCTTCTGATAGCTTTTCTCCCGAGGGCGTCCCCACCTCCTCGGCATCATGAGAACCTTTAGTTTCACTGTCCTGAAGAGCCATGGGACAGAGGGTGGGACGATGGCAGCCGCTAGAAAATAAAGAGGGAAGTGATAGCAAGGACAGAAGCAGAGAAAGAGCACCCTGATTTCTGTGTATGAACTCTGCCCCAAACTCTGGCTGGTCTCTGAACATGCACAGAAAAGACTGCTCATAGAGCAGAACGAGGTTCTGAGATGAATAGATTAAAGAACCGAACTGGGATTCGAGCGGCCGTCAATTGCCAAGGGAGAAAGAGCTTACAAATGGAGCTCTGCCAAGTTAACAGGCAGCTAAAAAAAAAAAAGTCTTTGGAAAAACATATCAGAATCCAGGGTTCCTACAGAATTTTATTCACCATGTCCATGACAAAATCTAAATTACTAACATATGAAGAAACAGGAAAATATGATCTATTCTCAAAAGACACAGAAACGAATGTCACATCTAGATAAAGAAATGAGCAGATAATGATTTTGAAGCAGCTATTATAACTATGTTCAAAGTTATAAGGGAAAATGTGCTTATAATGAATGAAAAGACAGGAAATCTCAGCACAGAAATAGAAATTATAAAAAGTAAATGGAATTTTTGGAAACAAAAAATACAGTATTTGAGAGAAAGTTCACAGAATGAGTTTAAATGATTACAGGAAAGTCAGTGAACCAGAATAAAGATCAAGAGAAATAATACAATTGAAAAAAGAGGAAAAAAAGATTGAAAAAATATCAACAGATTTGTGAGAGGATAGCGAAAGTTCTAGCATATGTGTAAGGGACAGGAAAGAGAATATGAGACTGAAAAAATATTTGACAAAATAGAGTTATTAGAGGAAAATGACACTATTACACACAGGGGGAATAATTTGAATCTCATGACTTCTCACTGGAAAAAGTGGGGCCAGAAGACTGTGGCATGGTATCTTCAAAGCACCAAGTGGGGTGAGCAGGAGAGACTGTAACACAGAACTATTGCTCAGCAAAACTGCTCACCAAAAAGGAAAACAAAATAAAGACATTTTCATATGAAATAAAGCTATAATACTTAATTGCCAGCAGACCTGAACTGTAATAGATGTGAAATTTTTTTAGGCTGAAATGAATACTATAAGGAAACTTGGATCTTCAGGAAGGAATAAGGGCATTAGAAATGATTACATGGGTAAATATAAATGAGTATTTTTTTCTTTATTTAAGATGTTTATGTGACTGTTCAAATTATTATATTGTGGAATTTATAACAAAAACTACATGTATTACATATGACAACTAGAAGGGTTGATTGATGAATAGAGGCATGGAAAAATATGTGGTAAAGTGAATGTAGTAACATTTTAATGATAGAATCTAGGTGGTAGGAAGAGGATTAAAGATGGCGGCGTGAGAGGTGAGACACAGGCTTCCTCCTAAAACTGCACATAATATGAAAATATAACTAATACAACTACTCTTGAAAGAGCGACAGGAAAGAGGACTGCAACAAACTGCATACACCTGGAGACAAGAGCAGACCTCAAGGAAAAGGGTAACGTACTAAAGCTGTGGTCCTGAGGGTTCCAAGCCCTTCCCCCACCCCAGCTCACTGGCAGGAGGAACAGGAACAGAGCAGGGAGTGAGTGGAGATGTGGGAATGCTAAATACCTATCTCTGGAGATCTGCTCTGGGAGCACAAACCTACATTTCATGGTGCTTGCATGATACTCTTGTAATTAGGGGGTTGGAAAGCTAAGACAGGTGGAATTCCTGGAGAGACTTAAGAATCCAGCTCCTTGTGAAAAAAGGGATCCATACCCAGCTGCTCAGGGACAAAAGAAAGGCGGGCAGTCTGAGAGACTTCCTAACAAAGAAGCCCTTAGCAAGAGGGCTGCTAAAGGGGCAAGGATTGCATGGAGCTTACTGCTCAGGAGAAAGGACAGGCAGACAAAATTGTCTGGGTGCACTCTGCCCAGCAGGTTGGGAGCTTTCACGATCTTCAGGTGCTCCAGCTCCCTGGCTGCTGCCTACACAGCTCCAAGAACCCCTTCTGTGACAGGCAGACTAGTGCGCCTTTCTTCTGGCCAGCCCCACTGGGCTTGCAAACTGGGAAATCCATCCGTGTTGTTAGGCCAGCCAGAGGGAAGATCTGTCTACAGCAACTAAAAACGCAAAGCACAGAGGCTTATACCTGTGTGCTCAGCCCACTGGTTCAGGCAGTGGAGACAGGCATAGCAGCCAGGAACCAGCAAACAGCCCTTTCCTCCCCAGAGGCACCAATACCACTCCCGTACAATCCCTGCATTGCTTCAGGGGCTGAGCAGCTCCAGAGAGTAGAGCTTCTGGGCACTAGAGGGCACTATACACAAATATGAAACGCCAAAGGAACCCGGTCCAGAGTAAAATTATGAATACAACTCCTGAGAAAGATTTAAATGATATGGACCTTATGACTCTTCCTGAAAGGGAGTTCAAAATAAAAATCATTAACATGCTCATGGAGGTATGGAAAGATATTCAAGAACTCATGAATGAATTCCGGTCAGAGATCCAATCATTGAAGAACACAATGGATGGTATTAAAAGCAGACTGGATATGGTGGAAGAGACAGTAAATGAAATAGAATCTAGAGAAGAGGAATACAAAGAAGCTGAGGCACTGAGAGAAAAAAGGATCTCTAAGAATGAAAGAATATTAAGAGACCTGTGTGACCAATCCAAACACAACAATATTCTCATTATAGGGGTACCAGAAGAAGAAGAGAGAGAAAAAGGGATAGAAAGTGTCTTTGAGGAGGTGATTGCTGAAAACTTCCCTAATCTGGGGAAGGAGATAGTCTCTCAGGCCATGGAGGTGTACATATCTCCCAACACAAGGGACCCAAGGAAGACAACAGCAAGACATATAGTAATTAAAATGGCAAAGATCAAGGATAAGGACAGACTATTAAAAGCAGCCAGAGAGAGAAATAAGATCACATACAAAGGAAAACCCATCAGGCTATTATCAGACTTCTCAGCAGAAAACTTACAGGCCAGAAGGGAGTGGCATGATGTATTTAATGCAATGAAGCAGAAGGGCGTTGAACTAAGATTACTTTATCAGGCAAGATTATCATTTAAATTTGAAGGAGGGATTAAACAATTCCCAGATAAGAAAAGGTGAGAGAATTTGCCTCCCACAAACCATCTCTACAGTGTATTTTGGAGGGACTGCTATAGATGGAAGTGTTCCTATGGTTTAATAGCTGTCACCAGAGGTAATAAAACCACAGTAAAGAAAACAGAACAGCTAATTACTAAGCAAATGCAAAATTAAATTAACTATCCCCAAAGTCAATCAAGGGATAGACAAACAGTACAGAATATGACACCTAATATATAAAGAATGGAGTACAAAGAAAAAGGAAGAAACAAACAAACAAACAAACAAATAACCTTTAGATTCTGTTTGTAATAGCATATTAAGTGAGTTGTTAGACTTTCAGATGGTAGGGAAGTTAACCTTGAACCTTTGGTAACCACGAATCTGAAGCCTGCAATGCCAATAAGTACATACCTATCCATAATCACCCTAAATGTAAATGGACTGAATGCACCAGTCAAAAGACATAGAGTCACTGAATGGATAAAAAAACAAGACCCATTTATGTGCTGCCTTCAAGAGACTCACTTTAAACCCAAAGACATACACAGACTAAAAGTGAAGGGATGGAGAAAGAAATTTCATGCAACTAATAGGGAGAAAAAAGCAGGAGTTGCAGTACTTATATCAGACAAAACAGACTTCAAAACGAAGAAAGTAGCAAGAGATAAAGAAAGACATTATATAATGATAAAGGGGTCAGTCCAACAAGAAGATATAACCATTATAAATATATATGCACCCAACACAGGAGTGCCAGCATATGTGAAACAAATACTAACAGAATTAAAGGAGGAAATAGACAGCAATGCATTCATTTTAGAAGACTTCAACACACCATTCACTCCAAAGGACAGATCAACCAGACAGAGAATAAGTAAAGACACAGAGGCACTGAACAACACACTAGAACCGATGGACCTAACAGACATCTACAGAACTCTGCACCCAAAAGCAGCAGGATACACATTCTTCTCAAGTGCACATGGAACATTTTCCAGAACAGACCACATACTAGGCCACAAAAAGAACCTCAGTAAATTCAAAAATACTGAAATCCTACCAACCAACTTCTCAGATCACAAAGGTATAAAACTAGAAATAAATTTTAGAAAGAAATCAAAAAGGCTCACAAACACATAGAGACGTAACAACATTCTCCTAATTAATCAATGGGTTAAGGACCAAACCAAAACAGAAATCAAAGAATATAGGAGACTAATGACAACAACAACACAAAGCCACAACTTCTGTGGGATGCAGCAAAGGCAGTTCTAAGAGGAAAGTATATTGCAATTCAGGCCTATTTAAAGAAGGAAGAACATTTACAAATGAATAGTCTAAAGACACAATTACTGAAATTGGAAAAAGAAGAACAAATGAGGCCCAAAGTCACCAGAAGGAGGGACATAATAAAGATCAGACAAGAAATAAATAAAATTGAGAAGAATAAAACAATAGAAAAAATCAATAAAATCAAGAGCTGGTTCTTTGAAAAAATAAACAAAATAGATAAACCCCTAGCCAGACTTATTAAAAGAAAAAGAGAATCTACACACATAATCAGAAATGAGAAGGGAAAAATCACGACAGACCCCACAGAAATACAAAGAATTATAAGAGAATATTATGAGAATCTATATGCTAACAAGCTGGAAAACCTAGAAGAAATGGACAACTTCTTGGAAAAATACAACCTTCCAAGACTGACCAAGCAAGAAACATAAAAACTAAACAGACCAATCACCAGCAATGAAATTGAATCAGTAATCAAAAAACTACGTAAGAACAAAACCCCCGGACCAGATGGATTCACCTCTGAATTCTACCAGACATATAGAGAAGAAATAACACCCATTCTCCTTAAAGTTTTTCAAAAAATAGAAGAGGAGGGAATACTTCCAAATTCATTTTATGAAGCCAGCATCACTCTAATACCAAAACCTGACAAAGACCTCACCAAAAAGGAAAATTACAGACCAATATCCCTGATGAGCGTAGATGCAAAAATACTCAACAAAATATTAGCCAACTGAATTCAAAAATACATCAAGAGGATCATACACCATGATCAAGTGGGATTCATCCCAGGCATGCAAGGATGGTACGACATTCGAAAATCCATCAACATCATCCACCACATCAACAAAAAGAAGAACAAAAACCACATGTTCATCTCCATAGATGCTGAAAAACATTTGACAAAATTCAACATCCATTCCTGATTAAAATTCTCAACAAAATGGGTATAGACGGCAAGTACCTCAACATCATAAAGTCCATATATGACAAACCCACAGCTAACATCATACTTAACAGCGAGAAGCTGAAAGCTTTTCATCTAAGATCAGGAACAAGACAGGGATGCCCACTCTCTCCACTGTTATTCAACATAGTACTGGACGTCCTGTCCACGACATTCAGACAAAACAAAGACATACAAGGCATCCAGATTGGTAAAGAAGAAGTCAAATTGTCACTATTTGCAGATGACGTGATACTGTACATTAAAAACCCTAAAGACTCCACTCCAAAACTACTAGAACTAATATCTGAATTCAGCAAAGTTGCAGGATACAAAATTAACACACAGAAATCTGTTGCTTTCCTATACACTAACGATGAACTAACAGAAAGAGAAATCAGAAAAACAATTCCATTCACAATTGCATCAAACAGAATAAAATACCTAGGAATAAACCTAATGAAGAAAGTGAAAGACCTGTACTCTGAAAACTACAAGAGAAATTAAAGAGGACACTAACAAATGGAAATGCATCCCATGCTCTTGCGTAGGAAGAATAAATATTGTCAAAATGGCTATACTACCTAAAGCAATCTACAGATTCAACGCAATGCCTATCAAACTACCAACAGCTTTCTTCAATGAACTGGAACAAGTAATTCTAAAATTCATATGGAACCACAAAAGACCCCGAATAGCCAAAGCAATCCTGAGAAGGAGGAATAAAATGGGGAATTATGCTCCCTGACTTCAAGCTCTACTCAAAGCCACAGTAATCAAGACAATTTGGTATTGGCACAAAAACAGACCCATAGACCAGTGGAACAGAATCGAAAATCCAAATATTAACCCAAACATATACTGTCAATTAATATTTGATAAAGGAGCCTTGGATATGCAATGGGGAGATGACAGCATCTTCAGCAACTGGTGTTGGGAAAACTGGACAGCTACCTGTAAGAGAATGAAACTGGACTACTGTCTAGCCCCATACACAAAGGTAAACTCAAGGTGGATCAAAGACCTGAATGTAAGTCATGAAACCATAAAACTCTTAGAAAAAAACATAGGCAAAAATCTCTTGCACATAAACATGAGCGACTTCTTCATGAACGTATCTCCCCGGGCAAGGGAAACAAAAGCAAAAATGAACAAGTGGGACTATATCAAGCTGAAAAGCTTCTGTACAGCAAAGGACACCATCGGTAGAACAAAAAGAAATCCTACAGTATGGGAGAATATATTCATAAATGATGTATCTGATAAGGGGTTGACATCCAAAATATATAAATAACTCCAAATATATTATTTGCACCTTAACAAACAAAAAGCAAATAATCTAATTAAGAAATGGGCAGAGGACATGAATAGACACTTCTCTAAAGAAGAAATTCAGATGGCCAACAGGCACATGAAAAGATGCTCCACATCGCTAATCATCAGAGAAATGCAGATTAAAACCACAATGAGATATCACCTCACACCAGTGAGAATGGCCAACATCCAAAACACAAACAACAACAAATGTTGGTGAGGATGTGGAGAAAAGGGAACCCTTCTACACTGCTGGTTGGAATGCAAATTAGTTCAACCATTGTGGAAAGCAGTATGGAGGTTCCTCAAAAAACTCAAAATAGAAATACCATTTGACCCAGGAATTCCACTCCTAGGAATTTACCCTACGACTGCAGCAGCCCAGTTTGAAAAAGACATTTGCACCCCTATGTTTATCGCAGCACTATTTACAATAGCCAAGAAATGGAAGGAACCTAAGTGTTCATCAGTAGATGAATGGATAAAGAAGATGTGGTACATATACACAAAGGAATATTATTCAGCCATAAGAAGAAAACAAATCCTACCATTTGCAACAACATGGATGGAGCTAGAGGGTATTATGCTCAGTGAAATAAGCCAAGCTGAAAAAGACAAGTATCAAATGATTTCACTCATATGTGGAGTATAATAACAAAGAAAAAAACTGAAGGAACAAAACAGCAGCAGACTCACAGAACCCAAGAACGGACTAATAGTTACCAAAGGGAAAGGGACTGGGGAAAATGGGCGGGAAGGGAGGGAAAAGAGGGAAAAGGGGCATTATGATTAGCAGATGTAATGTTGGGGGGCACGGGGAGGGCAGTACAACTCAGAGAAGACAAGTAGTGATTCTATAGCATCTCACTACGCTAATGGACAGTGAGTGTAATGGAGTTGGTGGGGGGAACCTGATGAAGGGCGTAGTTTAATAAGCATAATATTGCACATGTAATTGTAGAATAATGATACCAAAATAAATTATAAAAAGAATCTAGGTGGTAGTACATAGATATTCTCTGTAAAATATTTTAACTTTTGTATGTTTAAAAATTTTCATAAGAATATGTTAAAGAGAGAGAAACTAAAACACAGAGGCAGAGAGGACCAAATGGTAAGAAAGAGAAAAACAAAGAAAAGAAAAGTGAGCAGGCAAAGTCTCAGGCACTGGAAAATTACTATTCTCCATCTTTTGAAACAATAAATTAGTTTTGAAGTTAAAAAATAGAATTATTTTGTCTTCGGATTCAAGATCATGGATATATGAAAATTTAGATATTTACTTTAGAACCTTAGAAATTGTTTACTACTAGTCTAAAAGTCCCTTTGATTTTCAAACATTGATTGATTCCCTTCTGTTTTGTTCATGAATATTGTGTGGCACATCATTCCAGCTGGAATATCACCAGCCCACTACTGACTTCGGGCCAGAACTGGAAGGGAGCCGGCACTGCGCACCCACAGCTGGGAGTGTCTGCGTCCCAGATTCCTTGCCTCTGAACTAGCAGCTCTACTCACCCTGTAGCATGTCCTTCCAAAGCGGACACCTTTCCCTCAGGGGTACCCCTAGGGAACTTCAGGCTTACTGTGTAAGGGTACTGTCCTTTGGCATCCAACGCTGTGTTTTACAACTAAACGATCATTAAGGTATACTCCATGCAGTTCCTCTCTGCTAGGCAGTGTCTCCCTCTCCTTCCCCAGTGACAGCAGAGCCCACGTCCAGGTGAGATGGTTCTTAGCGCAGTGGTCAGCACATGGAAGACTCTTGGTGAATACGTATGGAATGAATGAGTAAAGAATGTTTACTATATTCACAATATCCCTTTCTCAGCTGATTCTGAACAGAAATCAAGATTAAGAGAACAGTGAAGTTTGACTAATTACTTCAGATATAAGTTCTAATGACATTTTGTTCTTGTGTGTGTAAATCTTAGATTTTAACATATTTTGCTATCCCAAATGGCTTAAAGGACTTACTGAGATTTGACTAACCCATTAGTTTTAAAACTGAAAAGTCAAGTGATGAATTTATATTATAAAAATAAGTGCTTGTTTTGCATAATAATAGTAACAGGTCAATACTCTTTTCAATGTTCAAAGGAAAAAGAACCTAGTTACAGTTTCTATCGAAGTCAAATCCAACTTGTACAAAGACAGTAATAATCTCAGGTCAAAAGTAAATAAATTTCACAACTCAGTTTGAGCGAAAAAGGAAAGGCTTTAGTTAAAATTTTTACAATAAAATAATTATGATTATAAATCTCTTTAGTTAAATATGTACACATACATGGTATTTTAAAAAAGAATGGACATGAGGAAAGTTTGTCAGGCAAATTTAATGCACAAATATACCGTCTTTTAGAGGATAATGTCAGTTTAACATTCTTAAACAGCTGTGTCAGACAATGGCTCTGCTTTGTGCAAAACTTAAGCAAAATTAAGAAAAATTCTGCCAAATTCTTTAGTTCTCCAAGGAAGTTACTAAAAAAGAAAATAGTAAAAAAAAAAAAAAAAGAGGTTGTGCACACAGCTTGATTGTACACCGAGGCTAGAATGACCAGCACTTATGCAGCCACCATATCTGCTAAGTCAGCCCTCGGGTAGTTTCGCTTCGATGTTAGAAGTGAAGTCCTGGCAGTAGTGCCTCTATGCAGCCACATGGCCAATAAGGTAGATGTTGTCATAAAGGTGCCCTACAAAATCTTCGCTAATGTTTTGGGCAGCACGACGGGTATTTCGAATAAATTCTCTTTTGGACATTTTATTCTTCACGTGAGGGCTGGTGAGGTCGATGGACAGTAGAATCAGGGAGTAGCACAGCACATAGACGGCGTCTGGAGGTAAGAGGAACAGCCCACATTACGAGCTAGTTTACAATGCAGTCCCTACCGCATATGCATATAGAAGGCTGAAGTGTTCCTAGTTTCAAGGAGTCAACATTAGGTCACCGCTAAGCACAGGATGACCACCCCGCCCCCGTTTGCCTGGGCCTCTCAGTGTTAGCACTGGGAGTCCCACACCCTGGGAAATGATTCAGTCCTGGGCAAGCGAGGGCAGTGAACATCCTATGTGAACACCAATTCAGTGAGCATTTTCTTCAATTCAAAAGAACTTTAGAATAGTTTAGGAATTTATAGTGAAAACTCATCCTAAATTTAAAAATTACAGAATTGGTTTTATTTTCATCTTTGCTTTCACACGTGCTAATTCCATTCAACTATCCATAAAGTACATTTGCACTGTCAGTGTATTTACTTATCTTCCTATTCTTAAAAAAACTCCAAAAGCCACATATTTATTAATATAGATTGTTTTTACAAAAATATAATTTGAAACCATCTTTAATGACAGAAAAATGTATTAATTTGGTACAGAAAATAAAATGTAAGCAACTGATAAGGTTATTAATATTCTCATTTGAGGTATGTGTTTTAGAGGTCTATAGAATTTACATATTTCAAATGTAAATTTCAGACTAAATCTTCAGGGAAGAGATTGCTAAATCTGAGAACCAGGCATCAGGAAATGTCTTCTTTATGTATGTTCAGGGCAGTATTTGATGTTTACCATTAAAATAGTGACCCACCTTGTGATTTTGCCACTAACTACTACCTGCTACAATTATTTGCTACTTGCCATTTCTACAGTGTTTATATTTCAGAATCCTGCCATTTTACAAAAGCTAAGTTAAACATTATGTCTTGTAAAAGCATGTTCAACAAATTTCATATGATAGGTAAATGTTTTGTCATCTTTCCTTAATAAGAGAAGCGCAATAAAATTTTTGTGGTGCTTATTCTGATTTGAAGAGATGAAGCACAGCTACATCAAGTGAAACATAGGTAGGAGACTCGAGCTAGGTCACACGTACACATACATAAATATACAAACAATGAAAACTAGTATTAAAAGTAAATTTTAGTAGAAAAGTTCTAGGTGTTACCTATATAAACATGTGGACTACTAAAAGCTTTAAAAACAATTTCTCAAGTTTTCTGATTAGTAAAAATATCCAATGTTCAAACAATAATTTTTAAAAATGTACGTAGTTAGGTCTAACCTTCTACCTAAAACAGTATGTTTACTGTTTATATAAATGATAGCTATGATGACTAAGGTATTCCTTCAAAGCTCACATAAATGATGTGTTCCACAGAATTTTATGTTGCTACAAGCAGCAAAAGAAGGATTTGTAATTACTGAAAGCAGGTTTCTCAACAGTGAGTAGAATGTCTCATTTACTACTACTTTTACCTGGAAGTGGGGATGGGAAGGAAGGAACTCACTATATATATTCTTACCAGGACTAAGGCCAAGTTCTCGCATCAAATCAGGGTTACAAGCACAGAATCTATGTGAGAACTTCGTTATAAGAGTTTCGAGATACTCCCCACGCTCTTCAGGGGCATGGATATGACGAAAAAATTCTCTCAGTGCATTGGGCAAGAACTGATTTCTAAAATTATGCAACGTTACAAGGTCATCCAAGACATCTCTCCTAGTAGAAAAAGAAAAAGATAAAGCTTTAATTTTTCTCTGTTAAAAAGCCAGTGATAGGAAAAATTATAAATTGTCATTTTTTTGGATGAAAATAAATTCCTTTTGATTACAGATCAGTGAATCCTATAGAGTATATATAATCCTTAAATTAAAAAAAATCTAACTTTAATTTTAATTTAATTTACCTAGTGATTATTTAAGAAATAAAATGATTTAAAAATCTTTTCTGACTAGGTTGTAACAAAAGGAGGTGAAACTAGTAATTCTAATTACAAAACAAAGAAAATATGAATTCTGAAATATTAAAAAGGGCAGCTTCTTTTCAGGTGTCTCCTAGGTTAAATCCAAATAGCAACAGAATTCGGTATTTTTTAAATCATGAAGTTAAGAGAGTTTTTTACCTTCCATATCAATCCACATCATTGGAGGTCACAACAGTTTATGCAGAATTCTAAAAAATGTTTATGTGTACTATATATATTGTTCTAGAATCTGCTTTTGCTTATTTCCCATAGTATACTGTCTTCACATTTAGATCTAAGTCATTCTTTTTAATGGCTCCACTGTATCTCATTTTATGGATGTAACAAATCTATTGATACACATTTAGGTTATTTACAATTATAGGAATATTTGTGTACAAATATGTGTGTACATAATTATATTACTTTTTCAATAGCATTACAATAGTCATACTTTGTTAATATATGCTTATGTTTATATATGAATATATTATATACTATATATACATACATGTTTATACAATATGTTTCAATTTTTACTGAACTCAACCAAAATTATATGGTCATTATCTTTAATTTCTACCAATTGCTTATGGCAAGGATAGGCAAACTACAGCCAGTGGACAAAATATGGCCCTCTGTTTGTTTTTGTAAATGGTTTTATTAGAACATAGCCACACTCATTTGTTTACACATCGTCTGTCTGTCTGCTTTCACAGCACAACGGGCTGCGATGGAGATTTTGCAACTAGATGGCTGCTGTGAAGTATAGCTGTTAAAGTAAAACTTAACTCACTAAAAGCACTACTTAACTACTGATGAGAACTTAAGTTTTTTGTTTATTTTTTTACCTTTCATCAAGATAGATTCTCAGTTTTTTCCAATTTAGTGTTCTCGTGCAGAAGATAAACTTTGCTATTTCCTTTGGTGAATCATCTAGGATACCCTTGGACATAAAGTAGTTCACTCCCTATGGCAGAAAGACAAATCTACCTAAATAAAATCAGTTTTTATTTAAAAATTTAACAATTAGGCAATAGCAGAACAATAGCCATATAGTCTTTCCAACATGAATAGACTTTTTATAGCTGTAACATGCAAAATACAAGCTAGAACTTGAACTGAAACTATTACTTGTGGTTGACAGTTTACATGCAATGACAGGTAGGAAATTCAAAGTTAAGGCTCCTAGAGAAATCCTAATCAATTTTGTGGCTCTTGTCAGTTAAAACTAACTATACAAGAAATATGGCCTAAAATCAGGGGCGAGGGAAAGGGCGGAAAAATTACTATACAGACGTTAGGCCTTATAACAAACATAATCCCACTGCCTTAAAAGAAAATATGCTTTCCTAAGGCTCAGATACATAGTTCAATACATGATTCAATGAAATAACTTACTGAGAAACAAAAAAGATTCTTCAAATGAAAGACTAACAAGTTTATTTTAGAAAGAAAATAATTAAATTATTTAACTTAAAATAAAGCAGGCACAGTTCCAGGCAGGTGTATGGGTCGTGCACACTTTGGCTTTAAGCACAGCTACATTCTGTAAGAATTTAACTCCAATACATACTGAGGCAAATAAGAGGACAAAATAATTTCAATGTTCTTCATAGGGTTTATCTTTGAATTTCCTTTTCTCTGCATGCAGTTTTCCAGAGAAGCATTACCCAGTCATTTGTACCTACTTTAGATTTAAATCATCAACAACAAAACATCAACAGAAAAAAATCAAACGCTGAAACCAATGTTCTCTCATGATTACGGAGGTCACATTCAAATAAGTGCTTTATGGGATTTGAATGTGCAGTTATTGAAATAAAAGGCAGGTGTGTTTATTTCAACTCGCAGTTATCCAGAGAGGCACATTCCCAGGAATGCTTATGTCTGGATAGCAGCACACTGTGCAGTTCACTGGTAGAGAAAATGATGTATTGTATACACACAACATCCTGATTTCGCACATACATTCCTTCAGCATTTCAC
The DNA here is from genome assembly GCA_032199065.1 of Smutsia gigantea. Taxonomy (NCBI): domain Eukaryota; kingdom Metazoa; phylum Chordata; class Mammalia; order Pholidota; family Manidae; genus Smutsia; species Smutsia gigantea. The sequence goes on along the minus strand of JAVSCE010000753.1, from coordinate 80,269 downwards.
CCCTTTCACAAACACATACAGTCCTCAGAAATATTGCACACATTAAAATTCAAAAAGTTGGAAGAATTTTTATAAAAGATCCTTTACAATAAAAACTCTCATAACATTGTGATAGTAACATTTAAAAAAAAGCAATTTGGTACCATGAGGTAATGTTTTTGAAAGGTTATCATCTGTAAATGGTAATTCAAAGATTTTTTTTATAGAAAACCAATTTTATGAGCCATTAGGATAATAAACTAATGGCCATGTTAATCAAATTCTCAGGTGAATTTTAATAGTACAAAAGCAATGCTAAAGCATGGGTTAAGAAAAATGTACAGAAGAGCAGAATGTGATAACATGAAACTTCCTTGTCAACTCAATTGTAAGCCATATTTTGGATTGCATCTTGGATACAAGGCTGGAAAATATAACATGATCAAGATGGAAAGCCAAAGAATCTGTTTGGAATGAGGCTCTCAGCAACTGTCTGAGGGGGCAGGAACTACAGAAGTAGAAATGCTTGCTCCATCCTTTCCTCCATTAGTTTGAATAATCGAGAGTTGACTGTATATTTAATTGATCTATGGCAAAAATTGTCAGGCTTGATATTTCCCAACTTTCCTCCATTTAAAAGAAGAACAATATTTCAGAAGTATTTCCAGTGCTTAATTTTAATCCAAGTGATTCAAAGACACAGGAATGTCCATTAAGCTCTGTATTCCTATTTGTAAATCAATAATTAAGATATATAAATCTATTTAAAAAATACACAAAATATAAAAAGCCACTAATAATGATCCATTGAGTATTACATATTTCTCTAATTACATGATATGTGCCACTTTAATACCATTTGATGCTCCTCATAGTTTAACATTGGTATTTGCCTCATGTAAGCATCACAAAAAATATATCATTGGTCATTTGTTTTTTATGGAGTACATGTTTTGAGAATTTAGTATGTGACCTAACTTGAGTTCCCCAAAATCAATCAGATAGAGAAGAGTAAGCAAATACAGACAGTTAGTTTTAAACCCAATCCTGAAAACAGGGAACACAGCATGAAATAAGCTGACTCTGTTGGTTTTGTGAGAAATGAAGGTGTCATTTTCAGGCCTGGGATTCCTCTGCAAAGGAAGAAAGGCCATTAAAGTGATGGGGATAGGGATGACAAACAGGAAGGAGCATGGGACCAGGCTATAATTCTCTTCAATAAGCAAGCTGACAACCACCCAATTCTTTGTAGTTATGTCAGCAATGGATCAGAAAAGAAACCGCATCATGAGATCTGTTGGATAACCACACATTTGCTTAATAAATGGTGTATTTTAATTTTTGATAAAAGTTTGGAACAATGGTACAGGGAGCATTATGCTAGATCACATAACATATTAGTTATAAATTAAGACTAGAATTCTCAGAGGGGTGGGTGTGCATGTGTGTGTGTGTGTGTGTGTGTGTGTGTGTGTGTGTTGTATCTCACAGGCAAAGGAAATCATGAACATTAATATTAGTCTGTTTTAACATACTTTTCCAGAATAAGGAAGGTTGTACTTCACTATAGTCTACACGATTTCCTATAAACGTATCCAACTCTGGATGTCACATTTTATGAAGCATATCCACAAGCTAGAACTTATCTGGATAAAGGAACTCAGAACCTGATAAGACTGCTGAAGGATTTAGAATTCATGTTATGTAAGAAAGAGTTGAGGTATGTAAGATATCAGGCCTAAAAAAGCAGTTTAGGGAAGAGGAAAAGATTAAGACAGAATCTGAGAGGCTGTGTCCCAAGTAAAATGGAGCATTGTATGCATTTTCAAGGAAAGCTACTGAACTTCTCCCCAGAACAACTCACATTTTAAAATAATGCCTGAATCCCATCTGCTGGCTAGGAATTCCTATTCTAAATGAATATAGGAATATAGTTGATGAGTGTCAGTAAGAGGCAAGTTAGTACCAAATAAAGAAGAGCATGCTTGCAACTACAGCTAATTTGAGTTATTCAAAGGCAAATAGTGTGTCATGTGCTTGATTCAATTTTTTGTTTACATTTCCAAAATAAGCTTAAGTTTCAAATTATTACTATTTACCCTGATTGCTTAAACTATATAAATCTTAACTCCACTATACAAACTCTGCTCTGGTCAACTTAGAGAATTCTCTAAATTGTCAGTCACAATGTAGTTCATTTTTTTTTTGTCATGTGGGATAACTCTAAGACATTTTTGTCATATAACTTTGAGGTAAATCATGATGGTGTCAGTCCTATAATTAGTTGGTTCCATACCATAAAGGAAAGCTCTTGTCAACTAAACTATTGGCCAAAATACAGTTTATTTAAGAAATAGTTTTAAAGGAAAGTTACAATTATGAAATAAATAAAATCCTATTATGAAAACAGATTGGATATAGATATCAGGCTCCATATCCTTTTGGAAAATGACAAACTGGTTAATAAAGTTCATGTTCTAAACCTCAAATTTCTTAGTAACTTGAAACTTTAAAGTATCCATGTAACTTTAGATTTAAATATAAACATGAACACCCAAAGACTAGTTTATAAATTAGATATATGTATATTATGTATATATCCATACAGATAGGTATGTATGTGCTTTAAAAGTATTTCTAAAACATTGAATCAAAACAAATATATTAAAATTGTCTAAATCTTCATTAAAAAACATATTAAGCACAAGGTATAAAATGCAAGGTATCCAGTGACAGACACTGAGAAATATAGGACAGTTTTGCTCTAAGAAAAACCTGAAGATTCTCAGGGTAGATGAGACAGGTAACTAACTAAAAGACATCTATGTGACAAATCAATGATAAAGGCAGTCAAATAAGGCGCAAATGAGCTGGCATTAAAAGTAAGAGCTCGGAGGTTCAATGAGATGGAAAGTCATCATGTGACAGGATATTTGGACAAGGTCTCCTGCATCATCTAGTCTGAAAGACTTGTGGGAGGTTAGATGGCTCAGGATGAGGGGTGCACTGGGGAAGAATATTTCAGGCAATGTGGTATTATATGAACCAAAGATGAAGCAATAGCCTGCGATGTAAATTTGACAGTACTATAAAGAGAAATAATAGAAGGGAAGTTAAGACAGTAGGCTACTACAATTGTCCAGGCTTGACCATGTGGAAATGAAATAGAAATGCAAAGTAAATAACATATTCTAAAAGCATATGAAAAACAACAACATATGCAACACACAGTAGTTCCCCCTTGTCTGGGGTTTCCGTCACCCATGGTCAGCTGTGGTCTGGCGGCAGAGGACCGCCTGTCCTCAGAAGGTCGGCAGTAGCCTAACACTAGCTCACAGCGCCTACACCATCCACCTCATTTCACCTCATCACGCACATGTTTATCTCACATCATTACAAGAAGGGTGAATATAGTACAATAGGATATTTTGAGAGAGAAAGACCATATTCACTTATTTGATATTTTTCAATGACTTATTACAGTCTATTGTTAAAATTGTTCTATTTTATTATTATTGTTCATCTCTGACTGTGCTTAATAAACTTTATCACAGGTGTGTACTTATAGGAAAAACTACAGTATACACAGGGTTTGGTACTATCACTAGGATGCAGTTTCAGGCATCCACTGGGGGTCTTGGAACGTATTCCCTGCAGATAAGGCCAGGATGATGGCATATGAAAACAAGAAGTGAGAGCCCATGTTCATATGCTGGCCAGTAAGCCAAGGGATAATGAAATATGAAAGATAACTGTTGCTTCTGGCTTAGTTGAAGAGGGAAATGACTTACAGAAAAAAATGACTGATAGAAAAAAATACGTTATATAGAAGGTGTTGATTTAAAGGAAATGATGAGTTTGGTCTGCAAAATGCTGCATTTCAGGTGATGATAGATAAAACTAGAAAGGCAGGGTAGGGGGTTGGCAATCTTCTCTGTAAGACACAGAAAAAAAAGTGAGGATTGAAGGCACAGATTAAGTATCTTGAATAAGGAGAATAAAGATGGGAGCAGCTCATGAAGAGGACAGAGATAGAATGATGTCCCAGGGGCTAAGGGCCTTTGAAATGTAAATAAAAGCATTTACACAGTATAGTTGAAAGAGCTTAATTTTCAGACTAGGGACCAAATCACGGTTCTGCCACTTAAGGATTATGTGAATATAGTTTATTCAGCCTTTCCGAGCATCAGTTTCTTAAGAAGCAATAATCTTTAGGTGGCTACTGGGAACATGTGAAAGTGCCTGGCATAGAACACCGCCAGCTGGCTTCCCTTTTCTTTTCAATAGCTCAAGGAGGTAAAGACAGAAAAACAAGACCCCGGATCTGGTGATTAGGAGAAAAGAACGGAGGTTCTTTCCACAGAGGAAAGGGGCTTAGAGCTAAGTAGGAGGTTCGTGGTGAGGAAACTGAAAATAACCCACTCACTTCAAAATGTTTTTAGTACAAAGGAGGAAAAAATAACCAGTAAAATTCAAGGGCAAAGATCAAATGAAATTTTTTTTTATAATTCATTTTGGTATCATTATTCTACAATTACATGTGCAATATTATGGTTATTAAACTACACCCTTCATCAGGTCCTCCCCACCAACCCCATTACACTCACTGTCCATCAGCGTAGAGAGATGCTATAGAATCACTACTTGTCTTCTCTTAAGTTGTACAGCCCTCCCCATGCCCCCCAACATTACATCTGCTAATCATAATGCCCCTTTTTCCCTCTTATCCCTCCCTTCCCACCCATCTTCCCCAGTCCCTTTCCCTTTGGTAACTATTAGTCCCTTCTTGGGTTCTGTGAGTCTGCTGCTGTTTTGTTCCTTCAGTTTTTTTCTTTGTTATTATACTCCACATATGAGTGAAATCATTTGATACTTGTCTTTTTCGGCTTGGCTTATTTCACTGAGCATAATACCCTCTAGCTCCATCCATGTTGTTGCAAATGGTAGGATTTGTTTTCTTCTTATGGCTGAATAATATTCCATTGTGTATATGTACCACATCTTCTTTATCCATTCGTCTACTGATGGACACTTAGGTTGCTTCCATTTCTTGGCTATTGTAAATAGTGCTGCGATAAACATAGGGGTGCATCTGTCTTTTTCAAACTGGGCTGCTGCATTCTTAGGGTAAATTCCTAGGAGTGGAATTCCTGGGTCAAATGGTATTTCTATTTTGAGTGTTTTGAGGAACCTCCATACTGCTTTCCACAATGGTTGAACTAATTTGCAGTCCCACCAGCAGTGTAGGAGGGTTCCCTTTTCTCCACATCCTCGCCAACATTTGTTGTTGTTTGTGTTTTGGATGTTGGCCATCCTCACTGGTGTGAGGTGATATCTCATTGTGGTTTTAATCTGCATTTCTCTGATGATTAGCGATGTGGAGCATCTTTTCATGTGCCTGTTGGCCATCTGAATTTCTTCTTTGGAGCAGTGTCTGTTCATGTCCTCTGCCCATTTCTTAATTAGATTATTTGCTTTTTGTTTGTTAAGGTGTGTGAGTTCTTTATATATTTTGGATGTCAACCCCTTATCAGATACATCATTTATGAATATACTCCCCCATACTGCAGGATCTCTTTTTGTTCTACTGATGGTGTCCTTTGCTGTACAGAAGCTTTTCAGCTTGATATAGTCCCACTTGTTCATTTTTGCTGTTGTTTCCCTTGCCCGGGGAGATACGTTCATGAAGAAGTCGCTCATGTTTATGTGCAAGAGATTTTTGCCTATTTTTTTTCTAAGAGTTTTATGGTTTCATGACTTACATTCAGGTCTTTGATCCACCTTGAGTTTACCTTTGTGTATGGGGCTAGACAGTAGTCCAGTTTCATTCTCTTACAGGTAGCTGTCCAGTTTTTCCAACACCAGCTGCTGAAGAGGCTGTCATCTCCCCATTGTATATACAAGGCTCCTTTATCAAATATTAATTGACTGTGTATGTTTGGGTTAATGTTTGGATTTTCTATTCTGTTCCACTGGTCTGTGGGTTTGTTTTTGTGCCAATACTAAATTGTCTTGATTACTGTGGCTTTGTAGTAGAGCTTGAAGTCAGGGAGCGCAATTCCCCCTGTTTTATTCCTCCTTCTCAGGATTGCTTTGGCTATTCGGGGTCTTTTATGTTTCCATATGAATTTTAGAATTATTTGTTCCAGTTCATTGAAGAAAGCTGTTGGTAGTTTGATAGGGATTGCGCTGTATCTGCAGATTGCTTTAGGTAGTATAGCCATTTTGACAATATTTATTCTTCCTAGCCAAGAGCATGGGATGCATTTCCATTTGCTATTGTCCTCTTTAATTTCTCTTAGGAGTGTCTTGTAGTTTCCAGAGTACAGGTCTTTCACTTCCTTCCTTAGGCTTATTCCTAGGTATTTTATTCTTTTTGATGCAATTGTGAATGGAATTGTTTTTCTGATTTCTCTTTCTGTTAGTTCATCGTTAGTGTATAGGAAAGCAACAGATTTCTGTGTGTTAATTTTGTATCCTGCAACTTTGCTGAATTCAGATATTAGTTCTAGTAGTTTTGGAGTGGAGTCTTTAGGGTTTTTAATGTACAGTATCACGTCATCTGCAAATAGTGACAATTTGACTTCTTCTTTACCAATCTGGATGTCTTGTATGTCTGTTTTGTCTGATTGCCGTGGACAGGACCTCCAGTACCATGTTGAATAACAGTGGAGAGAGTGGGCATCCCTGTCTTGTTCCTGATCTTAGATGAAAAGCTTTCAGCTTCTCGCTGTTAAGTATGATGTTAGCTGTGGGTTTGTCATATATGGCCTTTATGATGTTGAGGTACTTGCCGTCTATACCCATTTTGTTGAGAGTTTGAATCATGAATGGATGCTGAATTTTGTCAAATGCTTTTTCAGCATCTATGGAGATGATCATGTGGTTTTTGTTCTTTTTGTTGATGTGGTGGATGATGTTGGATTTTCGAATGTTGTATCATCCTTGCATCCCTGGGATGAATCCCACTTGATCGTGGTGTATGATCCTCTTGATGTATTTTTGAATTCAGTTTGCTAATATTTTGTTAGGTATTTTTGCATCTACGTTCATCAGGGATATCAAATGAAATTTTTTTCAAGATAATTTTAACCTATGTATATCAGAAGAAGAAAGAGAATCAATGGGCAGAGGGAAAGACTTAAGTGCAGGAGAAAGAGGCGATAAAGCGGGCAGCAGGGCAGAAAGGGGAGCAGGGCAGAGGGCTGATGGTCCAGGCACGGGACATCACAGAGGGCGGGACAGCAGCGCTGGCCCAGAGGCAGGTGTACAGGGATGGCAAGCAGCTGCCAAAAGTGGAAAACAAAGCACATGCCACTTTTCTTCTCAGGGCAGACAAGCCATCCGGAGAGAGCTGGGAAGAGGTGCTCGTCTGGGTCCTTGAGTGAAGTGGTAAAGGTTTTTTTTTTTTTATGAACAGTGCCACGGGGTGTTCCAGAGAGTCCACAAGGAATAAACAGAAGTTAGGCCAAGTGGCTGTGAAGACGCAGTTAAGTTCATGTGGATTCGTCCCATCTCATGTTAAGGTTTTCTGTATTACAACAGATGTTTTCAGTGATTCAAGAAAAAAAAGTCAACAAATTTTGTAAAGCAGACTATAAAGTCAGTAAAATTTGTTGTGCAAGTGATAGCACTAAGACTTACATAATTTAGGTAAAATGGTGAGCTGTTTTGATGTAATTTGTTTAGGTTATTGTTACAAATAATTCAAGAAATCACAAATAGCTTAAATCAATATTACAAAGGAAAGCAGAATGAAGAAAAAGATGTGTTGGAGCTCACTGACTTACAATGAATCTTTCCTTTTTCTTATTACTGTAATAATGACTCTTTCCCCATAATCATTCATGTTTAAGGTATGCCTAACTAAGTTCTTTTCTTTTATCACATAAATACTCAGGTCTTCCCTCTCCTTTTAATAAAGCCTTTTTTTTAATTCAAATCATTATCCGCAGTGTGCTTCACAAGCAAAGTCTACCACATATATTTAAATGCAGAAAAATACATATTTGGGAACAGAGTGAATTCTTGAAAACTAGGCCTGTAAAGCTAAATGAAAAGGTACCAACTGTTGCTGTGAACCTAAAACTGCTCCAAAAAGAGGCTTAATTAAAAAAGAAAAATGCTGACTACTGGCCCTGAAAGTATTGGCCGTGGGCACAGAAGCTCGGCAGAAACATTTGTAGCAGTTGGTATCAGCAAACGTAATCACTAATAAAACAGTACCCCTCATGTGTTTTCCTAAAGAACAGAATAGCAAAGAAATTTTTAAAAGACTTGATTTAGCTACTTTTGTTCAAATTTGCTCTCATGGAGCACTGTGAAATCCAGTAATACCTTGACTACTACTTTCCAGGTAATAAACGTGTCCCCAGAGCATTATGTAATGGAAAACAAACGGCATGGCATTTAATTTTCTTTCTAAAAGGACACTTGAGGGCCTTTAAAGTGACAATACTTAAATTTTAACACTAAATATTTATAAAACAAAATTGTTCCATGTAGATGTCTAATTTTTCTTTCAATATGAGAGCTGATATATTAATGTTCAAGTACACATTTTAACCACAGTGAAATGAACTGAAATGTCACCTTTGCACACTAAACGTTGATGTAAAAATTAGGAGATACAGAGCATCTTGTGAAAACCTTTTGAGATAGTAACAAATAACTTGCACTCTCCAGGTGGACAGAGAGTATTCCCGTTTTCTGGTTTGAGAATGGCAACAGTGGAGACAGACTGCTCTGCCGTGTCTCTCCTTCCTGATAGTGCTTCCAGAACTGCTAAGCAAAAATGGAAACCACTCATTTTTGCTCAGTCAGAAGCTCTCACTCGTCCTATTAAATCAGAGAACATGCGTTACATAGTGAAGGAAAAAAGAGCCCACACAGAACTTGAACAGGTGGAATTCATCGGGGGATTTGCATTCTGCAGATAAAGTCAATGCCTTGCTTTATAGCTGCAGTAAAATAAATGCAGATTATTCCTTATGGGCAATTTTAAGACTATATATCTTGTTTTGGTCTTGTCATTTCATTGCCATTCTGCCCACTGAGGTTCGCCATGTTTTATTCTAAGTCCCCATGCCACTGTCCTGCGTGAACACCCACCTGCTGCACATACTTCAAAAGTGTCACCCTGCTTTCAATGGTGATCTAAGCCGCTCATATGTATTATAATTGTTATTCCTAATGTAGTCACTAGATTCAAACACTAATGTAAAATCTATGCCCAGGTTTTTAATGTTGTCACGTGGAAAGATTATTTTACAAGAGTAATAGGTAATGTTTTCCTCTTACTGAAGTGCCCATAACTAGGCCATTCACTGGGAGGCTTGACATGACTTAGAACTAAAAGGAAAGGAGGTCAAAACAATTGGGAAAGAAATGTGAAGATGATTTTGATGACGGTTTAAAATCTGAACTGCAGAATTCCGCCTTGTCTCTTCCCTAGGAAGAAAAGAGACGACACACTATCCACACTTAGGTGGGAGAAGTGACAGTTGGGAAGGGAAGAGAAAGTGCCAATATCTTGTAGCCAATTCTCTCTGAGACAGTTACTGAAATTGGTCAGGAAATCACATTTCATCTGGGGAAGAATGAAGAGTCACACTGTCCAGCTTTGTGTATGGAATACAGAATGAAATCACTTTAATTATTGACCTTGTTTGAATGGCAAGGACTCCAGCTTCCAAAAAATAATTCACAGAGGATTTTTTTTCAGTACATTCAAAGGCACAATGCTGAGGAATTGCTAAGACAAGTCACATAGACACCCTAAATTATCTGTAGCTAGAGATGTCAACAGGAAATCTCACATAAAGGAGGAACAGTTCAAAGGAAATTAAAAGAAAAATAGAAAATTCCCTCTAATGGAGTCTAAGGAAAAGGGAGGGAGGTATGTGACAAGTCTTTCTGCCTCTTTTTCCTAGGAGGGAAGGCAGTGACACCAGACAACATAACATGGCCCTTACTGGTAACGGTTTCAAATAATGATATAAACTCCCTATTAATTAGTTCTAACAGACTCAAGAAGAAAAACAGCGCCCAAAAGAGTCACACTGAGCCGGGACACATCATTAAGATGAGGCGTATGAAGGCACTTCCTATATGACAGAGCACTCCTAACGATCAGAGGTAACATTCAGTATTATATCAGTGTTGACAAGGCTGCTGGTAGCTGGATTAAGTTTCTTGGAAAAGCCCCTTCTATCTCTAATCTGTCTGTAAATTGGAAAAAACAAGCATTCTAATCAAATCATGGAGATAAAACTCCATTGGGTTAAGATATGATTAATAACAATTCAAACCAAAGAAACACATTGGTACAATGATGTTAGCTAATTTAGAACTCCTGCTTATAAAAATCACACCAAACACTACATTTGCAATGTGTATATATTTACTATTTAATGAGTAACTCTACTTTGACAAATAAAAATTAGTTTTATCATATTACCTAGATTCTACTATGCTCACTTATAAACATATTTTAACAGCTCTGAAACAAATTGAAATAAACACATTTTAAAAACCCTCCAAATGTTAATATTAGACAAGGAGAGAAGTTGGGATTTAAATGGTAGCACATATCTAACTGCCAGCACATCTGTATGTTTATTCACATCATTAAAGTACCTGCTCATCCTACAATTCAGCCAACACGTTTTAATTTGAACATAATTTTGGACACTTAATGCTTAAACTGTCCTAAAAAAGATTAAACTAAGCAGTACTGCTGACACAAAAAGTTACTGTATATGCAAAAGGCTGTAAATGCACATGCCGGGAAATGAAATTAAAGGCAAATGACATCACCATCTAAAGCCAGGTGCTGGTGTGACCGATACATACTTCTTGAAGGACCATTACTCAGGTGCCAAATATTAATCTACTAGAATCCAAAAGTCTCAGGAGAGGAAGCACCACAAAGCCGAGAGTAGTGCGCGGTGTGAGTCGCTGCAGCCACAGCTCTAGTGTAAGTACAAAGCTGCATTTCGTTAAGCACTTAGAGGCACTAGGCAGTCAGCATATATTGCTTAACAGTCACAGCACTGCCACGACGCAGAGACCATTAGTGTCACCATTTTACAGACAGGAAACTGAAGCACACAGAGGCTAAACAACCAGCCATATAATTAGTAAGTGGAGAGATACTTAATAAATATTTGTTGAATGAATGTTTAAATCTATCTGTATAAAGCTTCCAGCTGACTTTCAAGAAAAGCTGTAAACTTTTAAGGATTATATAATTCAACTGAGGGGTAAAAAAGATAATAATAACAACAACAAAAACCTATGATTTGGACCCAAACTCCTGTATACTTTGAAATGCCACATATTATAGACTCTCAGAGGGCGGAGTCACAAGCCAAACAACACAGTAACATGTCACACTGATGCCAAAGTGGTTCACAAAGATCTTAAGACTTTGATTATAAAGAAGATATGTTCAGCAACTTTATGATATGAAAGAAGAAAATATTATAGTATTAGGGATAAAGGTACACTACATTAGTTGGTTAAAAACTTTGCATTTAATGTAGTGTTCCCACCATACTCCTGTATTTCAAAAGCTGCAGTTAGCTCAATGGGTGCTGTACAATTGATGATGTCCAAGAACTTAGGAAATATTACTGTCCTTTATCTTTCTCTGATAAACATTGTCTTTATGTGATAACGTCCTTGTATCTTGGAGTGATACTTACTGTGACACTGGTAGCAGCAATTGCTAAATTCAGTAAAGGCATGTAGGAGAGACAATTACCTTGGACATGGAAGCTGAGAACTTCAATCTAGAACATGATATCACGTTTCACTGAAAGTATGGTCACATCAGAACAGGAAGGACATTTTGGAGATATCAAGGTGGTCAGGCAATGATAAAGGTAATAAAACACAAGCGGATTTTTCCTTGAGATATACTTAAAATATTAATACAATATTGCAAACTCTCCAGGTACATTTATTTAAGTTGATAACACAAGTAAAATTCAAATAAGGAAAAGATCTTGCTCATTTTAGCACTTCATATTTTTTAATTTGGTGTTGGCAGTAGAGATGTCATGGCGTTAAATTATTCTAGTTTTAGTTCTCTACTTCAAAGTCCTGGATGGGATACATTGTTCATTAACTTCTGTTTACTTTTACTCCAGACAATTCACATTAAATGAAGTAACAGTATCTCTCACAGCATGCTCAGGAAAACAAAAGCAAAATATATCAGGTAGTTTTACTGATGAATAAACTATGGATTACTCCAGACCTGTATATATTTTTCAATTAGATTAAGACTAGAAGAGGGCCTGGGAAATTTGTTTCTCCTTGGAACTTACAAAAGGTTTACCCAGAGTCCACAAACATGCTTCTGTGGATTGATTCTATCCCCCACACGGGAGTGATTCTTGGAAACAAGGGATGGAGAGGGTAGCCAAGATATATTATGGTCAGGGCAGGGTGTAAAATAAAGTTGACCTAATAGACACATGGTAAAGTTCACTCTTTAAAAATAAAATCAACACATTATGGATCAGAGTAAAAAGAGACAGATACACCCATACATATTCACACATGCTATGGGGCTCTAGGAAAGTGAATGGCCTACAGACGTGTAACATGACTTGACTAGTTTTCAGTAGAGTGAAGGTATTAACTTATTGAGACAGAGGATAATATTGAGTGTCTGAGGCATAGTTTTTTGCTTTGACTCTAAAGCTGAACAGGGAAAGGGGCTTTGCCAGGGAACTTGAGCATTTTAGCTCCTTTGAGTAAATAACCCTTTTTGAGGAGAAAGACTTTTAAGCTATATTTGGTCAGGGACTATTCTCATTGTCAACTAGCTCTTCTGGCTTTGATTAGGTTTTTGATAACTAACTTGGAGACAAAATTATTGTTAATGAAAATTAGCCTTATTTTTATAAGAAATAATTTGTGTTCAGGATTACACATCAAATTCTTAATGAATATAGGTAATGATGGTGATGATGCCGTCTTGGATGGTCTTAACTGCAAACAATAGGAACCCTGACTCAAAAAACGCAAAGAGATTTATTACTGTATATAACAAGAAGTTCCAAAGTGATTTGCCATGTAGGCTCGCCCTGGCATCATGGATCCCATTCTGTCTTTCTGATGTGCTATTCCCAGAGTGTTGCTAGTACCCCTCATGGCTGCAAGATGGCTGCAAATGTTCCTGTCATCACACTGGATACACCACTGTCCAGAAGTGTACATATACATGTGTGTACACACACAGTACTCCTTTCCTTTGTCTCTTTTTGAAATAAAAAAAATCTTCTCTGCACATGTCTACTCCTCCCAATTCATAGGTCAGAACTGAACTGCATGAATTTCATGGAAGCCGAGGGAAATAAACTTAATGATTAATTCAGAATAATCTGTGTTCAACTCTCGAGGCTGGGAATGGAGCCAGCCTTTCATCTGACTGAGGTTCTTCATCTAGTGAGGAGCCTAAATGATGGGATTCAAACCCTGCCCTTACAGGGCGACTGATTTTTAAGGGAAATTGCTTTTACCATAGGACATGGTGGTATCTGAAGGAACTCTATGACATCTGAGTTCCATCTGTATCTTTCTGTTTCTCCCCACTGTGCGGGGGTAACTGTTTCTGTTCATCAGGTCGAATCACCTCAACCACAGCATAATTACCTGTGCTCAGGGGCAGGAGGACCTTAGATAGCAAGAAGGCTGTCTCAGAAACAAACCTGAATCATTGTGCTCTGGGGTCCATATTCCTCCTTTGGATATGAGGGCTTCTAAACCAGCAGAGCTCAGAAGTAAGGGAAGCAGAGCCACAAATTTCACAAGTGGCTGACCAGTAAAGAAGTGCTGCAGATGCTCAGCTACCTGCTTAAAGGCCGTTTCCCTCTTCACTGCTTCCTGTCTTGCCACTGCTGCTAAGTCATGATATCTGGGCCAACCACATAAGCCCTTATTTCTTTTCTCTACTGGTCAAGGGATGTCGATGTGACCCAGTGGTGTTCAACACAAGTGAGCAGAAGTATACTGCTGGATCCTGAAAATGATTTTTTTCTCCCTGATAAGCATAAGGAATTTGAGGACAGTTTGCCCCCTTTCCCTGTGCTGAGGGTCCTTTTCATATGGGGGTGTGATGTTTGGAGCAGTGAGGTCACCATGTTACCAAGAGAGGGAAAACGTCAATGTACTGAGGGAACATGAGATCAGCTTATCAGTGAAATAACTCCGGGATACTGGGTCTCTTATGAAGCAAATAAATGTATGTGCTTTAAGCCACTATTAGTTAGGTTCTCTGTTACTTCCAGCCAAAACATGTTGGCTGATTCACACAGGGAAAAGTGGGTACTGCAACTAGCAGATCATAAAATGGGAAACTGGCTGAGTGAAGCATAGTGAAGGGCACTGAGAACCCCATTATTTCTAAATATATGTTGGTTTATAACATAAACTAGGAGAGTTTAGGACTTTTAGTTTACCTTTGTTTCTTTATGCTGTCAGTCATTGTTTGAAGGAAGCCCAGCTTACTGCCAATTGGGCTCAGGTTTTACTACCTATAACATAAGTTTACTCCTGAGAGACTGATCCATTTTCAGTAGAAATATAAAGTCAAATTTCTAGACCTACACAACTAGGAATAAACTTGGCCAGACTAAAAATCATCTCAGTGGTCTGTCAGCCTTCACTGAGAATAGCCTCGTGTCGCACAAGATTTAATAGCGCACAGAACTCGATACCAAGGGTACAGTGATGATCTGCTACAAACTATCTGACATGCATACTTACGTCAGTGTCTACAGGCAGTTAGTGGAATTCAGGGTTTTCCAAACTAACACTTTCCTTAACATATTAGATGACAATCAGTATTCAGAATACAGAAAAATTTATGTCTTTCAAGACCCAACTCTCGGTTTTATTTATTTATAATAAATACTATCAGCCAAAGGAAAGAGAACAAATAATTATAGATTCATAGACTTTGAATAAGAAAGAAGACTACATACAGATGAAATGAACGTGAGATAGCCATTAGTGAGCAACAGGGCACCCCCATCTTTCAATCTAGGTGTCCATCCATTTAGGACAAACTTCTTTACACATAGTAAGATTTCAGATAATTTATACTAGCATATCTCAGAATGTGCTCCTGGAACATTACTTGACCAAAAAAATAGAAAAAGACACTATGTCAATAAATTTAGGTGATACTCTCACATATGCACAATCAAAAAGTCATTCTGTAAATAAGACAACTAATCATAACCTGTCATGGCAAGTCGTAAGACTAGGGAACTCCTTGTACTACATCTGTTATCTGGGGGAGTAATTATTCCAAAGAATACATTTAATACATTTAACACATGCTTATCTTACATTCTGATGAAACCATTCACGGTTTTCTATCCCTAGGAATAAAAGTAAAAGTTATTTTTTATCACCAATATGCTATGAAGTATTGGTAATGAACATTTTTCTGCTGTATAATGGAGTAAAAGTCAATAAGACATAATATCTGTGATATTATTCATAAGAATTGAGTATAAACTCCTGAATTCCTTTCTAAATGGGAGAACTGAAGATTTCGTTTATATTTGAGCTGGTCCAACAATGAAAAGAATATGTTATCTTGAAAGTAAGCAGTTTATGCATTTCCATCTGAAACATGTAGACAGATCAAATTTGGAATATTTATCACATTAGATTCTATCCCAGATCAACCTAATAAAACACCTAAAATTGTATGCTTGTGGCTCGTTCTGTTTGAACACAATGAAAATGTGCTTACATAGTTGAAAAAAAGACTTATTTTATTAGCCCCAATGCAGATATTATATTTAAAAAAACTTTTTAAAAACATATTTTATACAAAGAAAAATAAACCTTCACTATATTAAAGTTAAACCATGCTCACTATCAATTTTTCAGATTCTGAATTTAAAAATAACTATGCCAAGAAAATGTTTTATACTAAATGGAGCACAAGGAATATAGCTTACTGGTTGATAAGTAAAATTACTTTATTATAATATTGCTAGTGGAATACAATCAACACACGTAACTTGGACATGCAGGGGAAATACAGCCTAACGTAAATGGATGGTCTTTAGCACATTCCTGTATTAGAATGTGGTCACCTGCCACAAGTACACAAGCTCATGCACAAGATCAAGACTTACATACAGCTGAGATCACAGCATCATGCATAGAACAAAAGCGTGCTAGATGATCGTACCACAAACTGCGCAGGTGTCTCCCCCACCCCATGAGCCACTGCCAGCAGTTGCTGTGGAGTTTGGTTACCCATTTCCGTGACATGAACGATGTCCTTTGGAGAATCTTGTTCCCTGTGGCTGTAAGTATTCTTATTTTTATAATATTTTAATGATGCTTGCTATCAAAATGTTAAGTACAGAACCAGAAATTATGGAAGTGTAGACTTTTTACAATATCGAACAATTACATACATACATTCTATCTCAGGTACTTACAATAAACACCACTTCCATTTAAACATATTAGCAAAACTCATTTATGGCTCAGGCTTAAATGAACCAAAATTACATATCTCATTACAGTGCTCCAGTGAGGGGGTAAAAATAAAGCAACCTTTAAAAAGTACTTCTTGATTTCTAGCACTCAAAAAACTTGGCAAGAGTCACTCTAATACCTGGTTAAAGTATGACTCAGATGAGTTTTATATAAAAACAACTATTAGAATAACTCAACCACATAATTTCAATTTTGAAAGCTTAACTGCAATGAATGACCCAATCAGCATTGATTATTTATATTAGTCGATGAAAGTCTACAATACAATCATTAAAATACTTCCTTTCATTTCTCTGCACCTACAAGTGTATTTGAACCTACTTCTTTGCCTATTTATATCCTAAGCACATTCTGGTAAAGAAAGAATTCTCTTTTGTTATTAGGTAACACCTGCTAAGTTACTGATGTTCATAAAAGCATAGAATCAGAATTCTGGAACCACAAGTCACTTTGAATGGTTCAGTTCTATGTCTCTTGGCAGCACTACTTGCTCCCATCAGAATGATGAATTCAATAGTCTGGAATGCTCCAGGTTATCTTTAAAAGAGGCAAGGGAGTGAAGAAAGAGAAAATACAGCCAACTCTCAATAACAATGGGAGGTAGGATGGATAAGTACAATCTGAAGATCTAAAAATCTTAATAACTTCAATCCCCTCTCTTGGTAAACATTTGACTTAAGATTTTTTTTTAAAGTTCATCATACAAAAAGAGGATTTTAATTTTACCTCTTTGTTCCGCCCACCCCCTCCAAAAACTCCAGAGGAGGTATAACAAGAACTCCAGTCTGATATATGCAGCTACAAAGATGGAAATATATTTTGACATCTAGCTCTTCCAATTTAGACAGTTCAAGCTACCCATACCATATTTGAGTGTATGAAGGCCTGTCTAGAGTTTCATCTTTGCAAAAAAAAGGATGGTTTTATAATTTGTTTAAAAAATTGTAACTCCTTTAACAAGGAATGACTACTTACCATAATCAGTATCAGCCGTTACATTCAACGTTTCTGACTTTGTAAATCTACAACTCGGTACTTACCAAACTACATTTTCCTTAGAATGTAACATATGTAAGTGATATGAATTAAAGATGACAGTTTTACTCAACATCAGTATAATTCATGACAGGAGCCTGCATGCCTCGGTGAAGTGGGCATGATAACACGGGACTTGTAATAGCTGTCTTTCCTGATTCTTATGCATCTAGAGTAAAACATTGTACTAGTCTGCCTTGGTTCTTCTCCAGCAATCGTCAGTTAACTCAAGAGACTAATGCAACATATATATCTTATTTTAAAGTATGAACTGTTTTAATTAGCAGAAAGTAATATCTGATTCTAATAACAAGAGTAATGAAGTCCCTGAACTATGCAGTTCTTCAAATACATAAGTGTAGCAGAATTCTTGTACAGAGCAAGTATGCCATAGTGCAAGATCAAAAGGTGACATGCTTATTGTTGCTATATATTTAGAAGGAAGAGAACTTGAATTTGACCAAAAATAAAGTAAAAACAAGTATATTTTATAAAAAAGTTATCAGAAAAAATTTCAGTAAAAGGACAAGTTGCAAAACCTAAATTTATGACAGTTCCTCCATTGGCCTGCTAAAGAATGACTATTAGATCCTAAAAATCCGTATTATATTGGTTTCAAATATATAATTTGAGCTTTAAGTTAAAAATCATTCTACTTTCAGTAAAAGTATCAGTCTTCTATTCACTGAAGGTAAAAACTCTTTGAACAGTAGTGAAAGGAAAAAACAAATAATTTAGATATTTATACCAGACTCTATAATATATACAAACTTTGTTGTATTTATAGGGCTAACACTTAACAGATAATGTGTATGTATCAGTAAACTTTTGCAACGGTATTATATTTTATGTTTATTTTAATTCAAGTGTAAGAAAAATTTAACAAAAAAATCATATGTAACAAATGAAAATCAATTTAATTTTTTAAATATGATGTAATTTATATTATAAGCATATTTATAAAATTGCTATTTCTGTTTAATATTCAAATATTTTGCATGGGCAAAACATTTCTAATTATAACACAGCAAAAGTTACTTTTAAAAATATTCGACTGCACGATTTAAACAGTACGTCAATACCTCTACAACAAATGAAAAAAGTTGGTTTTTGAAAATTAAATAAAATGACTGCCAGCTAAATTTTCCCACAGAAAACAATCCATCCAGAAGTAGTACTTCTTGATGTCTTGTAATTTCCATTAGAGTCTTAAAAATGAGAGATACTTAAATACTTCTTTCCAGGGTATATTAAAATGAAAATGGGGGAAAAGAACTGTTTTCAGATTTTGATCATTCTCATATATTATGTTAAGAAACAATTAGATAATTCCTATGAAATTATTCAAGTTTATAACAAAATCTATAAGCAGTTTCTACAGCAACATGGAACTAGATTGTTAAAGGCATTAAAGACTATGTTCTGATGTGTTATAAACAAGCAATGCCCTTTGTGATTGTCTCTGATAAAAGTACCACCTTTACTAAACAGCAGCAATAGGATAGGAAGAAAGTGCTGCAGATAAAATCTGGTGAACCTATTTCGTGCTCTCCACTTCCAATGTAGTAACATCCGAATTGGGACAAGTGGAGGACTGCAGACCTCTCATGGAGCCGCCATATGGTGAGCAGGTAAGAAGGTGTAGAAGGAGGCACGTGAGGCAGGAGAAATGGCCACGCCCTACAGCACTAACTTTAGTTATGGGCTGTGCAGTGACTGCAAAGGTGCGCTCAATGACCGGTCACTTTACCTGCAAGTCTGTTACCCTGGAAAGCTGCAGCAAGACAGTAATAAAGTTCAACTGTTACAAACATGCAAGTTCTTCACTTACCTCCTCTGGGTTGGCATTAAAGGTGAGGCTGCCTTCATCCAGCTGCATATACAATTTTCTAAAAGAAAACCCTAGAGGTGGGTTCTTACTGTATATGGAACAGTGACCCCAAGTGGATTTACACAACCTGTAAAAGTATGATAAAAATAGACAAAAAATTACCATATTTAATTTCCTAAGTTAAACATACACATGGTAAAACAGCAACATGAAATGATAAAATTGGATTTTATAGCTCTAAAGTTGAAAATTTTTAATTCTGATTTTGCTTATTTGTTTACTACACAGTGGTAGAAAAATGCCTCCAATTTAGCAATTTTGATATACTTAATAATTGTGAGATAGAAGGGTTAATAATATTCATGAGTATTATCTGAAGTTAAATATAAACCACTAGTACTAATAGTAATGATAACTAACATTTACCAAGTGTTTACTAGATGCCAGGCACTATTTAAAACATTTCCATAGTATTACCTTGCTAAATCTTTCCAACAATCCTATGATGTTTGTGCTACAGATAAAGAAACACAGACATGATAAAAAGTTGCCCAGCTAATTTGTGTAGAGGCAGGGTTTGAACCCAAGGAGTCTTACTCCAGAGCTTGAAATCTTAACTAAGAAGCTAAACAGGATTAAGTAACTATGTGCTCTACTGAGAAATAAAACTGAGTGGGAGGAAAAGACTGCTGGGCAGAGGGAGAACTTTGTTTTTCTTAACAATACATATAGTAACTACAGGCAAACTACATAGAAACAATAATGCTGTAACTTCAGTATATAAAGCCCAAACTGACGGGACACTTAGCTGTTTGTAGATACTGCTTCATAATGCTGGTACTTTACTATCATAGTGATTCCTGATTGTTTAAAAACTGTATAAAACCTTAAATGATAACAGTTCATATCTCAAAACACACTACTTCAGCTGATTGGGATAATGGTTTCCAATTCTGTACAGAGGCATTAGCTATACTGGTTATTATTTGAAGGCTAAAGTTTTATTTTATTACAAAGCCTAGAAATTCTAGACACACACCATAGATCATTAAATGTAAGTGCATTACTCTGGAGACATCAATATGGAAACTATATTTTGATACTCTTTTAATGACTGTCTCAAAATTATCTAATTTCTGTGTTCAAAAACACCTACTTGTAGTGACAAATAGGAAAATGGTTTCACTTTCTGATACTCATTACTGATTTTTAGTTCAAACTTCCTTCTTTTCACACACACACACACACACACACACACACTCACAACATACAGGAAAACGAGAGTCTCAGACTATAACACCAAGAACTGTAGATAAAATACCTAATTTAGTATGAAACTATCTTAATAGTTAATTTATGTCCTTACATTATTTTTACCAACCAAATAAAATCACTGATTCTAAAACAGTTAAGTTTAGTAACTTGTTCAGAAAATGATCAGTGTTTCAGCAGCCTCTTTACCTTGTTCCACAGCTTTTGACCTTCATCACTAATCTGTGTGAAAGCAAAAGAACCTCTCGATAACAAATCCAAAGTTGAAATAAAATCTAAGCTGGCTTTAAAATAGAAGGAATTTGTCATTAAGAAAAAATTATCCAAGCATCATTAAAACAAGCATAATTTGTAAATAATAAAGAAAGCATTTCTTTCAGAAATGAACAATCCAGACTTAAATCCCAAGTGAAGAATATATTCTGATCAAGTTCAGATGGCTTAAACTTTTTTTTCAAAGTTCAAATATAGGATCACAAATTAAGTTTTCAGGGAATACTACAATGTGGAAAAGAGATTATAAATAAAGAAGAAGTTTTAAAGTATTTTTATTTCCTTTTATACTAAATGATTAAAAAATAACTAACTTATTTTAAACACTAATT
Source organism: Smutsia gigantea (assembly GCA_032199065.1). Classification (NCBI taxonomy): domain Eukaryota; kingdom Metazoa; phylum Chordata; class Mammalia; order Pholidota; family Manidae; genus Smutsia; species Smutsia gigantea. The sequence goes on along the minus strand of JAVSCE010000753.1, from coordinate 59,002 downwards.
CACAGAATGTCTTCTCACTTCCACAGCACCTTCACAATGACAAGCTAATGAGAACAAGATGATACTGACAACTTTTACCTATTTGGAGGTTGAGAAATGAGCTTATAATTAATACTATAATTCTATAGCATTGGGAAGCCTCAGTTAGGAATGCCATTGTTGGTAATAACATTTTTACTAAAGTTCAGCTATTTATATAATTTCTTAACTTTATCATTTAGATATTTACTTGGAAATTATTTAAAGTCTCAAAAAGGCTTTTGGTTTTAGGTATGTTTTACATTTTTAGGAAGTTCCATTTTAAAATAATGAGACTTAAATAAACTTAGGCAAACAATGCTAGAAAACCCCTAATCCAATGATTCTTCTATATTTGATAACGTTTTTATGACTCAAATATATGATGCTATTTAAGGACAACTTAGGTTCCGTAAGACAGACTCCAAACATTCTTAGATTACTTTAATTTAAACTGGTACAATAGCTGTTAAAATTTCTATAACCTATTTCACTTCAGCAAGTAGATTATCCCCTTGCTTTCTAATATTTTCCTACTTCATTGGTGAAACGGTGGTTAGAAAAAAAAATGAAGTACTCACTAGTTAAAGTTTATGCTAACAAGCACCTCTGATAAAAATAAATATATAAATAAGTAAACATACACACATGTACTCCATGTGTAACCACTGAAAACAATAAGGTTTGGGAAATACTTATTGATTTTTAAGTATGCCTGTTCTTCATAGGGGAAGTACAAACTCCATCAGGGCTGTGAACACTAAGTTCTGTATTATAAATTCTCACTGAACAACTTGTACAGTAAACCAACACATCTTGACTAGTAATCTTTCTTCTAACTGCAAAGTCATTATTTGCTTTTATACTGTCCCTCTTATCCCAATGTCAATTTTGACTGTGATGATAACTGTATCTTTATCTTTCCTGGATGTGATAAAGAGCAACTCAAACTACAAGCCCAGTTAAAAAGAAATACTTCATAATGCATATAGATTTGTTACTAAAAGAACGTTTAAGCATGATTACTTTAGAGATACCTAAACCAAACACGGTGGGTTGAACTCACCCTTGCCAGAGAAGTTCATCATTCGCAAGATCCTGCCAAACACAGGAAGCTAAGCAGAGGTCAGTTGCATTCAGGTAAGACAAGATGGTAAAGCTTAGCTCAGGAGGCAACATTTCCAAATTAATGAATCCTTCCTGTTCTTTAGATTTCCTTGCCTTCAAAAGATGATATATATCAATGCCTCCTTGGACTTGTTTCCGATGACTGGCGTTGGGCATGTTGCTGGCAGCCATCCGTCTGCTCTGCTCTCTGTTGAGGTAGCCTTGCTCACTGTAGCCTTCCTGCTGGAGCTGCTGGTTTCTGGCCACTCTCCACAGCGCCTGACCCATCTGCAAGCCTGGGAGAAAGCCAGAACGCAGTAAGGCTACAGTAACAAACGAGCCCACCTTTCCCCAGCATACAACTCTGACAGGAAGCATTCATTCATCAGCAGTTAACATCCCTCATTAAAGCATATTAAAAGGTATTCCTTTTAATATGACAAAGAATAGTTGGAACATCCTGAGTATAAGACTTGGAAAGAGAGATAAAGTTTCAGAAATATCAGAAAAATCTTCCAGTTTGCTGACTACTTTTAAAATCCCCAAGTGACATAATCATTTTTCACATGGTAAGGTTTAAAAGTTACTGATGTCCTAAAGACTCTTACAAATTATGATTATGTAGACTTATGGGCCGGTATTAAATGCAGCTCTGATCAGAGCACTGGACTTTAGTTAAAAGGCCTCTAGACCCTGTTTTTTATCACAACTCAGGCTAAGCCAAGCTAGTCCCTTTTAACCGAAGTCCCAGATGCGTAACAGCTGTGAAACAGGCTTTTCGTTTAATTCTTGCCAGTCTACACTTAAGTTGTAGACTGTAATAAAATGTAACATAGGCCCTGAAGTCTAATTCAGAAACCTTATAAATTAGACACCTAGAACTATATGAGAAATAGCTCAGTAATGACTCTTTGGTTTTGTCGTTACTTTAAATAAAAAATCACAACTTTTGTGCGAATTTCCCATTCTCCATCTAGCTCTCCACATCCCTCAGAGGCACCTGGGAGAGGCGGGAGGAGAGGGCGCACTCCGGGGGCTCCCACCCCCAGTGACCTCCAGTCAGAGCAGCTCTACATTCATCTGTTACAAAGGTTGGACTTTTTTTGTATATGATTGCTTAGAAAACTACAGATCTGGACTTTCTATGTGAGCTTTAAAATAAGTAACTTTTCCTAGGCAAATAAATTCACTAAGAAAAATAAAATCAGGAACAGCTTTTAACTAACGAAAACAATTACTTTCATGATCTTTTTTCCAAGCAAAATATTCTTGTTTTATAAACCCAAGCTGATCACTAATATGTGTGTGTGTATTTAAAAAATTTGGGTGGAAAATTGAATTTTGAATAAAATCATTAAATTTCATATTATGAACTAACATTGAAATACGATTTTGTTAATCAGCTGCTTATAATAAGGACTAACAACAACAAAAGTCCACTTGTAACCAGATACTTTGAAAACTATTAGGAATAATTTGAAAATTGAGAATTTCAAAGCATGTCAAAATATATTATTTTTTCAACATTTAAAAAGGCATGATGATCCACATGTGTATTTATGGGGTTATTGGCTACTATTTGGATCATGGCCACTATAGCACATCACTTATTGCTCAAAATAGAAAATACAGTCTAGGGTAATTTTTCACTCTTCCTTCTTACAATTAATGCTTGGAAATTCAGCAGCTTAAGTTAATGGGATTGAGGAGGCTGTGGGGTGCAGAGGGAGGGGTTACAAAGAAAAGGAATATATTAATGATTTTTAAATGTGGGGAAAATTTTTGTAAAACAAAGGATAATCTTTCCTTCCTACAACACAGGTCATAATAATGGTAGCAGTTCCTAAAATAGTGGTTAAGCTATAATAATTGAATTCTGATTTTTAATACAGAATATGAAGAGAATGAAAAACAATTCAAAGACTGGTAGAAAATCTTTGTAAGTCACTTATCTGATGAAGGACTTGTAACCAAAATATACAAAGAATTCCTAAAACTCAACAAGAAAACTCACTTAAAATTTTGCAAAATATTTCAAGAGATGCCCAACCAAAAAAAGATAAACAGATAATAGTCATAGGAAAAGATGCCCACCATAATGTTATTAGGCGATCAAAAATCAGAACAAGAAATAACACTGCACATCTATTAGACTGCCTGAAATCCAAAACCCTGACAACACTAAATGCAGGCAAGAATGTGGGGATGCAAATGGTGCAGTCATTTTGAATGACAGTTTGACAGATTCTTACAAAACTAAACATGCTTTTATCACATTATCTAGCATTTGTGCCTCTTGGTATTTACCCAGATAAACTGAAAACTATGTCCATACAAAACCTGTATACGAATGTTTACAGAAGCATTAGTCATAATTAGTAGAACTTGTAAGCAACCAAGATGTCCTTCAGTAGGTGAATGGATAAACTGTGACTATCCAGATGACATGCTACTTAATGCTAAAAAGAAATGAGCTATTAAGCCATGAAAAGATGTGGAGGGAATGTGAATGCATACCACAAAGTAAAAGAAGCTGATCTAAAAGGCTATGGAATGTATGATTACAATTACATTACACCCTGGAAAAGGCAAGACTACAGAGAGAGTAAAAATTATTAACAAAAAAAAAATACAGAACATCAACAGAAAATTGTAAGGAGTTTATGTTTTGCTTAATGTTTAAGTATGCCAAGTCATATTATGACATAACTACAATTTAATTTTGACACAATTTTACACTTTAAGACTCACAATCATAAAGGTACCTTATTTTCATGGTTTTTTTTCTGTTTTTCTTAGCAAGAAATACCTAGAAATTGCACTGATTGCTAGCATATCTGTTGTCATTTTAGATAACTACATTTACTTTTCTCTTTTGTTTTTGCACCACTAAAGGTAAATAATCAAACTTAACTATGATGTTTGAAGTCTCAAGATTCGAGGCATTTACTATCAGTTTCTGTGTATTTCCCTTGCAGCATCTTTCCAGTTAAGCAGCTGTTCAGCATCTGTTGTGACTCTCAAGGATGTTGCTAGGGAACACGGAGTCAGGGTGGCTTCCCTGGGCTCTGGACTTCAGTGGGGATCGCTACAACTGAGCACTGGGTGATGTGACTCAGAAAGCATCCGGCAGGCAGACAGAGGTAGAGCCAGCAGCTGGCTCTTGTGGGGAGAAAAAGAAAAAACACTTGAGGTTCATGTACACATAATCCAGACAAAGAAAGCAGCGTTTTCTATTCTCCAACTGCAAATGGCCTTTTGGGATGTCCTTTTCTCTTTAAAGCAGTGTTGATACTGGGCAAGAACACGGTATGATAAACCACGTAGGGGAGATTAATAGAGTAAGTTTCTCCTTTGGGGGAAGGAGAAGGTGTCTGTAGTGTTCCGTTCCCACTCCCGCTCTTCCTTACGGTAACAGGGCTGTGCAAGGGGGGCGGAGCTGTCGGAAAAGCAATAAAACTCTCAAAGGACATGATACCCACTGCGGACATTGTGAAGCAAGTCATGGAGGACGCACAGTGTTGTGAACTCTGCAGTCAAACAGCCTTGAGTTTAAATCCTGACTCCACTGGTTATTACTTATAAGACCTTGGGCAATTTACTTGACTATTTTAAGTTTAGTTTATTCATATGTAATGTGATAATTTGCACATTATATAATAATAAATAATAATGCCACCTATAGTTCAAAAGGCTGTATATTAAATGATTTAATGCATAAAGTTCATTCCACAGCTAATAATACAATGTTATCTATTAGTTTTGACAAAGTCATTTTTCTATAAAGTGAAAATGATGGACACTTGGATGAAACTTTTTTAATGATCCTTCAATTGTCCTGATGTTCTGCCTCTTGAATCTACTAGTTTGTTCATGTTGATACTTGCCCAGTTTTGTGGGGCTTGTAAGCACAATTTTTCATCTCCTTTAGTTATTTCATGTTTCAGCTATGGTTAATTTTTTCTCATAAATGCAATTCTTTTATATCAATGACCAAAAAAACAACAAAACCAACAACAAACAAAACAAACCCCAAATGTAAAACAAAAGCCTGTGTTATGTTTCACACAAAAAAATTTCAAAACTCAGCATGCCTCATGACAGTACCAACTACAAAGGTATGAAATAGGTTCTTGTGTCATCACTAGTGATCTGTGAACATCTGGCCCTAAAAGATATAAAATATGACAGTTTCAGGCTCGGTTCTCGCATGATCTCATAGTCTTGAAAACAGGTGTTTGGACTGGAACCAATCAAAACTGGACTTAAAAGTATAAAATCTTCAGATGTCTTGAAGTTTTGATAAAAATCTTGGTATAAAGATTTTCAGCATTGAAACACAGCATTATAAACGATACAGTACTCTGTTGTGTCCATTACCCAGTCAAAAAAATGAAGCTGCAAAGTGGAATCACTGAATGTGCAAAAAGTTTCAAATTAAAAAAAATCAAACACAAAGGCTTTTTTATGTTAAATAAATAGTTTCGGTGTAATTATGGATTTTGTGATGAAACTGTTGCTGATAGTTCAAAACAGGTTTTGAAACACAGATTTTTATGTCTTGGAAACAATTTTAATCTTATAAAATTGTAACTGTTAATCTACATTGTGTACAAATAGAAAACCTACTGTCAATTCTTGCTAACTCGTGGTAGTTGTATCCTATGAAGTCCCAGCAAACCCTGAATTAATGAATACTGAGCCACTGATCCGAGGGTGAACACTAGGCTAGGTTCCTGCAAGCCTCTGGCCACACATTTTTGTCAATTGGTCAATACATAACCTTATTTTATGTGTGTTTCTGTTTAATAGTTGATTCATTAACATGGAACTCATCAAGCCTGACTGCAGCTTATCTGCACTGGTATTCTCTTTGTAAAGCACCATCACAGCCTGCCTGCGCTTATGAACATTAGCCAGCACTTCAGCACTCAGCGTGGGGGCAACTGTAAACAGCAAAATCATGGAAAAAAAGCACAAAAATGTGAAAAATGTGGTAATAAACAGACCATAAAAAGGATACTTATAATGTGAGAGCTAAAAAAAGAAGGCAGACTGTTACTTTGTTCAACTTTAGCTGGGAATGGGCATCTTATAGACACACATATTCTGCCACTCTGTGCATGTCCAAGAACAGCTGCACAGTGTCACAGTATTGATTTGGAGGATAAAAAATAAATTTTAGTGAGTAGAATTCCAAATACAAAATCTACAAATAATGAGAATCAAATGAATTTATACTATTAAAGATAATATCATGCCTTTTCTTCCAAATTTGAATTTTTCTTGTTCAAAGTTTCTTGATTGAGTTCAGAGGATTTTTAAAATTCCAAGGAGCTTCAAAATGAAACCAAAGATACCTTCTTTTGGTTTCCAAAAGTAGAAGCAGTACTTTATTATTTATCAGCCAACAGAGGTAAACAAAAATCTAGTAATTATTTAGGTCACAGAGGAGAAATTATGCTAATAAAAAATGCTCTGTAAGATTTCAAAGTTGAAGTTCTTCCTTTCAGAGAAGAAAAAAAAAATGGGGCAAAAGTAATGCAAGTAGGGCATTATATTTTCTTATTTTTCAGAGTGGTAATAAAATACTTATAAAAAATCAATCTCAGGACTCCTTTTTAAACTGGACAGGTATCAAACAAAGCAGCAATGGGCAAACCGGCAAATGAATATTATTCAAGAATTTCTATTTTTCTGAAATTATGCAACTTAATCTTGATTGCTTTAATACCACAGTCAAATAATGCTCCCTGTATCTCGGAGCTAGTATATACTATTTTGTTTTAAGGGCCAAATATTCATATTTAATTCTCCACCACCTACAAATGCACTCATGCACGTGGGTACACGCACGTGAGCACATGCACATGCAAATGTCCCATGGGGACAGGAGACTCAAAAGCCTGCCCCTAACAGCTACTGAATGGGGGTCAGTAACCAAACTGAGCAGCCTTGAACACTCAGTGGTACTGGGGATAAATATGTCACATCAGCTGAGAGGTAGACACCTATTTTATTAATCTCATATATAAAAACTTCATATTTTGGTATTTATCATTATCTTGTATTACAAATTTAACTTTCTGTTCCTAAAGTCCTATGCTGCCATAGCACAGTAGCTGAGATGACATAAATGGAAATTAAAACATAATTTTAGGACAATTCCATCATTTTTCAAAAATAAACAGTCTGAAAAATACTAACCAAGAAACACACCTAAAGTGTCTTGCTTAGCGAAGGGTCCATTTATGGAGCAAAGAGCCCCCGTCACCTCTAAATGACCTGTTGTAGCCCTACCTAACAGCATTCTAGGCATGTTACATCTAGGGTTATTATGTACCTGTAGTGTTTTTCCTTCCTTTTGGTATTACATAACTTAATTATAATATTCTAAATTCATTTTGATTCATGTTAACAGTTTCAAGAATAGGTTTTAAACCAGGATGAGGATAAATACAAATGATAGGGTGTCATGTCATTAACATGATTTGTGATTTATAAGACATCAATTGGACAGTAGATGGAAGAAAGAATGTTCTAACTCACTTTTGAGAAAGTATTTTAAGGTCAACTCATCTTCTCTTTAACATGTAAGCTTGAACACATACATTTATCACTTTTCCCTCCTATTAAAAATGAGAGAAAAGAAATTTAAAAAGGCAGAAACTAAACCTAAAAGAGAAGAAAAAGATATGTTGAGTGGACATGAGAGTTCAGTAGATTTCCGTAACCTGAAAGAAGGGGTGGGTATAAATGAAGCCTTGAAGAAAGAGCAGGAGGAGAGGCTGGAGGAGGATAGGGCGGGAGGCAGAAGCTCATCTACCTACTGGGCGGCACCCACAAAAGGCTTTTGGGGCCCCAAAACACTGGGTAAGTATGGGAGTAATGCAGAGGGAAATGAGGAAAAAAACCATGGATTAAGTCTGTGAGTCACTGTTTCCTTAATCATACAATAATGAAAAAAATACCCCTTTACAATTTTTGTCAGAATTAAATGAAGTAATATGTGTTAATGGTAACAGACCACAGCATATCCCCAAACACATGTATATCACATGATGAAAATGCTTGGGAATACACTCTACCCCCTTCCCCTTATCCAGATAAAGTGAAGAAGAATTTTCTCTAAAGAAATGGAATGACCCTAGGGAAAAGACTCCCCTGCTCTCCTTGTAATATTTACAAAACACCCAGCATAATGGCTATGAAACCAATTATCCCACAGCAAGAGCCATCAGTCCTGTACACATACATACATCTATCAATCAACTTTCTATTGTCTCAGAGATACAATGTCCAATCATTAAAGTGTGGCTGAAACACTTCCACAACCATCACTTGGTTTATTTTTTCTTGACTTCAGCCAGTGACTCTTCAGTACAAGTTAACAAGCTGATTTTAATCATGGGCAGACATAATTATAAAATCACATACTCTATATATTACATATTTCAAGAGTTTGCATTGTTATATAGGAATATGGTAAAAAGGTACATCTTCCTCCCAAATTTGACCTTTCCAGTAGACTTGGGACCCCCTCAAGGGCTGCCAAGAAAAAATCCTAAGGCAGTGTTTTGTTTTGTTTTGTTTTAATTAAGGTATCATCGATATACAATCTTTTAAAGATTTCACATGAACAACACTGTGGTTTCAACATTCACCCATATTATGAAGTTCCTCCCACACCCCACTGCAGTCACTGTCCATCAGCATAGTAAGATGCTATAGGGTCATTACTTGTCTTCCCTGTGCTGTACCTAAGGCAGTATTTCTTAAATGCAGATTCTGAATATCCAGTGAGCTGAAAGAGGATCAGAACAAAACAATGGGATAGTCTCAAAACGGACATCAGGAGCTAATCCACAGGAGCTCCTTTTGAGCAAACCTAGGATAATTTTGACATCAAAATAAAAATAATGACAGTAATAGAATATAATCCATCACATAAAAAAAGGGGAATCCATGAGTCTGCACTGATGACCCATACATACACAAATAATGTAGAAAATGTTGACTAATAAAGACAGAAGGAATAAAGGAGTTAGAAAAATCATCTTACAACCATCATAAAACACAGTCCTGGCAAAAATTATCAATAGATGCTGAACTCAAGTTTAATAAACAATGGAAAACTTATAAAGTCTCAAAGTTTTGCCCCAATATAACTCACTAATTACAAAAAGAAATTAAGAAAAAGAAATATATAAGCAAATGTTCAAAGTTAGTATTTACCAGTAAGACAAATGGACATCATGTGCCTCTGGACATGACACCCTGTGAAGAACACAACATCAATTGTTCAGTAGTACAGCCCAAAATGTACACAGTAGTCCCCCCACCTGTGGTTTCACTTTCCATGGTTTCAGTTACCTGTGGTCAACCACAGTCAGGAAACAGATGAGCTTCCTTGTCACCTACAGTCAGAAGGTCAAGTCAAGAGCCTAACACTACCTTCCAAGGCCTACAAACACTGTTCACCTCCCTCCAGCCCATCACTTAGGCATTTGTATCATCTCACATCATCACAAGGGTGAGTACAGTACAATATTTTGAGAGAGACCACATTCACATAACTTTTATTACAGCATATTGTTACAACTGTTCTGTTATTAGTTATTGTTGTTAATGTCTTACTGTGCCTAATTTATACATTAAACTTTATGACAGGTGTGTGTATCTATAGGAAACAAGGTGGAAAACACAGGGTATGGTACTACCTGTGGTTTCAGGCATCCACTGAGGGTCTTGGAACGTATGCCCTGGAGATAGGGGAGACAAATCACAAGGAATCTAATCACAAGAAATATAAGAGAAATCTAATATTCTGAATTTAGTCTCCCCTGCAGATAAGGGAGACTAATCACAAGGAATCTAATCACAAGGAATATCAGAGAAATACAAATGGGACTCTATAGGTGAGAATTTTTTCTTCAAAAACGCCAATCCAGGAAACCAAAGAAAGACTGAGAAGCAGTTCCAGGTTAAAAGAGACTAAAAACATGACATCAAAATGCAGTATGTGGACTGTACCTTATGCTGAAAAAAAAAATTTCTGTAAAGGACATTATTGGGGTAATTGAAAAACTAGACATAATGGGCTGGAAACTGGATAAAGATATTGTATCCATGTTAAATTTCCTGAATTTGATAGCTGTATAGTGGCTATATCAGAGGATGTTCTTATTCTTAGGCAAAATACTGGACTCTTAAGGCACAGTGTATGTGACCCGGTCTCAGATGGCTCAAAGGAGCGGGAACATCAATCTCCATGAAGAATGATGAAGCAACACTGCAAATTTTTAAGAATTAGTGAATGTGGGTAAAAGGTACACACTAGTTATCTTTTTTAATCGTACACAACCTTCCTGTAAACAGAAATCTCTTGTGTGTGAAACACAGGTATGTGAATAAAAGAACCTCTAGGGATTAGTGTGATACAGACTGAACCATTATAAGAGGATAAAGGCTGAACATTATGATTGAAGTGTAGTAGGAAACTCCTGTCAAGGAAAACAAAATAGCGAAAATTATTTTAGCTATTTTTGATAGAACCTTTTTTATTATAGAGCGGAGAAAATTCTTTAAGGAAAGCAGGAAAAAAACACCCCTTTAATGTAGCGTGTGTGTGTGTGTGTGTGTGTGTGTGTGTGTGTGTGCAGGCACACAGGTTTAAGGTTTGGAATTCCTGGCAGTTGCCTCCTTTTGTACATAATATTATGTACCTAATATCTATTTATATATTATCTATTTACATAACATTTAATATGAATACTAAACTATATCATTTTTATACTCAAAAACACCATTTAATTAATATGTACCCTGTGCCAAGCACTCTGATAAGGTTTTTATATATTATCTCACTGTAATCCTCACCACAGCCCTAGTAGGTAGATGTTATTATCCTAATTTTATAGCTGAGGAAATAGTTACCCAGGGAGCTTAAGCAATCTTGCGTGAGGCCATATAACTGGCAAATGGAAAATTTCGGATTCAAACTCAGGTCTATCTGAGTCCACAGTTTTTAGTCTTAACTACCAAACTGTACGCCCAGAACCATGAGAGCCCACAGAGGGCAAAGGCCATCTACCACCTGTTTCTTCATCGCCGGCCCTGCCCTCCTTTACCTCCATCACTGCACATCACCTGCACTGCTGCTCCCAGCTGCAGCTTCTCTTTCAGGCCGCTGTTCTTGCAGAAAACACACAGGCTTTGATGTGAGAAAAAGTCCAGTTCAAACTTTGACACAGAATCTGATTAGCCTAGTCTGTGGTCCTCAATTTTTCCTCATCAAAACAATGGCTAATTCTTGTCCCATGGGACTTACAGGGGCATGGCATTTAGAGACTCTAGCCCATAGCAGGTAATTTACAATAAGAGACAGTTTGTCCTCACCCTTCAACCTCCTTTAAATAACTGTCATTCTTCTATTTCAGTGTACACTCATTATTTCAGATTTTATTACCTGAGTAGTTATAATCCTGGTTCTAAATTTCATTAATTTGGAGAGATGACATTTACCTTTGTTAGGAGAAAAAAATACCAACTAGTAAATACATAAAGTAAGAAGAGACTAACTTTGCTTAGATCGATACACTACATAAAAGAGAAGAGTTTGGCAAACAGGTCAGTATTTAGTCACCAGTTGGTGATTAGAGATACATTTTTGGCAGTTAAGCCTACCATCATCTCCAATCACTATCAATATGTTCTAGAAATGACATCTTCATGGGAAAATTTCACATGTCAAAGGGCCTTTTTGCAGACGATCAAATAAATCTGTCAATTAATAAGACGGAAATTTCTACTACAGATTTTTAAAATCTTCACATTCCCAGTAATTTGAAATATAAAGTGCTTTGTGAACAGCAAGTTAATTTCTTAGATTTTTGCAAAGTTACAATTGCTGAGATCAGTATTTTTAAGCATATTTCTTGATTACAGAATACTAATGTTTACTCAAACATAAGTTCATTAAGACAATAATTTTAGAATTCACTTACCATATTGTGCTTTTATTCAATTTTATTATATTTATTAAAAGAAATAAAACTTATATATATGCTTTGTATAGTACCATGCTAACTACTGGTTAATAGTTACTATGGATCTGTGTAAAGCAAGGCCAGAGTTCTAATCTGCATGAGTATTAATTAACATGGTATCTTGCAAAGTGAGAACTGCCTGTTAAGTACTAAAATGAGAAGTCGATTCTACAAAATAGGTTACATGGATAAGTCCGGTACCAAACACAGTGCCTTAAGACCTATAAAGTACTCAGTCAATATCTGCTGACTGACTGAATGGATGCATGGTAAGCAGTGATAAAAAACTGAATTAGATGAACCTTGATCTAAACTTCACATCTTTTAAAAATTAACTCAAATGAATCATAAACTTAAATGTAAATAAAACTTTTAGAAAAATACATGGGAGATCTTAGAGATCTAGGACTAAAGAAAGAGTTCTCAGACTTGGCATCAAAAACATGCCCATCAGAGTAAAAACTGATAAAGTAGACCTCATCAAAATTAAAAACTTTTGCTCTTTGAAAGCCCATGTGAAGATGAAAACACAAGCCACAGACTGAGAGAAAGTATTTGCAAACCACATATCTGATAAAGGAATAGTATCTAGAATACATAAACAACTCTCAAAATCCAACAGTAAATAATCAAACAATTAATAAAATAGGCAAAAGACATTGAAAACAAATTTATAATTCACCAAAGAGGATATACAAATGGCACATAAGCACATGATAAGATGTTTAATATCATTACTCAGGAGGGAAGTGGATGCAGTTATAAAAGGTCAGTACAAGGGAGCCCTGTGGTTGAACTGTCCAGTACCTTGATTGTGGTCCTTGATACATGGAACTGCACTGAACATCATATACCAATACATGTGTAAGTAAAAATCTAACTGGAGAAATATGAATAAGACACATTGAATGTATAAATATCAATGTCCTGGTTGTGACAGTACATTACAGTTTTTCAAAATGTCACCATCCAGGGAAACTAGGCAAAGTGCACAAGAGATTTCTATGTTTCTTGCAACTGCATGTATATCAACAATTATCTCAAAAAAAAGAAAGACTTAAAGTGGGTGATTTTTATGCTATGTAAATAATACCTCAATAAGTGCTTTTAAAAAAGAATCAGAAACTTTAATGAATGCTCTAAAGAGGGTGACAAAGGACACAGAAAGTCTAGTGTCATTTGATAAAAAGTAACTAATTTAGGTTTCAGTAAATCCAGTATTATTTAAAAAAATCTATGACCAGTGAATCACCTCCGACTTCATGCAATTTACTATCTAGGTCGAAAGAACGGGATCAAGAATTACAAATCTTTAAAGATATGAATTCTATAATGATGTTTTGACTGTTTACAAAGAATGTATCAATAATTGGGTAAAGGTATAAATACATGTTTCTATTAAAATAAAAAAAAGCAACAGCATACAATACTTCTATTGTACACTGATGGAATAATTTTTTGGAAAAGCCTATTTAAAAAAAATCTAAATATTGAGGTCTTTTGGTTTTTAAATTCATTTTGATTTTTGTTATGCTGAGATTACTTGGAGAATGTAGACTCTGTGATGTCTACTTGAGAGAAATGTGTAGGTTTTCATTACACTGATACTCAGGAGAGTGAATTGAAAGTTAGAGCTTCAATTGCACCATAAGCTGTGTGACTTTAGATTGGTCAAACAAGGTTTCTGGGCTTGTTTCAATAAAATGGGGGAAATCACTGCTATATATTTTACAGGATTCCTATGAGCCTTAATTGTGATAATATATATAAGTATCTTTTAGTTGGTAAAGCAGCATGTAGGTCCTGACATACTTTTTTTCTAATGCAATAATCTGAGAAACAGTTGTCTTTTTCTGACATTTTGGATGTAGTTTTCTCATTAAAAAAAAAAATAGTTTTAGTCCAAATGTATCTGCTATAACAAGCCTAAAGACATATCTGCCTGGAAGGCAGTATTAAATTAGGTTAACAACTATATTAGTTACTAATTATTAACATTTACAAGAACAGACCACCAAAGTAGTTAAGGACAGACTAAATAGCGAAATTAAAAAAAAAAAGTAAAGAAAGAACCTGATAACCAATCACACCACTAAAACTGCAAAGCAGCAATTGTGAGAGAAATGAAGGAAGTGTAAGTCCACACGGAGGTCCTTCTAAGAAGAAAAGGGAAATAGCTAAGTACTCAAAGGTCACAAGGTACATTAAACACATAAAAAAAAACCTCACTCATTAAATTTAAAGATGTGGTCCTGCAGGAGCAGTTTTTGTTACTAAAAGGCATACCAATTTTTTTTAATTCAAAAGGATTTACAATATCACTTTCTTTTCTGAAGGATTTTCTTTTCCTTTTCTGTAATTTGATTCTATCATGAGTATTACCAAATGGCATCTAAACAAATTTAAAAATTAAAATGTGTAAAATGTGTGAAAATTAAAAATATTAAATATAACAGGAAAAAAGCTGAGAATTTTAGGCTTATTTAATTTCTTTGGCTTGTTTTGCAAGAAATGTTCAACTGTTTAAACCTTGAAATAAATATATCATATTTCTCACTAGCATTATTTTCAATTATCCTGGTTCTTATTTAACTGCACTTTTTACTTAACCCGACTGCACCCAGTAGTTGCTATGGGTGCCTATTTCCACCCCACCTCCGAGGGGCACACCATGCTACATGCCCACCAGCCAATGGTCATTCCCATGAGAGTTGCAGAACTGAAAAAACAAAACAAAACAAAAACTGTACTTCTCACTGAATGGCTTTTATGCAAATAAAACAAAGTATTAAAATAAAATAAATATTGAGGGCAGCCTGAACAAAAGTTGGAAATGAAACGAGAAAACATCCGCTAATGAAAAGAGACTGACACAAAACAGATTTGATCCAGGCTCCTTCTCTTAACTCGCTGGATTGGGCAAGTCACTTAAATTTTACAGTTTCAGTTTCCTCACCTGTGAAACAGGGGTTTTGAACTTGATGATCCCTAAACTCTCTTTAGCTATATAATTCTTTAAAAATTAGATGAGAAAAAAATCCTAAAAAATAAAATAAAGAGGTGATGGGGATGGATGTGTGTGTGTGTGTATACGGATGGCATCTGTCCTTTCCATCTCTTTTTCCCCCAGGTCCATGACTTCTACCAATCACTAGTCAGCATAAGCAGCTAGGGGCTCTCCAACCATGGTTCACTCGCTAAGATCCTGTTCCTTCATTCAACAAGCTTATGAAATCCTTTGGAATCTATTCTTGAAGAATACACAAACTGCTGGTCACAGAGCTAAACTCCCTACACCTGCTGCCTAAACTTGAATCCAAAAATATCTTTTCTCATCTCTTTACCACTAAAGTTCTTGCCCCAAATACAATGTAAACTGATTCAAGTCAGGATGTTTTAGTTTTATTGTAGAATCTATGTCAGTACGTGTCAGACAAGCAAAATATGGAGAAAAAGTAAACAGGGAACATAAATTTCTAAAAGTAGATATACTTCATTCAAGTTGTTTAAAAATAGTAAGTAAAATAATCCAATGGAAAAAGCAGCATAAGGCAGATGTATATTTCATAGACTTGAGTATTAATGATTTTGATACATTATCACAGGCCAGCCAAAGGATTAGCCTCAGCTTCCTTTCGAATCAAAATGTAGAAAATAGTTATATGAAGCAGTTGGATAAGTAATGAACTATAAAATCATAAATTTAAATGACTAACTTCAATGCACTGTGATACAAAAAAGGATAATCTCTCATTAATTCAATGTTTTTACATTGTGACATGAGGAAACTGACTGCCCTTGGATCTACAGGAAAGCACAGTAAACACCCAAACCATTCCCTGCTCATCTGATCACATGTAAGATCACCATGCATGTTGCAGCTTATCTAGCGACTATCACCATACCTTGTGGAAGTATTTCAACTGTTATTTTCTCAAGCATCTGTTTAACATTTTTCAGACAGCTAAGGGCCCAAAGCTACTAGGTACTGGCTGTAACTTCCTATAAATGAAGTATGTTAATCTGATAAGGAACTCCAGTTTAAAAGCCAAATTGATAATCAGAACTGACACATTCAGGCTGGTATTAAGCACCTGAAGTAAGATAAACTTGAATAATACTTTATTAACAGATGAGGGTCGTATTACAACATCTTTCAAACCTGAAAGAAGCATAGGAGATTTTACAGCGGCTCACAGCCAAAACAGTGTCACAACAAACCTTGAAGACTGTATCTTTAATTTCTAATAAGCTTACATGGTTCATTGACAAAAGCTGAGCTGGTGATGTCCAGCCAGGTAACACTGATAAAGGTGGTCCTGCCATCTAAAAATGCTTAAAAAACAGGCATACAATGCATACTTCTAATCTAAGACCCACCTATATCCCATCACTACTTGATCTCATACCAATGTAAAGACTGCCACCAACCTGCATTTTCACTGCACCAGAAAAGCTTATCTCTTGGATTTGCTAACTTCTTTCTTCCTTAAAAGCTATCTTTGCTCATGTTTATTCTGATATCATTCCAACTATATAAAATGGCAGTGGGTAGGGAATACAGTCTCCAGTTTTGATATACTCTGCTCACGTTGACCGTAAAAACACAAACATTCCTCTCACACATCCCCCAGGCAAAATTTCTCAAGAATAATAAGCCTCAGAGACAAAAATAAAACCTTTTCCAAGAGAGATAATGCTTGTTCAAGTTTATTTCTTTATATCTGGTTTTTCTCTTTGCTCAATTATTCCCACCTGTTATCTCCTGAAAGGTACCAGCCAGGGTATCTGGGCTAGGCAGCCTCTAAGATGGCCCATGGGGATCCAGGCATCCTGGGATTCCTGCCCTTGCATAACCCTCTCCACATTGATTTTGGGTTGGACTTACTGATTTCCTTCTAACAACTACAATAGGGCAGTACTGATGGGATCCCACTTCTGAGATTAGATTACAAAGACTACAGCGTGTTGGGTGCTCTCTCTTGGATTTGCTCACCCTAAGACCGCTGCCATACTGGGAGGTGGCCCTAGAAGCCCATGTGGGGAGAACTCGGGCCTTCCAACCATCAGAAATACCGTTACCAAACTCCAAGCATTAGAAGTCAGAGAAGGAAAACATAAATTAGCTTCACTTTGCGGTAATAAAGGTCATGATGTACTGATTTGGAAAGAAACACCTAGAATCCTTGAAAAAAAATTCTGCTTGTTGAACCAAGTAGATTCAACCATTATATTACCAAATACATACAGAACCTAAAAATAAAACAACAAATTTAAATGAGGACTGGGATTCGTGTACATAATTTCATCCAATTGGTAATATTTAATTGAGCACCCACCACAGAGAAACAAACAAGAGACAGGAAATTAAGAACTCGGCAAATTTATAACCAAAGTTTAGTTGAAGCAACTGGCAGTCCTTCGTGACCCTACCTGTACGTTTGCATTCATGTTACTGGAAAGTACGTAAAGAACAGAAAACTGTGTCTACCGACCCCCCTCTCCCCAAAAAAGGAAAAAACTCCCACTCTACTTGAAAAGCAACACTTGGGCTAGAAAAGAGCAATCCTTGCTGTTTCCAGGCTTTATTTCAGAACGAAGCCGGGTCGCCACCGGGCGTCCCAAGCTGACCTTATAGCCCAGTGGCCTAAAACACCTACTCCCGCCTCCTGACGAGCACGCCTCATTTTAATAAGCCGCCACCGCTGTCACTCGAGATGCTCTGCACTGTCATTGGCCCCAAAGTCGTGCTGGTTGGCAAGTTTCTGCCCCCCGGCAAGCCCCGCTTGTCTCCATTTCCGTGAGGAAAAGGAGGGCTGTGCAGGGAAAAGGGGCAAGAACTCTGAAATACCGGGGCGGACGCTTGTACCTGAGCGACCTGCGATCCCCACCGCCGCCGCGACGACTCGGCCTCTGGGCGGGGACTTTGAGCCAAAAAGAAAATGACTCAGCCGGGAACTGGTGCCCAGGCCATGGAGAAGCCGGCTCAGACCTCACTTGTTCACGCCGGTGGAGGTGACGGCGACGAGAACCCCAGAAGCGGCACCGGAGCCCTCGGGACGCGGCGCTCCCCGAGCCGCGGCAGCCCGAGCGGCCGACGGTTCGACTTTTGACGTTTCCTATTGTTGCCGGAAGTGACGTTCGGGTTCGGGGGCTGAAAGGGGAAGCATTTCTATCCCCGCCGTGAACGATTCGCCAGAGCCGCCCTTCCTGTCCGTCCTCAGCCCGAGCACCTCTGCGGCCCCCGGCCTAGGCGGCCTCCCGGTCGGCCGCTCGGGCCGGGACCGGCCTTCAGCGGGCGCTAGGCGGGGTCGGCCTCCTCGGGCCGGGCGCACGTGGTGTGGAATCTGCCGCGGGCAGTCGCGGAGCGCGGGCGGCGGCCGCTGGGGTCTGGCGGCTGGGTCGGCGGGCTGGGGCCGGCCGTTCCGAACCCAAACGGTTGGCGCGGGCGGCGCTGCAGACGCGCGGCGGGCGCCGGGACCGGGTGCTGCAGGCGGGCTCCGGGGACGCCTGGGGCGCGGGTGCCGCCGCCTCCTCCCTGCTGGGCGTCCGGGGCCCTGCCGAGCCGCCGCTGCGCTGGGCCGGGGAGCGTCCCCCGCGGGAGCCCTGACCAGGCCTGCCTTTTTAGTCTTTTACACCGGCTGGAGCGAGGGGAGCCGAGGTCGGCCTTGCTTCTCCACCCAGGAGTTTATCCTGTGATAGCACCGTACGTAGAACCGTGGCAGCAACTCCTTGGAGACGGGGTCGTGGTTTAGGGCTGGGGGCCTCGCAGACGCACTGATTCCTCCTGCCGGATCCTCTGGGCTTGGAGCTGACTGGGAGGAAAAGATCCAAGTAGGTGTCGGTGTTTTCTTGTTTGCATTTTCCCGGTGTTTCAGAATTTCCCCACCTTCCTAGACGATCCCTGATTTCTCCCTCACTATGGAAAAATCAGGCTTGGCCTTTGCAGTGATGGCTATCCTAGGCTGTTTTTCTAAAATTATTCACAAACCTTTTAACAGTTTTCTGTGTGAACACAGCAGTCGTGCTGAGCTCTATGCTTGTCTCTTACTCCCTTTGTCTCCTCCACAATTTTCTCAGTATTTTCCCCTTTCCTAGACCTTTCCTCCTACCTCCTAGCGCAAATTTCCCTAGTAACTTTTGCGAGAAGTTTCATGAACTTAACCTCATCTCTACTCGGTTTTATTTTTAATAAATGGTTTATAGATAATATCTAGCGTTATGAGCTATTCACAAACTTTCAGCCGTTCACCATTAACGTTCCAGTCGGTGTAATTGCTTCATTCTGAACCCAAATCACTTTGAGTTCAGTGGCATTCCGTTCGGAGGCATCACTTAATGACCTCTAAAAGCAGTGAGATTGAATTACATTAAAAATCTTTAATCTTAAATGGTACTGTATACCGTTTTCAGGAAGTGTCCCGTAATAAGTTCAGACGGGCAGACCTGACTTGTAGAGAGAACCTTGGAGGAAGTTAGGAAGCCATATTGATCTTAGCTATTGAATCTGTGCTACAAGCTGAGAAATACCTCTTATAATTTCCTTTCATAAGCTTTGTAAAGAACATTTAATTTTTAAAAAAGTAAGGTATTTTTCATTTCTGAAAATTAAAAGTGAGCATGAGTCGTAGATTTGTTTCTTTTGCTATCTTAATTTTAGTGTTTTTCAATTTGAGAGACTTAGTAAAGCCTTTCTAGAAAAATGTAGAGCAGTAGCTGTAATTTTTTCCTATAATACAGTTTTTAAAATTCCTTTGTTTTTTCTATTCTGTTTTATCACCTGTCTCCTTCACCTACAGATCCAAGCTGTGCTTGTATCTTACTCTTCTTCAAAATATTTATTCTGCTGGTCCTGAAGAGGATGTGTTCCAGGGAGATACTTTGTTGTCAGAAATCCCATTACCAGAGGTAGAAGCAATTTGAGACATTGATAAATGTTCCTGTACTTCAGAGAGTGGAAAGATGGAAAGATACCATGAAGTGTTAAATAAAACAAAATTGAATGTAGTGGAAAGATGGACTTTACATCTAGAAGGATTAAAGGAAGTCTGTGGAAGAGAGATGATTTACATTAAATTTATAGACTATTTTGGGAGGAAAATGTGCGCTCAGAATTATGTTAAGGTAAATGGGTCTGGGCCTTAAAACAAGCTCAGATGTACTATATTGGCCAATGACATATCTAAGAATATATATTTTTTGCAGTTATAACCAGATTAATACCCATTTCATCTTTCCCAGAAAGATAAAGGCTGGTTTTGCGAGGTCATCTCTCTTACTGCTTCCATAGGTCCATCTAACTCCTAGTCATCCTAAAAAGATGTTAAAATAAGGTTATTTTCGTAGTGTTTTGTATAATGTGATTTCAGGATCTCTTCCTTTTTTTTCCCAGTTATCTACCATTTGACAGTACCTGAAATTCCCTCTGCTTAAAAATGTAAATGTTTAGTTAAAAATTGATGAGCTGAAAAATACTGACTAAATCCCATGCATGCATGTATAAAAGTATATTCAATGACCCATGCCTTACCATGTTGATAAGAAGAAACTTGAAACAGTGAGATACTGTGTTCCTAAAGATGAGGAGAGGGTACAGAATTAGGTGGCTAGGCGCTTAAAATATGAAAGCTTTCTGAACTTTTCCTTGAAGTGTCCATGGATAGGTGCAAATAGATATTTTTAAGTGTGTTATTGAGCTTTCTGTAATTTAGAAGCCTTATCTCTTTCTAGCAAAGGTTCTTAACCATTTATTTACCTATCCACTTTTTTATGAACCTCCTTTGGGAATAACCTTTGAAAATCTAATGATAGTCCTACCCATACAATAAAATGAGTCATTAAAAAATAAAATCTCATATTTTAAAACCTTAAATATTGTTCATATCTTTTTGTACATATACACACACACACATATTCTGTTAATGTATATTCTTTGGCATCATATTTTTGTTTCACAGGCCTTATGTATGTTAGCCTTAGTAGATATTGCCAATAAGTCTTCTGAAGTAATTGTACTGATTTACTCTTTCACAGCATTGTGTGAGTTCTTGAGTTCTATGGACTCACATTTTGGATTTATTTTGTAATTTCCTAATGACTAATGACATTGAGTATCTTTTCACATGCTTACTCTTTTCCAAGGTTCCTGTTCAGGTCTCTTTCCCTTTTTCTATTTATTTGTCTTTCTTTTTTGATTACTTTGTAATAAATTCTTTACATATTCTAGATATGGATATTTTTGTTATATGTAATGCTAGCATCATCTACTACTCAGTGGCTTATCTTTCCAGTCTTAAGGATGTCTGTTGGTGAACAGAAGTTTCTTACTGTAATACAGTTCATTTTGACAATCTTGAGATGTCTTTCTCTACTTGATCATAAAGCTATTCTCTGTGATATCCAGAAAGCCTGGTGACTGTACATTTTACATTTAGGTCTTCAACAAACCTGGAATTAATTTTGTGAAGGATGTGAGGTACCCTTTACCTCAAGAGGTCAAGACTTACTTATTCCATCTGAATGTTCAGTTGATACAGTACCATTTACTGAAAAAGGCCATCCTTTCTCCAGAGCTACTCAGGATCAACTTTGTCATAAATCTAGTGTCAATATATGCATGGTATTTTTCTGGACCTGTTCTGCTCCATTGTCTCATTTGTATCTTTTCACTAGTTCTGAATTTAACTTTGTAAGTCTTGATATCCAGAGGTTAAGTCCTCCAATTTTGATCTTCTTTGAAATTGTGTTATCCTTACTCTGTTGCATTTCTGTCTAGATTTTAGAATGAGCTTGTCAATTTCCACCTAAAAAAACTGCAGGGATTTTCTTTGTGAGGGAGAGGGAATACATTGCATCTGTGGGTCAATTTATTGAGTTTTTTCAATCCTTGAACAAAGTGTATACCTCTTCTATTTAGGGCTTCTTTAATACATTTCAGTAAAGTTTTATAGTTTTCGTTTTGAGGTCTTACACATCTTTTGTAGATTTGGTCACATGTTTATATATTTATTGAGGCCACAGTGAATTATTTATACATACAGAATTTTAAAAACAATAATTGGGGGAATACAGAGAAATACACTTAATTTTTGTATATTGGCCTTCTGTCCAGTAACCTTCCTAAATTCACTTAATATTTGTTTTAGATTTTTGTTATATACAATTGTGTTATCTATGAATAATGTTATTTTTATTTCTTCCATTTTTGCCTTTTCCTTGCATTTTTGTACTATGAGCTCTTGTACAATGTTGAATAGAAATGATGAATGTGAATAAATTTGCCTTATTCCCAGTCTCAAGAAGAAAGCTTTCACTATTCCACCATTAATTATGATGTTTTCAACATATTGTTATAAATATCTTTTATCAAGTGCAGGCCGTTCCCTTCTATTCCTAGTGTCCTAAGGATTATATCATGAATGAATGTTGAATTTTGTCAAATGCCTGCCTGTCTGCACATATGATAAGGTTTTCCTACCTTGATGTATTGAATTATACTGATTGGCTTTTTGTTTTGTCTTACACTTTGGGTTATAATCCAATACAATTTTATTAACTGTATCATTCAGATTGCTTCAGCTTTGACCATTGGGAACTGTTTCATTTGGCCCTGCACTCTTTTGACATCAGTGAGGGGTGCATTTGTTTGTTCTGTGTGAACTTTTTCATTTTCTGGAACTACTTAATGCTCCGGGCTCATCTTGCACATTTTGCCCCAGCCCTAGGATTTCTTTAGGGAGCCATTAGTCCCCTTCACTGGAGAATAGCACGACACACAAGGTCTGGATGCAGGGTGTGCTCTGTGCTACTGGACTGCCACTGCTTTTCATTACTTTCATCTGGCAGAGAGAGGACATATATGTGTGTATACTAAGCTGTCTATGTGCATGTATCTATAAATATAACAATATAAAACTATATTAAACTAAACGTGAGTTTGCACTGATATGTCTGATGCTTCTCTGTTAGGTGTGCCCACAGTAGCCTTTTCCTCTTGCTCATCTGTGACTTCCCACTGCAGCAGTGAGAAACCTGGCTCCTACTGTCTAGCCGTCCATTTACCTAATTGTCCACTTCCAGATGTATAGAAGTATCAGAATTAACCCAAGTGTACATGGAAAACACAATATTTTTGTGCAATTTATTTTTGCCTTTAGTCTCAGGTGACTTCGTCAGCACCTTTTCTACCCACCCCTTTCTATGAGGTTGTTTCACACATAGGTAACAGGTACTCTCATCACAGTCTGTATTCCTTCCTGGGATATCCCAGCTTCCTAAATGGGTTTTTTAATTTGCATACATGGAGGGTCACTCTTTGTGCTGTACAGTTTTGTTGGCTTTGATAAATGCGTAATGTCATGTATCTCCCATTACAGTATCAATAGTTTCACCTCTCTAAAAAATTCCCCTGTACTCACCTATTCAGCTCTCCTCCCTCCCTCTGAATCCTTCGCAACCACTGATCTGAGGTTTTTATTGCCTCTAGTTTTGCCTTTTCTAAAATGTCATATAACTGAAATCATACAGTATATAGCCTTTCCAGACTAGTTTCTTTTACTTAGCAATATGCATTATTAAAGTACATCCATGTGTTTTATGGCTTTATAGCTCATTTCTTTTTATTGCTGAGTAATATCCCATTGTGTGGTCATACCACAGGTTTTTTTCATGCATTCACCTATTGATGGACATCTTGGTTGTTTTCACTTTTTCCTGATTATGAATGGAACTGCTGTAAACATTCACATGTAGGATCTTCTATGTACATAAGTTTTCAAATTAGTTCAGTGAATGCCTGTTAGCATGATTGCTGATTGTATGGTAAGACTATGTTTAACTTCATAAGAATCTGCCAAATTATCTTGTAAAAACGCTGTGCCTTCATACCAGCAATAGAGTTCCTGTTGCTCCATACTCTCATATATATTTGGTATTGTCATTTTTTTTGTATTCTAGCCATGAAGATAGGTGTGTAGTGATACTTCATTTTTTTTATTTGCATTACCTAACCATATATTATGTTGAGCATCTTTTCTTACGTATTTATTTGCCACCAATATATTTTCTTTGGTGAGATGTATGTCTAGATATTTTACCCATTTTTTTAGTTGGGCACTTTGTTTTTTTACTCTAAAAGTTCTTTTATATTTTAGAAACAAACTTTTATTCAGTATGTTTTGTAAATATTCTCTCCCAGTCTGTGGCCTGTCTTTTCATTCTCTTAACACTGTCTTTTATAGAACAGAAGTTCTTAATTTTAATGAAGTACAATTTATAATTTTTGTAATTCATGGTCTGTGCTCTGATATTGTCTAAAAACTCTTTGCTGATCCCAGGGAAGCAGGGAGGTAGTTGCCTAGGTGAGCAAGTTATGTATCTCAGGGGGTAGGTGGGAGAATGGAAATAAAAATCTAGGGTTTAGCAGCCCTTTATGTGGACTTTGAAGTAATCATTCTTATTTCAAGCCCCTGGCCATACCCCTCAGCTTTTCAGAAGTCTCCTGGGCCCCTTATTGAGGAAGCTCTCTTGCTGCTGTTGGTTTTCCTCTCAATAGGCAACACGATCAGCCTGTCTCTGCTGCCAGGCTGGTCATCACTCACCTATCTGCTTTCCACTTCCCACATTCTGTTGGTACCTCCTCTGTCTTCTGGAATTTGCCCTCTTGAGCATATATGGGTTTTCCATTACTTTCATGTTAGTGTTGTTTAGAAAAAAGAAATGTAGGTAACATGCATTTAATCTGCCATATTTTTCCTCCTGAACCCTGCATTTTTAAACTTATCTACTTTTATTTTTTACACAAAGTTTCTGACTGGCAACTATGTGAGGTCAGAGCCCTGGGAATAATGCCTAAATCTATGCTAAATTTCTTTGTTTCCAGTTTTTACTGATTTTATTATGGAGCCTTTGTAAGTATCTGTAATTGTCATTGATGGACATTATTTCAGGTTGATGTGTCTTCCCAAATGGTACTTTGTTGTTCTAAATATTGGGGAGAGTGTGACATAAATTAAGATACATATAAAATGAGAACATGAACATAGGCAAACATACTTTTTGCAAGGAAAATATTGGGGGAAAAAGTGAACTCTATATTTAGGAATATATGGTAGATACAAGGTAGTACTCGATGAGTAGGAGGTAATAGCTAATAGATGAGTATGGTCAAGTGCCTATAGGAGATGTGAACAAAGTAGAATAAAGTTCAAAAATATGCAGATTGAACCAATATTTCATGGATTATTTTTTAGGTGAAAAATTAGATTTCAAAGGCTGAAGCTGAATGTAAATGTTAAATAATGGCAACTGGTGACTTAAAAAGAAGCTTACGGAACCTAGAACAAGTGCTTCGCTCACTAAATTATCCTAACGAGGTGGATTGTGTGGGGTAAGGTCTACATCAAACCTACATATATTCTTTTTGGTAATGATTTAAGAGACTATTTGAAATGAGAGAAGTATCTAAATAATAAGCCACATTTTATCTGAGTCATTTAAAAATTATCCTTGAAATGATTACAATTTTTAGAAAGCAGAGAATTAAAAGAGTTTGTTTCTGAGTATGAATTAATGAAAAATTCCAACTCAACATTTAAAACACCTTTTAGAAGTAGAAGCACAATGTATCAGTATAAGACATGGTCTCTGTACAACTTTTAAACACATAGAAGAATAATGGATTTCACTAATTATATAACTAGTTCACTAATTCACTGATTATATAACTAAATTATATAATTTACTGCCCTCTCACATTTAGTTCTATGATATTTCCTTTTGATTTGGAAGGTTCTAGTTAATAGATTTCTTATGACAACCTATACCATACTCAGAGATTACTATTAAACTGATTCATTTAACAGGCCCACCTTGAACCTTTCACTTTAGTTTCCACTTTCCAAATATGATTAACTTGCTTTTGTAGAAGGTAACGGCATACACTTCTTGTATATCCCTGCCAATCTAATTTGGTAGGCCTGTCATCTTCTATCCTTTAATACTTCATTTTCTTCTTACCTGGGATTATCGATTGATGAAATCTTTTCCCCACTCAAATGTAAGCTGAAGTCTGGTACTTTGTTCTGCTCATTGCAGTATCCCTGCCTCTAGGATTGCCTAGCACACATTAGGAGCTAATTAAACATTTATTCAATGAGTAGGTGTTAGTGGTCAAGTCCAGATTAGGTATATATTCAAGTTGTAGAGTGAAACTTGGTTGAACCAGCTACTAAGTGGAATCCTGGCGTAATGCACTTTTACGTATAAGAATGAATGTTGTCATTGTGCACTAGGGAGAGCTGACCCCCAAGATGGCCGCAGATGAAGGATAGTGAGGCGAGAGGCAGGAGAAAGCTTCGTGCTAGCAGCCGTTATTACAGACATAATGATACATGAGAAGCAGGGGCTCCATAGTGTGTACCAGCCTTACCTTAGCACTCAGAACAGAGGGTCTCCCCTGTCTAGTCGTGCCGGGACTTAGCCAGTTTGAGTAGTCAAGTTTTCTCTTACCACATGAAGCATCACGTTCTAAAAGACAATTTAGATAGGAATAGTTCTGAAATACACCAGTTACTCTCCTGTCTTCTGAGTACACTGTGTGAACATTTGGTTTCTACTGATGACACAAGTGCCCTTAAGAACAGTGACTTCTAGATGCTTCCATAGCACTGAGGCAGGTACACTGCCTGGCTGCTGTTCCCTCAGGTGCCCCCCGCACTCACATACATCTGCCCCCACACATTTTAATTTGTACTGCTTTTTCCTGTTTTCAAATTTCTTCTTGCTATCTGCTGTTTCTTTGTGTTGGTGTGGCAGTTAATAATAACTGTTTTTCTTGCTGTTTCTAACCAAAGTCCTTGGAAACTAAATGACCAAGATATTTGAGCTTGTTTAACATGCAGTGTTAAATGCAGAACTGGCAAAATTCTATTAACAGTATGCATAAAATGGGCAGATTTTGCTGCTAAAAACATGTTTTTCATTTCTTGTTTTTGAACTGTCTTAGAAATAGGCAAGGTTGCCAAGGCAGTTTTCTCGTTGGGTAAAATATTATTGTACCCATTAACATAAAAGAGAAACAATTTATTTGTTCTGAAAAACAGTGCAATCCTGTACTTGTTCTCTGCCTCATTAAAAAGCTGGAGTTGGAAGGTTTATATATGTCTTGAATTTTCTGGAAAACAAATGTTTTACATAATGCATTTTTACTTCAGTTAAACAAATATAACTGGCTAAGGTGAACAAATACCTCCTGTGCTTGGTGGTGGGAGAATCTGTGAAGGTACTTCCCACTGGGAAAATAAGACCCATACGTGCAAATACTTAAGAGCACACGACAGAGCATGAGGCATCAGATACTGACTCTGAGTCCCTCGGGGAGATCACGCGGGTCAGAAAGTTGAGGATGGCTTCATGGAAGGCTTGAGATTTGAGAATGGTTCATAAGGAATAAATAACAGTTAAGAAGAGTGGGATACCTTTCTAGACTGGAGGACTAGCCTCGTAAAGTACAGATTTCAAATGAGCTGGTGTAAGTGGAAGAGAGTAAGCAGATCAGCCTCATGACTTTTCCAGCCCTGTTTGCCCTCCTCCAGCTTAGAAGCCGTAAGATTCTGCCTTTGCAGGCTGGGGGATAGAGCAGAGGTGGTAAGAGAACACGTGTTTGCATAATCATAAAGGGTGCTTGAGTGCTGACAGCTGTACTTTTGTTAGTTGGAGCAAATGCACTAGACCCTGAGGTGAAGCCTGGGGACTCAGTAAGTACTGTGGGGGTAGAGAGCTCTCTGAACTCAGCAAATGAGCAATGGTATCTCAGAGGGATTTGGCCAGACTGACTTAGAGTAGAGGTTGTGTCACCTGATTGCTGTAGCCGCAGTGTTGTTATAAATTACTGACACTCCTTATATTTCCCTGATTATCCAACTTTGTGGACTTAGGATCATTAAAAATCTTTTTCTTTTTTCCTAACAGCTTGGTGAAGGGGGATACAGCAGCGTGTCTGCCCATCATCAGCTATTCCCTCACCTCATATTCACCTTACGTAGCGGAACTTCTGGTGGAATCCAATACAGAGCTCCTTGCAAAGAACGACTTGCGCTTTGTAGATACTGTCTATAAGGTATTTTTGAGTTTATGAAGCATCTGTTTTAGAAGTCATTGAATGTTTTTAAGGTTAATGTTTTTATAACTCCTTAAATATATGCAGCACACAGTTGCAGGATATTTTCATATAGATTTATTTCATTTAAATGTATTCCCTATTATAATCAACATTTAATTTAAGTTTGCTGTGTGCTTCATACTCTAGTAAATAGGACAACTGGTAAACATGTCATTGATTATCATTTGCCCTTTTTATGTCAAGTTTTGGTAAACTTTGGTATACTGGCAAAAGTTAGAAATGTGATTTTACCGAGTAAAGCTTGTGGTTCATGGAATGATGAGTTAATTCCATTGTTTATAAGAAGAAACAACAACTTTGAGATTTTGTTCCTTGAGGTCTAAGACATGTCTTCTATTTACCATAGTATCTGCATTTGCTCTGAATTCATATTGAACTTAATCTCATATTTGACTAAAAAAAAAAAACCCTACTTAGTATCATTAATTTTTGCCCAAATACTGTGGTTTTCTTCAACTTCTTTAAATAGCAAAACCTTTTTGAAGTAGAGATGCATTTGATGAAATGGGAAGTTTTATATGTAGAGTCTTAGAATTCATAATATTTTACTTGGGAAGCTTCTGTGGAACCCTAAGAGGTACTTTGAAGAAATCCTAGGGTTCCACAGGGTAGGTTTAGGAATTATTGGTGTCATCTGTTTCTCTCATCCTACAAATGAAAAGTTGAAACTCAGAGGCCCACTGAATTGTCTAAAACAACATGGAGTAGAAGAATTATAAACAAATAAGAAGTGTGGTTCTCTGACAGCTGGAATGGTCTTTATTCTATAGTGAGCTAAGGAGTTTTTCAAGTAGCTATGAGACTATTTGAACTTTCTGATCATTGGCTGTATTTTTCCATCTCTCTGGACAGCTACCTATTTTCAGTACATTCTTAGCTACCTGTTTTCTGCCTGGATACCTCTCTTACCTGATCTCCTACCACACCACCACCACAAATCTCTTGAGTACACTTTATTTAATGACTTGATCTTCCTTTTCTCAAAGATAGCATTATGTTCCTGACCAGGTAGCCGTTTATCATTATAGATTATTAAAAGAAATTGCTCACAATTACTACATTGATCTGTTCCTTCTTTACAGCTTCTTCGTGATCAATTTAATTATAAACCAATCTTGACAAAAAAGCAGTTTCTCCAGTGTGGGTTTGCAGAATGGAAAATCCAAATCATTTGTGATATTTTGAATTGTGTGATGAAAAAGCACAAGGAGTTAAATAGTCTTGAGAAGGTAATTATTATTAATAGATTTTAGCTTATGTTAAGTGGCTCAGTATTTTAAAGTATAAAATCAATACCTTAACTAATGAAAATTAATACATAATACAGTAATGCATTAATCACAGATTTGGATAACCTTATAATATTTGGTTTAAATACTAGTCACTTGTTTTTACACATTTGTGGTTTGGAGCTACTAGGCCTAAAATAGTTCAAACAATACATTTTCATCACTTCTTAGTTTTCAAAAGAAGTGCGGTCTCATTAGACTCTCAGTATTTGGCAGTCATATTTCATATATTAACGTTTAAATGATAATAGGATTTAAATATACATGCTTTCACACAGAATTTATTATGACACTTCCCTTTTTTTAGGCTCCATCACAGCATAGAAGGAAAATCAGTTCTGGTAGGTCAGAACCTTCTTCAAGCAGTGAGAAGACATCTACAGAAACTGTTGGCATTGACATCAGTGGCAGGTTTATGACTTCAGGGAAGGTAGGAAAATGCGAAGAAAACGTGTCATATAGTGTGAAGAATTATCTACCTAATCAATGCAGTGTTCAAGGTTCACTTTTCTGACTAGCAGCTGTTAAAACATTCTAGTCAGATATTACAGTATAAAGATTTTTAACAATGCATACCATATGTTACCTGGGAACATTCCTAAAGTTATAAGAAGAGGATACAAATGGAAATTGAACAAGCTTTCTCCTTAGACTTCTAATTCCTAATTCTGCCTCATTTTCCAGATAAAAGAACAATGACTTAGGAAGGTAATATTATGTGGTCCTGAACATTCACTCTCAGTTATATATCTAGTCTGCCTAAAACATGGGAACTAAAGAGCACGCCATTAGTTATAGTGATAGGGTATGATGGTTCATTTATGTACATTCATATTTCTAAACCACAAGTGTTCATTATACAGATTGATAGTCTCACAGTCTATAATCTGGTTTTGGGTTAGTGTTTTGAACATTTTCTTTGTTGATAGTTATCTTCCCTGTCCTTGTCTGCTTTGAGCACCAGTGGCTGAATGAGTCCATTGTACTTAGAGGTAGGAAAACTATCTCCAAGAGAAATTAAAGCCAAATATTATTTCATAATGATAAATGTACTTTCAGCTATCATCCATCTGGGGGAAACCAGAGTTTTGAGTTTGCAGGTTAGACCGGATGAATAATCAATGTATAATAGATAAAGGATGTGAATGGTTTCTGGCTGAAGTAAAATCTAGAAAATTACTTTTCCCCGGTTCATAGTTTAACAGTCTATTTAAAAGATATTTATACATTTATATCTTTATATAAAATAGTGACATTTTAGTATAAGGAAAAAAAGTTGTTGATAACTTTTTTAAAATATACATGTTTGGCTCCAGGTAATAAAGGAATAAGAAAGGATGGTTTCTGAATAGATGGCCATAGGTCTTGTTCACACGAATCACTAAATCATCTCCCTATTGTCAGTTTTATATGATTTTCTGTTAAGTGGTTTATATCTTTTATCCTTCCCCAGCTAGAATTTATTTAAACGGATTTTCCCATACTGGGTCGTTTTACCTTCTTTGTGCTTAGTACAGTATTAGGCACACTAAGCACTTACTGAACATGAATTGATGTGACGATGTATTTTTCAATCTTCCATTCCCATATTGGGGCTGAGGAGTAATCTAAATTGTCCTAAGAAAGAAAGATGCAAAATTTCAAGACATTAGACTTACTTTTAATTTTCTTAAAGTTTTGTTATCCATCAAAATTTAATCAATTACATCAAATCTAATAATCAAAAATTTGAAAACACTGAAAATACTCTGACTTAGAAAAGTTGGAGTCAGTGAGTACATTCCTTTGTATAAGGGCAAAAGTTGAGTCAGTATTAAAGCAAATTGTCTGTTCTCCCAGTGCCTTCTGTAGGCTGCCCTTTGTGACTTCCGTGCACATGCAGCCTGCCTCCAGGAAAAGAAGTAGGTAGAAGAGTCCTGCATCAGTGGATTTGACTCCTGACACGTTATTCTCAGGACTTCCCTTTGTCATGATTAAGTTTGAATTATTAGCTGAAAGTCTGATACTTTCTGGTTTGTTTAATGGAAATATTGTGATGAGTCCTACTCAGAGAGCCAGTTCTTGATTATTTATATATGTGAATTATGTGAGAACCTTTTAAAAATAACATTTCATTATGGAACATTTCAGACATACATGAAAGTATCCATTCCCAGATTCAGGAATTTATCAACTCTTAACTAATCTTGTTTCATCTTTATTATAACCACTTTTCCCAGCATCTTTGCCCACAAATCTAACACAATTTGAAATAAATCCCAGACATCATTGGACTGCATAGTTCAATATTTTTCTAATATTTAAGAATGGCTTTAAAAAATCATAACCACATTTCATCATCACACACAATGCTAATAGTTTAATTCATAATGCTTGATATGTATGTTATATGTTGTAATTTAAACTTTTGTAAATCTTGAAGGGAAGCTAGGATGTTTCTTTTGCAGTTACCATGTATATATTTAAAGTAATTGTGTAAGGAAAACACTGAAGCAGCTGTCATTTTTCCATCTGTGCAGAAGAAAGCTGTAGTGATCCGTCACCTCTATAATGAAGATGGTGTTGAAATTCCTGAAGATGCACGAACTACAGATACAGATGTTAATGAAGCATTTGATGTGTGTGATTTACAGGCTACTGAAATAAAGATTCCTGAAGGAAAGGAACCTGAAATCAAGTCTGAGCAACAGGTAAGAATTTTGGCCTTCTTTAACAGATGCCATTATTTCCTACTTGTGGGTACATGATGACTTCAGCCTCTCAGCTTTGGAATGTCTCTAGCCTTTGGAATTACTAATCATGGCACACTAGCTTTGTGACCATTACTTAAGAATGCACAAGTCTTACTGATTGTAATTCAACAGATACTACTTGCTGCTCACGTTTAGGGCACTGGGCTAGACGTTCTGGGTAACGCAGAGATGAGGAAGACACAGTACATGACCTGTGAACTTCTCATCTAGTGAGTGATGGAGATGTACTGCTCTGTACAGTGAAGGCCCGTGTCGCTGGTTCCCTGTGTCAGCAAGTGGGACAGTGGTGTGCTATGGCCTCTTCATTTCCCTCTCTGGGCCCTTGCTGTCCTCTCTCTCTCTCTCTCTCTCTCAGTATCATTTCTATTACTTTATTGCCACAGACTCTGTTAGAGTGTCCAGTCTCCACTGCTATTGCTAAAACTGTTTTTTCTATTTTCCTTCTATGTCTTGTGACTTTTGTACATCTCAACATACATTTGGCATTTATAAAAACTACCAAATGGCCATTAGGCTTATTTCCTGTTTATAGCGAACTGAACAGTCTCAATGCATTATCTTTTCCCTGTCATTTCCTCTTAGCCTGTGCTAAGTATTACAAGAAGCTAGTTAGCGCCAGTTTTATCGTGCTACCCCGTTTGGTTCTGAGAGCTTTACGCAAATTCATTCATTTAATCTTCACTAGAACCACTGAAGTAAGTGCTGCTGTTCTCTTCTTAGACGAGGAAATTGAGACACGAGGTCGTACACCTCGGGTGAGCAAGCGTGAGCGCCCAAGCTGCCCGCCTGCAGACGGCTCTCGGAGTGCTCATGCACTTCCGCCTTTTCTGACTGTGCACAGACATAAAGGAAATGGGAGCACATTGATGTGTAAGGGAATTCCAGTTTATGTAATGCTATTTTAATCTTTCTAACCATTGTAGGGTATAAAAGTTCATCCTGAGATTCTTGTACTGCAGACTTTGCTTGCTGACTGCCAAGAAAAGCTTAAGAAACTGACTTGGATAGAGAGTAGATTAGACTCTTTGGAAGAAAAAGTGAAAGGAAAAATACTGGTAAATGAAAAAAGCTGGACTAATCTTCTAAGTCGTGTCACTCTTCTTGAAACAGAAATGCTTTTGTCTAAAAAGGTATTTTCTTTCCGTAACATTTACAGGGTGTCTCAGATATGATAAAGTTTCTATTCATTGTTATGTGTGTATTCTGGAAAAACTAAATAAGAGAACATGAGGTCACAGGGAAGTGGTTGGAGAGAAGCCCGGTTTAGGCACAGCCAGATTTGTTGCTGTTGTTGTGGCTGTAGTTTTTCTCTTCACTAAATAATGTGACAAACCTGTAAATTCAGCTTCTAGAGCTGTTAATACTTGAGGTAATTATTTTATATCCTTTAGTAGTACAAATGGTCTGTTTTTACTGGGTGAAGAGAAATTGGCAGGACAAGAAAAACTAAAATTGTACCTTCCTTTTCTCACTCATTTACTTCATCAAACTGTAAATTTCATGGAAGCAGTTACCAAATTTGCCACTGTCTTATCAGCTCTGAGAATTTGATTGTTGATTGACTCACAATTCCAGTTTCTGGTCCTAGTCCATCTTTCCTTCCTAGAAAGTAAAGTTAGTAGATTTAAGAAGCTTACTATCTGCTTCCATGTTTAAAAGATTATTTCTTACACATGTGAATATTTGTGTATTGCTTCATAAGTAAAATAAAAACATTTATCATGTCATTTTTATATTTTATGCTTAGTAAGAATATAAAATGAACATTTTCCTTTTCATTTCATTCTAATTACTGAACTGTGTTATTCCAGAGTGGTGCATACAAAGAGTTTACTGAAGTGAATGAAGATTGTCCTTCTAGTAGTGACATGGATATTCTGAATCCTGGTAAGTTCTTACAGTATTGATGGTATGGTAAGGAGTTTTCAGAAAAATGATTTTTATAGGTATCTGGTGATTTTAATACTCCCAAACCTCATTGTTTTGGAAACCACAAAGCTCTTAGGAACAAAGAATATATTGGACTTACAGACTGCTGAACCCAGGATTGCAAAAGAGGCCAGCTTACATATTTTACATGACATAGGGATTAAGTAAACTCCAGTGTATAAAATTGCAAACTTTTAGGCATTTAACTCTTAATTGCTAAGTGCTCTAGATTATTAAAAATAGATCTCAAAAGTTTCTAATTTAAACTTAAGTGGCAGCCTTTGCATAAGTAAATAATTTGTAAGAGAAGAAAACCCATTTGTCACTAACCTGTAGAATATTGCAAATCGCTTGCATCTGAATAGTTCACTAATGATGGTAAAGTGAGAAGGCTCTAAAATTAGGACAAGCCTGTCCATGTTACTTACTTTCACTAGACTGCTGACATTTTCCTTATGACTGACCAGCAAGGATAAGATTTCTGGGCTCTTTCAGGGATAGCTTTTATTTATTTTTGGATTTCTTACAGTTTTTGAAAAGACAGGTCTCAATTTTGTCTTAGTTTGTGATTTAATCATATTTGCAGAAGAGATGGAGCAGTTCTGAATCTAGGTGACTTGTCTTCTGAAGTTTCCTCTTAACTACTACAGTTAGTGCACATGCCAATGTCATTGCACAGAGAACAATTTTGGTGACTAGGCTATTAAATATATAACTGCTTGAGGCTCTGTTTCAGGTACTAAATTTATTATAGACTGCAAATTTCAGATTCGGTAAAATTTTGACTTTTTCCCATTCAGCATCCATTTATTTATTCAACAAATTTCAAAGCCCAACTCTGATGATCCTTGAAATCAAAGAACTTTATCTTATGTTCTGTACCTTCGACCTTCTATCTCCAGTGTCTGTGTATAACAGAGCTCAGTTTTACACACTGAAAGAATATTGAGTGCCTGCTATTTGCAAAACACTGCCTCGTCCAGGTTGGATTTTTCATCATCAGACTTAATACCTTTTTAATTACATTATTACAGAACACACCTTTAACCCGTTTAGTAAACGCATAACCAAATTCAAGCCACTGTGCTAGGACTTAAAAGTGATGAGCAGGTAGACCTCTATCTGAAATGGATTAGAGATAATGAATAAGGTGAATATCTGGTCTCAATAAGTTTGTAATCTGACCTCAATCAGTGAAGAGTCAAATCTATAAAGCCTTACACTGGGTGCCTTATATATGCATGCCGCTTGGAAGCAGGTTTGATTTCATTTGGATGTTGGGAGCAGTAATTCAGCAACATGGTTTTTGGATCGTGTTAAATTGGGAATGGTTTTTGTGAAGTGCCAGATTTGTTTTCCCTTTCTCAGAAATACAGTGTTTCCATGCTTGATATATATGTTATATGTTGTAATTTTAACTTTTGTAAATCTTGAAGGGAAGCTAGGATGTTTCTTTTTCAGTTACCATCTCTGTTTGTCAGCGAGGAGGAGTCAGGAGAGGCTCTCCCTGGAAGCCTCAGGCTTGTGCCGGGTGATTTTGGACAGGGTCAACAGAAGCACGAGTTCTATCTAGTCTGGGTGCTCTCAGGAGGCAGGAGCAACCTGATGCCTGAGGATACAAGTGAAACAGCTGGAATTTTCAGTGGAAAAGAATCACTCGGGTCTGTAGGGAGAGGCTGTAGCTGGGCCTGTGTGTGGTTGCGGGCTACGTGTTGTCTGTGCCCAGACATACGAGTGCTCTCATTTTCTTCTGTTTCATCAAGTAATGAAGTGACTTCATAATGGTGTTGATTTTCTGTGAAATTATGTTCAGTGGGGATACAATATAGTGACCTAGTTGTTAATTACTAGACTGGCAGGGCTGTTTTTTGTTTTATGCCTTTGTCCCCAAAGAATAAAAATTATTCATAAAGTTGTGCCACAAGAGTGTGGTTCCAGCGTGACTAGTTCCTACATTCGGGTACATGAAGGAAGTTGAAGCAAATGAGGAGAAAGGCCAAATCGTGGAGTTTATGTGAGGTCATAGATTTTTAGCAAAGCTGGTATGATCAGATTTGTGTTTGAGAAAGGTCATCATGAAAGTAGAATAGTAATTGGTTAGAGGAAAGTAACACAGGGAAAGACAGTATCTCGGAACAAGAATGAAGGTGTCTACCAAGGCAGGAAGAGCGAGGATAAAAGAGGAGGTCATGTATATAGGGAATATTTAGATGTTAAAATTGATCGGTCTTGATTGCTGATGAAAGTGGAGGTGGTGAAAGAGAGTGAAGACGTCAGGCAACACTGTGGTTGACGTGCCTGGGTGGGTAGATAGTTGCTGCTCTTAGTAAAACAGAGAATTCAGAAGGAGGAGAAAGTTTGGGAAAAGACGACGAGTTCACATTTGAATATTAAATTTGTGTAACATACTTAAGACAAAATATGCAGAAGGCACTTGGATATATAGTTGGCCCTTGATCTGGAAGCACCGTTGTACAAATGATAGGTTGCACCCGCTATCCAGAAATAGTGTTCTGATGAAACCCTTCGTAAGCCAAGTGGCATAAAATGAAGAAGCACTTACCACTGACATATATGGAAAAATTTTTGAGCATTCCCAGGCCCAATAAAGAACCAGTCTTAGGCTTTTCTGATACCTTAGGGCATATCTTTCTAACGGATGCACAAAATAAATAATGCATAAAGCATGGATGCTCCCAGACACAGTTCAGAGCTCTGGCAGCTCGATGCCGAGAGGCCGAGTGTGGTTCCTGGTAGGCACTTGGCATGGCCTCTCGGGGTGCACGCAATCTCTGTAAGGCCCACTGCAAAACAGACGTTGAACACTATTGCTTTTTGCTTTTTTCCATAGAAGTGAAAATCCTCTTCAGATTTCTTTTGGTTAGCAAAGACAGGTACTAATGTAGATCTTTCATAAAAGCAAAGTGACATGATGCAAACATTTGAAAAGCAGGGGATACAGTATAATTAGACGGCAAAGGACCTGACTGGTTCTCAGTGAAGTAAGGTCATAATTCTTGAACGTTGGCCATGAATGATCAAGTCACACGGGGGGAGTTGGCTCAGCAGCCTCGTGTCTTCGTCCTTAGAGACCCCTCCTTCAAAGGGATCTATCAGCAGTTGCCTCTGAAACGCCTTAAGGCTTCAGGGGCCCCTGCTCTCCTTCCTTTTCAGCTTGAACTTAATTACCCATTCTTTACTCAGCCTCCCAGAGCACAGCTGAGAAACCACTGTGTTTAAATAAGGAAGATTGACCAACGGTCCAGCACAGTAGGAAGCACTGTCACAGAAGAGAACACGCACTTTGCTGATCTGGCTGGTGTTCTGTCTGCCCCGCTCTGTAATCTCTGGAGTGCCCTGTGTGGCCCCCAGCCTGCTTAATGCCAGCCTTCTCCTAACATAGGGCCTACCTTCAAGGCCATATCTATACACACACATACATATATCCCTTGACCAGGGCAGAGAGAGCCGTTCCTTCACCATCCATTGTCTGTCTTCCCAGTCCTCCTTTCCCATCCTCGGACCCTAAACCCCCTATTTCCAAATAGCATTTGAAAATGTTCAGTACCTTTAGCAGACACCCATCTCTTACTTGCAGAAAATAATCCAAGATTAGGGAATAGTAGATATAGTTCCTACCTCATTTCACATTATTCCTTGAAATTACTTATTGTTGGTAGCCCGTGCTGACCGATCTGGGTGTGGCTGGTCTTCAAAGCTGTGCCGTCTGATTTTGACCCCTGAGCTCAGCTAATTGGATCAATCTCTAATCCAGGGAATAGCAGTCCAAAAGATGTTGAGACAAATTTTTGCTCCCTTCAAAATTTAGAATTAGGACCAGTCAGTCAAATAATGTTGAGCTGGGCTGGGCTAGCCGTTTTGTCCGAGTTCGTGCTGATGAGTGAGCAGAGGAATGGGGCAAACAGACAAGACAAATAGACCAGAGGCAGTCGCTCTATGAGAGATGAAAGTAAAAGTCTTCCTAGTTTCAGTCCTTATGTGGTGCTGCTTTGTTCCCTAATTGAAGTTGTCTGTGTGGGCTTACAATAAAACTGTCTTTATGTAAACCAGCTTAAGTGGGTGTGTAATTTTTCTTTCTTGCCTTGTTTTTTCAGCCAGATATACCATGACTAAAACGTAGGGTTTATGGGATTGATTTAACAGAGCATGTCTTATCTGTGATGTTCTGTAATTGGTTCAGTTGTAGAAAAGATTTGCCATCATTTCATTGAATGCGTGACATCAGGATGCTGAAAATGTAAGGTTGTTCAAGTCTTTAGAAAAAGAATTTTGAGCATTATTTTTTCCACACATCAACTCAGAGTATTTCTTGATTTTCAAAAAGTATATATAGTCAGTTTCAGAAATAGTTGCCACCATTTTAAGAAAAAAATACATGAGTCAGTAGTTTATATTTAAACATGGGTTATGAACTTGCCTATTTACTCAGTTGATTGCTATCATGATAAAGATAATCGTACCTTTTATAATTTTTATTGGCCAGTTATTAACATCTATATCACCATATGTAGGTCATTATCTTAAAGGGACATGAAAAACTCATCTGAGCTATACTAATAGCCATTTTACATTATAAAATAAGGTTTGTTTTTCTTCCATCTCCACATAAAATTTTTAGGTATTTGACCCCACTGTGAAAATAAAAACCTAAAAATTAATTTCCCCACAGATAGAAACAAAGAGGAGAGGCAACCAAGTATTCCTCTGTCCTCTGGCTACAGTGCAGTGTCACCAGATTCAACTCCCAGAGGTTCAGTTGTTAATTACTGTGGTTTGAAAGGAATTTCAGAGGTAAGAAACTTGGCAATTGCTCAATGATTTCAGTATTGTGATGCTCAGAGAAAAGCAAGCATTGGATTTAGTTGTAGATGCCATTGGCCAGGAAAACAGTGAAACTGTTAAGTTTCAGTCTCTCATAGAAATTCTTTGTGATAAGTGCATATTACTTAATGCAATGTTTTCAACTGTATTACATGTTCACGTGCCATCTTTGATAATGGTTTACTTTGAGAAATCGCCTAAATTTATTGCTTTTTAAATTAAAGGAAACAACAATCCAGAAAATTGAAAGGATGACAAAAATGTAAGTAACAGAAAGGGGCAACAGAAATTCATTTCTCTAGAGGGAATTGGATTGGATTACAGTATGCATAAAACACGCATATGTGCTTCAAATCTTGAAGGCTCCTCAGTCAGGTGTGGAATTTCCTTCAGGACTCCAGTGGATCATAAATCCACCTCCAGTTCTGTGTTTGTGAGATGAGTCACTGTTTTGGTTTCCAACAAGTGATATAAAACAATGTTAATGGAATTAATTGCAGATTAAAGAGTGCAGAAATATTTTTGGTTGATAGTTAAAAGTATTGCCTATTTTTGATAACTGGCTTATCAAAATATTAAGTGTAGGTGGATAGTTTAGAGACATTTTAAGTATTATTAAAATATTGCTAGTCTTTTTCAGAAAGTTATTGGTAAGGTAATACTAGAAATGATACTTTTCTCTAATACAAATATGAAATTACGTGATTGAAGAATAGTTGAAAGGAAATATGAAATGAAATTGTAAGAGGTCAATTTGCAACCTACTGCTTTAAAACACTACAGTAATTTTTTGAAATTTGAGAACTGAGATAACATGCTCCAAGAGTTAGACTCATCATTGACTCTCGTTGTGTACTTAATTTATTAACAGTAACTATAGCCACAAATAAGAAAGATACTAAATTTTATTTTAGGCACAAAGCATAATTTCAGCAACTTAAACTGATGCCTTATTATGAATTATTTACTTAATAAATTACTTATTTATTACATTTCAGGTTTGAAGAAACTGCAGAGTTACTGAAATGTCCAAATCACTAATTACAGAATTTCCTCGTGAACTCCTTTAGGACTTTGCTACTGTACATGTTGTATATTTTAAGAATTCTCTACAAATTTTAATATGTTGTAACATTTTTTTGTAAGACTATGAATTCTACTTGGTATCTGAGCTTTTTTCATTCAATATTGAATAAATAAGTAATTTTTCCCTATGATGATATTGCTTTACTCTGCGTTATTTAGGAAAACGTACGTGCCCATACATCTCTCTTCCAGAGTTAAGTCATTACAGCACTGTATTTTTTGTGTGACATTTGTTGGCAGTGTGCTAAGTAATATGTTTTTTAAAGCACAGGCTTGAGGACCATAGTTCACATCCTGTTGGAAACAGTCCAACTGAGACTGTGCATTGTACCCAGGGGGCTCTCATACATACCATCTTGCCATCTGTACTGACGGATATGTTGTAATGAAAAGTTGAAAATGTTCATTGCAAATTCAGTAAAACAAAAAGTACAACAATTTCATGCTTAGTCAATGCAGCAGCACACTTTCAGCTAGGATTGAGGAAGGAAGGGTTTGAGTCTCCTGTTGTGTTTGGAGGCAGGTGGGAACACTCCCTGGAAAGACCATGTGAGTGTGTAGTGCTCTGTTCTGTAACACGTTTTAGAACCTGCAGCACAAACGCCACTGGTGGCCGTCCAGTATTACAAGATACACAGGGAAGTTTTTTTTTTTAAGCGACTATATTTTTTTCTGGAGAAAGAGACTTAGATGAAGTTAAATCAAGGGAAAAATGAAATTCACTTTAAATACCTAGATAAATTATCTCTTTTTAACTTTATATATATATAACAAATGTAATAATGGTCCTGGGTTATCTTCAAGAAAAATGGATTCCATTATTTGGTGGGGGGAAAGTGTAGTATTTTTTTCCTTTGTATTATTTAGATCATCTGATTGTATTTTATATATTCATCTATTTATACTATATACTACTTATACTATATATGTGTGATTTGATACTTGTGAAATACGAAACGCTAAGTTAAAATTCTAAATAGAAATGACTTTTAAGAAAACATTTCTGATTCTAGTTCATGTTCTAGTCATTAGACTTTAAAATCATGAACATTTGAAGTTAGCGTACAACCTTGAATTTAGTAGAGTTCCAGTAAATATTTCTAGAATTAGCAAATCCAGTTAGTTTTATTTTTTCAATTCCAAAAAATGTACACAAAAGATTAATTACAAAAGAAAAACTGAATCAGTTGCTACTAAAATATCAGAACCAACTTGGAATTATAGCACCACCTTGTGGTTCATATGCCAGTATTTTACCTTTTATGAAAAAGTGATTTCCCAGAAAACACAGGATCTTATTTTCCCTTTTGAAAAACAATTCCAATTTTAAAAAGAAACATTTTAAAGTTTTCTTGTGCAAGACAGAAGCTAAGTCTCCTTTTCTCTGTTTCATTCTTCTCTCCTTTTTTTAAATAGTCTACATATACACGAAAGTAGGTGAAACATTTCTAATCTCCCAATCTACATACAATGTGCAGAATATAAGTATCTGTTGAAAATATAGTAAAAGACATCGTGTGTTACTAAGTGGAAATCTGGAGTCCGAATTTTTTTATGCCTTTATGTAACAAGCAGGACCTAATAAAATGCACTCATAATGACACCATACGTTTACACTTACAAAAAGTCACGCTACACTACTTTGACAACATAGTCCTTGGGAAAAAAGAAAATTTGACTTAGTCAAGATTACTGAAGAGATAGCCGAATATTCATTACTCCAACTCTCTTAGAAATAGTAGAAAAAGTTAAGAGTTCTCTCTCAATTTGGTTAGTAGCTTGTTAACTATAAACTATCCCCTTTTGATTAACTTGAGTGTCTTGAGAAATGAGAGGGAGAAGTCCAGGAGAGGTGATTTGGAACTAATTAAATCCTTAGTTCACTGGAATCCTCACTGGCCCTTCCCCCTTAATTGTCCCCAAACTGGATGTAAGATACTTATACTGCCAATACGGGCCTGAGCAGCTCATGGCCCAATCTGTAGTGCGCTTTGAATGGGTCTGGATAGAGATCAACTGGGAACACGATGAAGAATACATCAGGTAAAGTACTAGTTAGAACATATTGAAAAGAAATAACTATTTATAAATTCTAGAAAGCACCAAGGACTATTAAGCTGGAAAAAAAGTAATTCTATATTTTACTCTAACATTTTTAATGTAATATTTTAACATGTAAGGTATTTCCTAAAAACTAAGACTTTGGAACTGTTTTATAACTGACAGGCACTTGCGGAAGCATTAAAACATAAAAGAACCTTGTCAGTTTTACACACTGCAACACTTTTTGAGCTCAAATAATATCATGTATTTGATTTTTACTTTTTAACAAACCCCAGGTTCACCTGACTGCTTTTTTTCAGGCTGATGAACGTAGAGAGAGTGAGGAGGTGGGGGTAGTAACTCCAAAATTAATTATCCTTCCACTTGAGCTGTAATGGTTCCAGTGAAAATGGCAGGTTTCTTATAGAATGAGGACTATAGTAATGTGTCTTATTTTCTGTCCAAGGTCCACTAAATCACTAATAGAAAATTTTAATTTGACTTAAAAAAATTTTTTTAATGCAAAAGTTCAACTCAACATTTTAAAATTAAGAACAGAGGACTTGGTAAGTATCCCAAACGTATAAATAACCTGAACTTTATATTATGGATGGATGTTAAGAAGAAAAGAAAAGGAGGAAATCACAAAATTAATTACCCCGGAAAGCTGAACATTGGGAATTAGAGCGATGGAAAGGCTGAAAGACTTGGGAGTAAGTCGTACTTGATAGATTCCTTCAGTTGGCTTAGGTCGGCATCTGCCCGGAGCGCAAGCATTTGGTGTTGTAGTCCGCACCATGTGGACACCCAGTGGAATGGCTCAGTCCCCGTGTCCCGACTGTCCTTGTGGCGTGGGCCGCACGTGCCCTCATCGCCTGCCGCGGTAGAATTCACCCCAGGGGGCGGATACCTTCCTCTGAGCACTCACTAGATCGTGTGCCTACTTTTGTTTTTTTGCTGTACCCAAAACCTCTGAGATTATGAATGTATCTCTGTCAGGATATTTATGAAAAAATGTCTTAAAATAAGCTATGGAGTAAGTAGTTATGAATGTAAAACTTTATTTGGATTAGAATGGAGCCAGAATCGAGCTTTTGTAGACACATTACTGATTCACTTTCCATTTCTCACTTTGCTGAGGAACGATCACCTATAAATTCTGACGCAGGCGCGGTGGTTTGTGTGACTTCTGATGCAGGCGCGGTGGTTTGTGTGAATCCCGACGCAGGCGCGGTGGTTGGT
Organism: Smutsia gigantea; assembly: GCA_032199065.1. Lineage (NCBI taxonomy): Eukaryota > Metazoa > Chordata > Mammalia > Pholidota > Manidae > Smutsia > Smutsia gigantea. The sequence continues at coordinate 15,465 of JAVSCE010000753.1, read as the reverse complement.
TTCGGCGACCCTCGCTTTCAGGAACACAACACAGACTTGCAGCCCGAGAACCGCCCCTAACGCCCCAGGCCACGTCCAAGCCTTTGTGCGTGGCCCCCGTTTGTCTCCTTCCCGTTGCCATTCTGTGATCTCTTTTCACTCTTGGCACAATTCACTGAACTCTCTATTTCTAGTCTTTCCTCCTTCGGTGTGTCCACACTGCTAGAAAAACGTGTTTTTTGAAATGTTCCTTTGATGATGCCATGCTGCTGTTTAAAATGTTTCTTCAAAGAAAGTTTCTGTTATTCCTACTGAGCAAAGCCTGGACAGCAAAGGCCTTTTTCTTTGAAGTCTCATCCGCCTTTCCAACAGCATCTATGATGCTCTAGAGTCTGCATACATACTGCTCTCTTAAATGGTGCCTTTGCACACTTTCTTTTGCTGAAAATAGCTTTCCCTTTCATTGGGCAAATATTTCTGATTATCCTGTAAGACAACGTACCATTCTCAGAAAGGCTTTTCTCAACTACGGAAGCCAAATTATAACCTTCTGTCTCTTTCCTGCTTTATGCCTTGTTAATGCCTTTGATTTTGTGCTGATTTCGTAACTAGTATTTGTGACACGTCTAGTCTCCATCAGGCTGTCTTCTCTGTTTTCCGATCTTCCTTCCGGTGTTTGTTTCCTCTAGAGCCCAGCAACGGTTTGTTTATTCGTTCATTATAAACAAAGTGGTACTCAGTAATTATTATTTTTTGGCTGAATGACTATCAAATTATAAATTCTAAGCAAAGTTTCTGGATAAGTAAGATTTTATCAAGTTGAAAGTGGCAGTCCTGTCTTGCTACATCCTTTTCGTGGAAGGCATGCATTGACCGAACCAGCACACTTCATTGGTATGTTAACAAGTGACGTCAGACTGGAAGCCGACTGGAGTGTATCATGTGCCACTGTGCCAGGCTCTGGCCTTAGGCAGGGGAACGAGAGAAATGCGGTTCCAACTGTCACTGAGCTAATGGCTGAGCAGGAAGGCAGTTAAATCAGCAGTGCAGTGGGAAGTACTAGACGAGTATGATGCATCGGACTAACCTGGGTTGGGGGACTCTTCTGAGGGGAAGTGATAACCACCTGTGTCCTAAAGTATGAATGAGGGTAGCCGGAGAAGATACGCAAAAGCACTAGCATGAACACGAGGGCTGGCATATCGAGAGCGTGTGTGTAGGTGTGGGAGGAAGGCACAGTGGCTGCAGGTCAGTTGAGACAACCCCAGGGGCCGTTTGTATTTTATTTTCCAAAAAATTTAAGTGGCAGAATATCATAACCAGATCTGAGTTTTGAAGGATTTAGTTCAGCACTTTAGTATGGAGAATGAGTAAGAGGTGGCAAGGCTAGTGGCAGAGAAATCATTTAAGAGGCTATTACAGTAATCTAAAAAGAGATACAAAGGATGACACAGATTAAGATGACAGTGGAGATGGAGGGAAATAGTGGAATTTCTTCCAATTTAAGACATTCTAAAATCAATTTAACTCCAATTTAAAGGCTACCTTCAACTTAGTATCTGCAATGGGTGATGGGAAAGGATACTGCACTAATATTTATCTAGTGTACTACCGTACCTAATTAGTCCTGGTCTGGAATCCTACTAGGATTATAAAATCTTGAGCTCCTCTCCTGACCTGTCGAATCAGATTCTGCACTGTGCCAAAACCCCAAAGTTATTTTTAGGTCCCTTAAATTCGAGGAACAGTCGTTTACAGTTACATACCTTTTGCTTTGTTATAATCAACATTGAGTTAAGCCTTCAGATTCAGATTCTTTTGAAATGCTTTCATCTAAATACAACTTTTTCTAATCTACTTCAATATCTTGGACTTTTTTCCCCTCTGAATGGATAGTTTCAGGGTTTTGAATGCATTTAGTTAAATGATTTTTTTTAACTCAGTTGAATCATATCTAACAATGAATTAAATTAAAACCTTCTTTCTCTAAAATTAGTTGTAAACTTTGTACAAATCAGTGTTTGGTGTCTCATCAGCAAGCCTGTGCAGGGCGTACTGATATCTTCTATCTTTCAAATACTTTTATGTATGCTGAGAAATTTCCCGTTTTTTCCTTAATTATGCTACCCAAATGTGACAGGCAGTCCTCTTCTGCATACTTACTATTCAGTATTCATCAGAGTTACCTTTTTGAATAGGTGGAAAGTGATTTTTAATGATCCATACTTTACATCTCAATATTCCATTTATCCTTTTCTCGATGTTGCAACATATTTTGAATCACTCTCTTCCACTTTTCCTCATCACATATTGTGCCTTTTAGTTCTTGAATGTGCTAGACTTACCGCAACCTCATTAGGCAGACTGTTCCATCTGCCTGCAATGCTCCTTGTTGCCCGCTCTTCACGTCCTGTCCTCGGTACCATGTCTAGCTAGCTTGGACTCATCCCAGGGGGTTCAGATGAAGCCTAGCTTCCTCAGTAACTTCCCCTAATATCCTAGCATAGTTTGGGTATCTTTATATGTGATTGTATGAACTTAGTAAAATGTCTGCCTCAATTACTTCCTTTCTGCATAGTTTAGATCATAACATTTTGGCAGTAGTTCCACAAAGTTCTCCTAAGGGACTCAAATATACCCCTTTTCCTAATACGACCTAAGATGGCCTCTGATACATCATGGGAGCATCCCAGTCAGAGTTCTCTCAGTGATGTGAAAGGCAGACTTTGTGGATTCAATCAGGGACGTATCTTCAAGTCAAAAACATGTGACATTGTTCATTTTGCTCAAGGAGTAAAGAACCAGAGACTTGGTTTTCCGGTTTGGTTGTTTTCCCTGAAAAGTGAGGAAGTGTAACAAGTATTAATAAGGAATCCTTTCTGAATAATTGTAGTGGCAATCATAGACACTCATTTGCTGTCCACTCTCACACTGCCCTTCCTTTGGGGAACTTACCCAGATTTCTTAATGGCCAGCAATGCCTTCCCTTTCTGAGCCACGTTGCTTGAAGTGAAATGCATTCAGCTGTGGGCCCATTCACCTTTTACCTCGTTCTCCTTTCCCAGCACTGATTGGACAGGTGAGCACAGCACCCAAATGCAGACACCGAGTTTGGTCCTCGTGGGAAAGAACCTTTCCTTTCCCTTCTCATGGCAGCTCCCAGAAGAGGCTGCCTTACTCAGGACAGTGTAGTGGGAGGCTCCGAGTCTGGAGTTGACAGTGATTTGTGCCTGAGTGAAAAGCTGCCACATGGAACCCAAAGGGGAAGCCAGTATCTCAAAGGGTGCAATGGTCAGCAGCGTTTGAAATGCTGGAGGAAGCCTCCTCCAGAGCCAGGCCTGCCTTATGGACATTTAATCTCTATGAGTCAATATGCTGCTATAATTAGTAGAGTCCTTATGGGTATGATATAGCTGGAAAAATTTGTGCATAATTTTTAGGAAAAAAAATCTAATAACCTATTTCTTTTCTCATGGCAAAGAAGAACTATTCAATAAATGACTTTTTTACCATAATACTTTGACACATGCAAAAGATAGCACTATACAACTCAAGCCAATTAAATTCTACATAGAAGGTATCAGTTGCTCTTAACTTTCCAGACCCAAACTCTCATTTGAAAACATAAATTAAGATGGCTTTTTAAACCTGAAGTATGTAGAAAAATTTATGACAAGCCATTGACATTGAAGATTAGGATGTGAGAAGTAATGGTGATTGTATTTTCCTGTTTATTAGGAAGGTGAAAAACACAGGAAAGCACTTTGCTCAAACCCACAAAAATGATACATTTTAACAAGAGTTAGTTGTACAAATTTTCAGAGAAGTCGTTATCCTGTCCCCTCTTAGTACCATTTTAGTTGAGTTTTAAGTTATGAATGCTAAAGTTAAAGGATACATGTTTTTTAATTACTTTAAGTATATCTTCAAAGGTATAAAAGTTATAAATAGACGATGTTCAAATATATTGGTAGTTTAATAATAACATTTGCTTCCAGGATAATGTTCTCACACTTTATAACTTTAAGAATGTACTTCACTCATGGGAACTAAAGATGTTACACTATGAGAAACCAGAGGGAAAAAGTTCAAAAGGTAATCCGTGAGGTGCTTTTTCTTTTTTTGGTTTAGAAAAGGGATAAGACTGTTTGGATTATGTTGCTCTCTGATTTAGTAAAAAAAAAAATGCTAATGAATTTATGTTAACCTTTAGGTTATCAACATTCTTGGTCAAGATAGATTTATGGTAAAAATAGACTACTGAACTGCCTTGTTAAATTTTTAAAGATGGGTTTGGATGGGCTACAAATAACATCCTTTACCCTTAGGTCAAAAAGAGTATGTGAACTAGAATTTTTTAGATAAAGGATACTTATTATAGTTTTAGCTTCCATTTTTCCTATTAAAATGACTGTATAACAATTTAAGATTTTTTTATTTTGAATATATCACATATTACACATGTTCATTTTATTTTCATTTAGAAAATTTTAAGAAATACAAAGAGCAAATTTGTACCAAATGTGCAATAAAGAAATAACCTTTGTTAATGTTGTGATGTAGCTTTTTTTAAAACTTTTTTTCTATTTATGTGTGCTTTTATGTGGACTGTGTGAGTTATCAAAAAAAATGGATACTATATTTTATATTTAATTTGTGTTTTTACATGGAACTCAGCATTTTCCATGTCATTAAATGTTCTCAAATGCAAAGTCTGGATTTTAACAGCTACAAAATATTATCTCCTAGAATTCCAGCAAACATTTGACCTTTAACATGCCAGGCATAACACCATAATCTTTTAAATTATTTCTCTGTGGCGTATTTTGCTGGTTTAAAAAATTCCTAAATGTAAAAAAGTGCCATAAAAAACATTTCTACATGTAAACCTTTGGTGATATGTACTATTTCCTTAGGCTATCTTTTCAAGGTATGCAATCACTAAGGTACTTGATACTGATTTCTGACTTTATGTCCATTGAAGTTATATACTCTTCTATAGGAGTTTTTAAGTGTACACACCACAATTGAATATTTTCATTTCTTAACCCTCTACTAATTAGCGCATAATTTATATTTCATCATTATATCTGTTACTAATTTTTGTTACTAAAGCAAGGCAATTGCAGAGGTTTCTTATCCCAATAGCTCTTCACTGGAGCACCAGGGCCCAGAGGAAAACACTTGGAGCATTTTAACTGTTTCTTCTGGTGTCTGAGTACATATTTCTAAATAATATAGTATTGGTTTGTTTGGTCTATTTTAGGTATTATCTGTGGATTATGGAAGAGGAAGAATTAGCACCCTGGTTCCCATCTACCTCTCCCACCAGTCAATTTATACCCTATTTAACTCTCATTTTGTGTTTTCTGCCTGGCATCTTCCCACCTAGAGTTCTCCATCCTTCATGCCAGCCCGGGCTGGCTGTACTCTCGGCCAACCACATGCCATTCATCACGGAACTTCCCTCAGCCCTTCTCCTGGGTTTAATCTTTATTTTGTGGGTCCTGCATCTTCCTTTCCTTGCCATAGTCTGCTGTCTTCCTGGAGTTCATTCATTAAGTCCCGGGGCTCTCCAGGACTCTGCTAGCTCCTCAGCTCCAAGTCTCCTGGTAGCCACACCCTAACCTATGGCTTTGTCCCTGCTGACTAGGCCCCACTTGCCCGTCTCATTTCCCTTTTCCAAAAATTGTTAAAACCTCAGCCAATAGCCCCTCACCCATACTCTTCACGTGGGTTTACAGCTTTCACGTTCCTTCACTGTCACGGTAAGTGGGGGCTTTGAGGGCGGGAAAACACATGCTTTCTTAAAATACGTGGCCTGCTTCATTTACTTAAATGTTTTTACAAACTTTAGAAAACTCTGTATACAAAGTCAGGGTAAGGTCACTAGAAAGAAATGCTAATGTCGCAAGAGAAGCAGTGCAGCCGGTCCTCACTCTCTCCGTACTTCTTACTAAGTTGACAGGTATGCAAAGTACTGCCCAGAAAAACACAGCGGCAGAAACATCGGCAGAAGGAGGCAGGGATTAAGACATAGCTCGACAGTAAAGCAGGAGAAAGAGCTGGGCAGGGCAATCAGACCATTTTTGTGAGGCTGGTTGTCTAAAGGCACAGGTGTTCCACAAACGCTGGGCAATAAGGAGAAAAGTCTCTTGTATCTAAGTTCTCTACACCTGTGTTGGTTATATATTCTAAACTAAACCATGGCATTCATTTCAGGGGAGGAGGAGAAAGCAGTGGCCATGGGAAAAGGGCAACTAAGGGAGAAAGCATTTGCTTATTCTTTGAACATGTAACATTGGCAACACTCTAGATTCATTCCATCAATGACATCAACCACATCTTATAAACACATTTTCATAAGGCATGTTTAATAGGGCTTGCCCCCACTCAGTGCATTTATTGACTGCTTAAATTGCTAATATATAATTTTTTTCACATCACTTCCATCAAATAAAATTCACTTTAATTTTTATGATCATATTTAAAACTGAAACTATCTCCCCAAATGGTCTGGGTCTCCAAGTTTACAGAGATTTTATGTGTTTCACATCAGAATGGCCAAAGATCTCAGACAGTGTGTGCATTAATCACAACCACTTACTGCTTTGGTTCAGATGTCTACTCTACACACAGGGCTGGGATCGGAGTCTGCCTCAGCCCTAAAGGGAAAATTATTCGAGTTGAGCATATCCATAAATTTTGGCTCAAGCAATGTATTTTTGGAGTAATCAACACAATTTTGTTCCCAATTGAAGGGAAATAATGCTTGCAACTGAACTTGGAATTGAAGTCTAGAACACATGCAGACATTCCTAACTAACACATTTGCTAATAGAAACACCATCCACTAGGATGTTAAGCCAACACTCCTTGAGGAGGATAGAGTTCTTTGGAATTTACTGGAAATGGAAATTTGATGACATTGGACACAGAGGACATTTATACTTATAGAAACACTTCAGATAAGACAAGACTTTTAAAAGCCAGAAAAGGAGTCACTTTTAGAGTTATTCCAGAAAAAAATATTGTAATCTTTTTTTGAAATTGTAATAAGCATCAAAGGATTATTATATTAAGACTGTCAGAAATTAGGTGGTTAATTGAAGATTTAAACTTAAAAGGATAAATTTCTCTAACATTGGCTTAGAATTTTTCTTTGCTACATACAGTTCAACTTCGTGGTCTGGCAAATACCCAAAAGCCATTTATTTAGGATGCATACCTTTCCACAGCTGGATTTTCCAATATGATTATAAAGTTCATATGACAGAACTATCCTAAAAATAAATATGTCAGCAGGCTTTGCTTTACTTTATGCATTCATTTTGGATGTAACATAACTTGATACAAACACAGATGACACTCTAAGACATTTTGCCAGAGCTATTCAAGTAGAGCATCGTCTGAGATTGAAGAAGGTGATTCAGAAACACCTGGGCCGAATATTTATACCCATGCCTTAAATCCTGAAAGCCTTGCAGTTTTATAGTCCTTCCGGGGAAAGACAGGAACTACATTAACACTTGTTAGTGGACAGCTGATGCACAGCTGAGAAAGACTCTTTTGAAAAATTTGAAAATTATGCAGAACAAAAGGGAAGATTAGAAAGGATTAATGTTTGGTCAGCATTTATAGGTTTAGGAATATATTATTTAGAAATCTTTTATATTTTAAGGCCTGGGGGTATGAAGAGAAGATGCATCAGAATAAATAGTCCCAATAATAATTCTAAATATTCCAAATATTATGTTCAAATGAGCATCATTGTAGTTGATATTCAATGTAGCTAAGAGTCCCAGAAAATGCTAAAAGAATAAACAAGGTATTCTGTTCAAGCTTGCAGGCTCTGTGTGGTCCACTTGGAACCCCTGTCTTCTTAACGATATTATTTCCATGTTGTCTTCCCTCCCTCCCTTCCTTACATCTGCTTGGTCCGTAAAAGACAAAAAACTTAACTTACTTAACTTGATAGAGGAATATGACCTACTACACCCAGTGTAGCAGGAGTGGGCACTGCAGTTCATACTGTAAATATTTTCTCAAAGTGGGAACTTTATCAGGCTATCAGATTGCGAAGAACTCATTGGCAGGTGAAGTGCCAGGCTTTCGAAAAAGCTCAGTCCCCAAGGTAATCTTTATCAATAACAACATTATTATTGCTACGGTTTTGAATACTTACACTCTGGTCACAGAATGGAATATGTATATTTCTATTTAAATCTCCTAACAATCCAGTCAGGTAAATACTTGTGTTAGCCCTTTTTATTTATGAGATACCTACATCAATTAACTAGTGTGATTAGCAACCAATCTCCAAAATTAGTGGTCTTAGAACACCAACCCTGAATTTAACTCATGATTCTCTGGATAGTAATTTGGGCGGGACCACCAGGCCGGTTCTTGTTCTTGGCCAGGCGTAGGTGATCTGGCCTCTGAGCTGCATGAACTTGACCCCAGCTGGTGAAGCAGTCAGGGCCCGACTGGTCTATACCGGTCTCCGCCCAGACAACAGGGCCTCCGTGAAGTTTCTCCTTCGCCAGCCTGCTAGCCGAAGCTTGTTCATGGGCTGGTCTCAGGATTCCAAAGGGCCCAGGGACAGGGAAAACTGCAAGGCATCCGGGTCCCAGGATTGGTCCTGGCACGCCTCCTTTCTAGTGCCTTCTGTAGGTCCAGAAGACACAAGGCTGCCAGGTTTCAATGGTGGTGTCTTGCCAATGGGTTTCAGCCCCGGGCAAGTTCACTGTGGATTCAGTGTGACCAAAGAAATGACAGTAGAACGTTCTTGGGGTGAAAGGGTTATCCCCAACTTTATTTCCACGGTGGCAGGTCAATCACTAAAATCCCATCCACTCAGGGCAAGTCTTCACGCAGCAAGCCAGTCTCTGCCTCTGGGCCTCTGTCCTCAGCGCTGCCACCACTCCAGCCTCTGCTCTGCTCTCCTGCAGCCTTGCAGCCGTGCCACCGTGTCGCCCAGAGCACTGGGTGGAGCTCTTTCTGTAGAGTCAATAGCAACGTATGGCCCACACGTGTGTAGTGAGCTAGCCAACCAGGGCCAGGTGAGAATCCTGGCCACAGGGACTTTCATTTTATCCGCAGGTGGGGAAATAAGACTCCACTTCTGGAAGGAGCTTCATTGTGACTATTTTTACCTTCTACCATTGTCTGAGCTCGAGGGAGGTGTCATTACTTGCCAAAGATCACACACTTAATAAGCAACGAGACACTGATACACAGCTGGGAGGCACTTTACAAGTGCCTTGGCAAACGGTCTGGCATTTTTTGAGTTGTCTTCTTCTTATTAAAATTGTAAGAATTCTTTATGTATTCTGGATACAAGTCTTTCATCTGACATATGTGTTGTGAATATTTGCTCCCAGGTTTTGGCTTGCTCTGTCATTTTCTTACTGGTGCTTTCTAAAGAGAAAACATTTTTTCATTACCATGAAGTCCAATTTATCAACTTGTTCCTTTTATGACTTGTGCCTTTGGGTCCTGCTTAAGAACAGATGAATGGAAAGAGGTAGAGAAGACTCAAAGTGTCGTGTAAGGGTCCAGCCTGAAGTGGTCCATGTGTTTTGTTTAAAAACAAATCTTGCATGCTTTTTAATAAAACAGGCTTACTTGCCTTAACATAAAAATAATGCCTGACCAGAGTGATATCTGAGGATAAAGGCCCACATTTATTCCATGGCACAGGAATGCACCCTTTCAGAACCTGAGGTTAGGAATCAGTAGAACTGAACGGCAACTTGCCTCAGAAAGAGCAATTATTATTATTGCAATGAGTTACAGGACAAATACAGAGAGAAGGCTACAATTAAAAGAGGAATTACTATTGTAGTTTATATATATGATGAATTCTGCCTTAATCTTTTCTGACCACGAGCTATATTATCAGCTTCCTATGCAGATTCAACTATTCAACTGCTTAACTATGTCTAAGCTACTAATAAACCTTCCTGAATGAATAGCAGATGAACAACTGAATATAAATGAAAACAGATGCCTCAAAGAGGATCCAGAATTGTCATCAGCTCTTCAAGATCACTACATGTTTTCTCTAACAAGCTCACATACCCACTGCACATTGCCAAAGTTTATTGACTTCTTCCAAAATTTCTGCATGAAATTATGATTATGATCTCATAGGGTTCAGGATGGTTGACTAGAGAGCACATCTCCCCAGGATGTTTTTTCAAAGGAGCTGGTGCCCCCAGGAGTGCTGGGGAGGGAGGCACACAGATGCATGCGGACATTAATAAGTGAAATGCTGCTGTGTGATCTCAGAATCTTCCAATGTTTGTCTCCTTTCAGATCTGACAATCTGGCATCACCCCATGATCCAGAGACACAGGCAAGCAGACAGGGACACCTTCTCGTCCTGAATTTGGTATCCACCTTCTTACGCCTTTAGAATACACTTTTAAAAAATTCAACCTATTGAAATATCAATATTTCTATGAATACGCACACACACTTGTGCACTAAACATATTCATGATATATAAGGAAAGATGGATTCTTACACAATATAAAACATAAAATAACATAAAACAATGTTTTCTGCTCTAGAGGTATTTGCTTTAGATTTAATGTCTGTTTAAATGTATGCATAAAATATGTTTAAAAAGTGATCACGATCAGATGGTAAACAACTAGGTGTGGCATGTAGGACTAAGGTATATTACTACTGAGTTTTATCCTCACTGGATAAATCCTAAAACACAGGAAGTTCATTTTATGCCTTGTGTTTTTGTCTACACATCAGGCTGATTTAACTACCTAGTGAATCTCACGCATCTATAACTCTGATTCCTTCTCTTTTTTTCTGACTCCTTTCCTGACAAAAGTTGATTTTTCAAAGGCAGCTTAAGAGAAGATGCACGTTCAGACACATGTGCATAGACTGTGGAAATGCACACAGCCAGAGGGGTGGGAGGGCGTGGTGGTGCTGAAGGAGGGATGGGCTGTGCGAAGCATCAGTAACTATTATTATTTTTAAACCCCAGTGGCTTCTATTCTAATGCCTTCAAACTCTGATGTCTTCTATTCTGTGCTTGAGTTAGTTGCCCTGTTAGGTGCCTATTCTGCTGGGCTAAGACTTACACTGTCTTTCCTCATCTGTTTCTTTTGTTCAGTTTTCAAATCCAAGAGAATGTCAAATCCTCTTGCTTCTACCCAAGAAATATTTCTTAGGCATACTTTTCCTTCCAGATTCTACCAACTAGGAAGCTCTCCTTTACCTCTCAATTAGAGTATTTGATAATCCCTCATTGATTTTCCTGTGACCAGCCTTCCACAGTCTGGTAATATCTCATACTGTAAACCAAGGACAATGTGAGGCATATCTCTCCCGCATTGTGTCTCCTGACCGTCTCCCTCTTGCCCGCAGGAGGAAATGAGAACACTGCATCTCAGTGTATCTCAAAGGGTGGTCTCTGGACCAGCAGGATTAGTAAACCTGGGAGCTTGCCAGCAAAGCAGTCTTGGGTCCCACCCCAGACCTACTGAAAGCGAAACTTTGGTCCCGTGAGCTGTGATTTCCCAGCCGTCCTCCAGGTGGTCCTGCTTCATTCCCCTGGATGCCGGAGAAACCGCCTCCACCGGCCAGAAGAACCTCTCTGTTCTGGCTGTTACAAGACTTTAAGGCCTCCCCTGTGTTTGTATTTCCCATGCACTTTATGCTGGTTTCTCACTGACCTTCTCTTCCTGCAAATACCAGATATCAGGACTGTTCTTCCCGACTGGAGTCCCACACTTGCATTTTTCTTTTTTGTTGGCAAATTGCCGTTAGATCTTCAATATCCATCTCAAATGCTGTGAGAAACTCTGACCTCTCTCAGGGAACATGCTTGCCCGTCCTTCATCATCAGCATTTTGCCCCAGCTCTGTAATAGCACTTACCATTTACATTTTAATTTATCTGTACATGTAGCATTTTCCTCCAAAGGCTGACTTCCTTCCATTGACAGTCTATGCTTTGCTGATCTCTGTACCCCTAGTGGGCTAGCTTGCTGTTTTCTGTTTTACTCTTCTTTTTTTTTTTTTTTTTTGCTCCCTCTTTTGCACAGAGGATTTAGAACATTTGGAAAAATATTTTGAAATGAAATATTTGTACTCAGAACCATAAGGGTAATTGAGAAGTTTGGCAACTATTACAACTTTGTAAAGGTCTTTATTGCCTATCAGAGTAATCGGTTTCCTCTTGTTCTTCTGTCCACCTGTGCACATAAAATGGGGCAGTAATTATTTGAGAGGCCGGCTGATTATTCTCAGGCCCTTACCATATGTTCGTTCTGTCACCACTCCATCCATGTGTTCTCCTAGGCCTCTTTAGACAACTTCCTGTCTGACCCCCAGGTTCTGACAAGGATAAAATATTTCCCAGGTGATTTCTCTCTGTTGTTCAAAATCCTATTGCTTTAGATGAAGGTGTTTCAAGCCCATCTCCTGTGCGTGTGTGTATGTGTGTGTGGGTGTTTTAAAATCTGATTGCCGAGTTACTTCCGGGAAGATGGCGGTGTGAGCAGGGCGGCAGAAATCTCCTCCCAACACTATATTTATCTACGAAAACACAGAAAATACATCTATTCCTAAAAGAGAGACGAGAATACACAGGAAAGCGCACAGCGTGCAGCTACACCCGAGAGGACTCGGCACGCCAAGAGGCGGGTAAGATACGGAGCCGCGACCCGGCGGGACCCGAGCCCTCCCCCACCCCAGCGCACCGGCGGGAGGAGAGGAGTCAGAGCCGGGAGGGAGTGGAAGGACACCCCACGAAGTAGCCAGCCCCGGTGATCTGCGCGGGGAGCGCTGACCCACATTGCGCAGTGCAGCGGAGATTGGAGAGACAGAGGGGCAGGATCTGAGCGGGGAACGCGCCAGGGGGCTTGCAGCCGGCTCGGGAAGGAAAAAAAAAGTGCGCGCTTTCCTCAGCGGTCTTAAAGAGACAGGAGCCCAGCGGAGGAGCCGGATCGCCCCAGCACACTCAGCCCAGCAGGCTGGGGGTCCTGGGGAGTTTCAGACGCCTTAGCTGGCGACTGAGGAAGCGTAGCCATACTTAACACTTCTCACTGAGATCAACAGCCTCCTACTCGTTCCCACCCCTGCCAGAGCGATAAAGGGCCCTGCGGAGCGCACAGTCACAGCTGTGGAATAGTGGGGCAATAGCACCACCTACAGCATTCCCACAGAATCTACGTCCGGTGGGCATTTTTTTTGTTTTTTTTGTTTTGTTTTGTTTTTGTTTTTTCTTTTCTTTCTTTTTTTCTTTTTTTCTTTCTTTCCTTTTCTTTTCTTATTTTTCTTTTTTTCTCTTTTTTTCTCTTCTCTTTTTAAAGTCTTAAAGAGCCCAGCTGACATACGTGGCAACTATCAGTGACCAAATTATACAGCCATGAAAAGACAGAGGAATATGGTTCAGACCAAAATCAACCAGACAACCCCAGAGAGGGAGTCTGAAGGGATGGAAATGCGCAGCCTCCCTGAAAAAGAATTTAGAATAAAAGTCATAACCGTGCTGATGGACCTATAGAGAAATGTGCAAGAGCTGAGGGAGGAAGTGAGGGAAGTGAGGAAAGACAATACAGAAATCAGACAAGTGATCGACGGGCTTAACAGAACAATGGATGAGATGCAAGAGACTGTTATGGAATAGAAAACAGAGAACAGGAGTACAGAGCAGCTGAGACAGAGAGAGATAAAAGGATTTCTAGGAATGAAAGAATATTAAGAGAACTGTGTTACCAATCCAAATGGAACAATATTCGCATTATAGGAGTACCAGAGGAATAAGAGAGAGACAAAGGGATAGAAAGTGTCTTTGAAGAAATAATTGCTGAAAACTTTCCCTCGCTGGGGAAGGAAGTAGTCTCGCAGTCCACCGAAGCTCATAGATCTCCCAACAGAAGGGACCCAAGGAAGACAACACCAAGACACATAATAATTAAGATGGCAAAGATCAAAGATAAAGACAGGGTATTAAAGGCAGCTAGAGAGAGAAAAAAGATCACCTACAAAGGAAAACCATCAGACTATCATCAGACTTCTCAACAGAAACCTTACAGGCCAGAAGAGAATGGCATGATATATTTAACGTTATGAAACAGAAGGCCTCGAACCAAGAATATTGTATCCAGCACGATTATCATTTAAATACGATGGAGGGATTAAACAATTTCCAGACAAACGAAAGTTGAGAGAGTTTGCCTCTCATAAACCACCACTACAGGATATCTTAAATGGACTGCTCTAGATGGAAGCACACCTAAGGCTAAAAGATGTCACCAGAGAAAATAAAATCATAGCAAAGAAAGCAGACCATCCAAATACTAACTAAAGGCAAAGAATAAAACACCTATTATAGAAAGAATGCAGGAGGAGGAATAAGAAGGGAGAGAAAGAAAGAAACATCAGACTGTGTTTACAGTAACTTAACAAGAAAGTTAAGTTAGATTGTTAGATAGTAAAGAAGCAACCCTTGAAACCTTGGTAACCACGAATCTAAAGCCAGCAATGGCAATGAGTACATACCTATCAATAATCACCCTAAATGTAAATGGACTGAATGCACCAATCAAAAGACACAGAGTAACAGAATGGATAAAAAAGCAAGACCCATCTATATGCTGCCTACAAAAACTCACCTCAAATCCAAAGATATACACAGACTAAAAGTGAAGGGATGGAAAAAGATATTTCATGCAAACAACAAAGAGAAAAAAAGCAGGTGTTGCAGTACTTGTATCAGACAAAATAGACTTCAAAATGAAGAAAGTAGCAAAAGATAAAGAAGGACATTACATAATGATAAAGGGGTCAGTCCAACAAGAAGATATAACCATTATAAATATATATGCACCCAACACAGGACCACCAGCATATGTGAGACAAATACTAACAGAATTAAAGGAGGAAATAGACAGCAATGCATTCATCTTGGGAGACTTCAACACACCACTCACTCCAGAGGACAGATCAACCAGACAGAAAATAAGTAAAGACACAGAGGCACTGAACAACACACTAGAACAGATGGACCTAACAGACATCTACAGAACTCTACACCAAAAGCAACAGGATACACATTCTTCTCAAGTGCACATGGAACATTTTCCAGAATAGACCACATACTAGGCCACAAAAAGAACCTCAGTAAATTCAAAAATATTGAAATCTTACCAACCAACTTCTCAGATCACAAAGGTATAAAACTAGAAATAAATTTTAGAAAGAAAACAAAAAGGCTCACAAATACATGGAGACTTAACAATATTCTCCTAATTAATCAATGGGTTAACGACCAAATCAAAACAGAAATCAAAGAATATATGGAGAATAATGACAACAACAACACAAAGCCACAACTACTGTGGGATGCAGCAAAGGCAGTTCTAAGAGGAAAGTATATTGCAATCCAGGCCTATTTAAAGAAGGAATAACATTCCCAAATGAATAGTCTAAAGACACAATTACTGAAATT